>CM024245.1:37231938-37272834 GCA_013421045.1 Propylea japonica | reverse complement strand
GAAGTTACATAAAGTCCCAACAAGCTGAATTTCTGTGAAGTTGTTCAAAACATAATTATAAACAATGTCTAAAAGTTCCTCATCATTCCCCTGTGAGGAAAAATTTTATTCGAGGTCAAATGTCAAAAAAATGAGTTTTTCGCGATTTTCAGCAAAACGGTAAGTTTAATCATAAATGTACCTCAGACAAAAATTGTAGATCATAAAATTATCTATAAAAATGTATCAATACTTTTTTTCTTACGAGCCACCGTTTCTGAGATATAACGATTCAAAAAGTTATTAAAAGTCGTTATCGTCATAATATGCACACGTTCCACGCCACCTATGAGGTAGTGTACTTAGCGCGTAGTTATAACTTTTTGAATCGTTATATCTCAGAAACGGTGGCTCGTGAGAAAAAAAAGTATTGATACATTTTTTATAGATAATTTTATGTCTGAGGTACTTTCATGATAAAACTTACCGTTTGCTGAAAATCTCGAAAAACTCATTTTTTGACATTTGACCTCGAATAAAATTTTTCCTCACAGGGGAATGATGAGGAACTTTTAGACATTGTTTATAATTATGTTTTGAACAAATTCACAGAAATTCAGCTTGTTGGGACTTTATGTAACTTCGAATGTCTAAATAGACCGGACTATGTGTATCTATTTTGTGTGTGCATCGTTTGAAATTCAAAATGGTTACGGAGCATATTATATGGTGATGCAAAAATAATAAAAAACCCAATCCTGAACTTGCATTTCTTTCATTGCCTAAGAAAATGGAAATGTAGGTATTGGAAACTCGTATCATGTATCACTGTTTCCATTGCTTTTTAATTGATGCAGTGAGCCTTTTTCTACAGATCAAATAAAAACAAATGGAGAAGCACTATCCTGTTTCCATTGTTTTCAACTCCATCTTCCAAATTGTGGTCTATTTTTAATTGTTTCGATAATTCGGTAACTGCTATGTAAGAAAATTATTGATTCGTATTCAATTTCATTATTACATTTGTTGTGAGTGATGATTTTCAATAAAACTACAGCAATACAATATTGCATTTCATCAATATCAATTCATTCAAAACAATGTTTAGATTAAAAATAACATCCTGATCACGAAGCAAAGCACTAGCTTTGTTTTATTTATCAGGATGTCTTTTTTTCTGGACTTGACGTCTCTAAATTTAAGTAATACGTAGAAATAATGGCATTCGAATTCGGTTCCCATTGTACTGAAAAACGTAGTGGGATTTTAGTACTAGAATTGTGGGGCGTGTTTCCTACCTTCTCTCCTTAATGTTTGGTTTAAGGGTGAATGGACGGTCGGTCCTCTGATTCTTCATCAGTGAGTCAACAGGGTAACTTGTTTAAAATCTAAACATTGGAGCCGCAACTACGCCACGATAGCTTTTTGTCGAAAAAAAAATACATCACCGATATTGCTGAAGTTTTGTTCTGCAGCTTGAAATTTCTTCTTCAACAAATTATTCGTCATATGCGACAGGATGAAGGACGATGTTTTCCTTCCAAAACAATAGTTTCCGAGAAATTTTCCTAATGGATTTTAAAGTGGAAAAGTGGGGTATCGTTTCTCCGAAAATGTGAAGAAGAAGTATCGATCTGTGGCGTTCGTTGAAATGTTATGCTCGTGTTTGGATTGTGTTTGTGTGAATTGGATGATAATAATACCAGCAGAAATCGGACGCAAATTGCGGTTCGAGGTATTATTGTACAAAATTGTTGATTTTTTATGAAATATCGGACAGGGAAGAAATTCATTTAGTCACAGGTTCTCATTTTTTTTTTGCTTAGAGGTTACTTTCGAACGCTCGTTCTACTTAACGAGTTATTAGAGACTTGAGATTTCAGTGCGAGTTTGGATCCCAAATGCCTCGTTTAGTTCGTTAACCAGCCAAATAGTAGAGGGTGTCAATAAAATATGGCCATTCAAAATTTTTGTTCTTCAATATCTCAGACAAAACGAAACCAATCAAAATGGAATTATGCGGCCACATGAAAGATGCTCACAATAAGCCACGTGCAAAATTTTGTGATCTTAGTGTAAACAGAACCGTAAAAAATTCAATTGGAATATTGAAAAGAAGAAACTTCATATTTTCATAACGAGATATCTGATTCGAGTTAAATTTATTTTGTAAATGGAGATTGATATACTGTACGTTCATGCAAAATTTCAAGGAGATCACATTATTGAACCGTAGAAAATTCTTTTGGAATATTGAAAAGAAAAATCTCCATATTTCTATAACAAGATATCCGATTCGAGTGAAATTTATTTGTGGGTGAAGATTGATATACTGAATGTTCATGCAAAATTTCAAGAGGATCGCATCATCAGAACCATTGATTTAATTTTTTAATTGACACATTTTACATATTTCAGTTTTCAAATAATTTCCAGATTATTACTCCATTCGTGCTGAGATTATGCATTTATTTATTTAGTATCAATCTCAAGTCCCATACAAAAATTTGAGCTTTTCTGAATTGTTTCGTCGTTGCAATCTGCACACAGCTGTTTCATGATCTGTGAAATGTCAAAATATTACTTTTCTTGGAGATGGAGTATCAGCCATCTCGTGTAACTTCACTTAATCATTCGCCAATACAATGTTGAAGAATTTTTCTGCGTTTTCCCGTGTAACCACCTTTTTGGCTTTATACACCATGATGCAGCTTTGGTGGTTGTACAACCACGTGTTAAAATATGCATGCCAATGATGGCAGAGTTTCTTTTTTTTTTCAATCGTCTAATTCACATCTCACCAGTTTCAAATAATCGATAAAAAAGTATCATGGATCTTGTGAAAACGCAAAAAGGACATTCAACATCGTTTGTCCCTTAGAAAAAATATATGAAGATACAGTGCCTCTTACGGCCCATTTCCAGTTATTTATGGGACACCCGTAACGCGGAATGCATAGCACCGAAGATGTGATTTATCCAACCTATCCCTGAAACCCCCCTCCTCTCTCTTTCAAACCGCTACTGAAGCTCGAAATCCCGAATTCTCGAAGACTGGGTTGGAGAGGAAGAGAAATCCTTATGGATTGATATGATTTCCTGGAACGGCATGAACTTTCGGTATTTATATCCATCGGAATCGAACTTGATAAAACATTAATATACATCGCTTTCCGGTCTGAGCAACAGGTATTCTTTTTTATGAGTAATAGCATTACATTCTTCAATATCAACAATTAATGGTGGTATTCTGCTTCATCTGTAAGCCAATCTGTTACTTTTCATAAGCTTACAGGACCTCTTTAATAGATCTGTAGCTTACAGAAATCGTTAAATAAGTTCCATGATCAAGTCTCACGATTGAAGGTAATGTTTTTCGATGAGTAGTTCAAAAGTGACACTGTAAGTAAGAAAGTTACAGGAACCATTCCAGAATTGCATTATTTACGAATCTGTAAGTCGATCAGTTACAGATCAATCGTACGCTACAGTATTGTAACTTACAGATGAAAAGCAGAATACCACATTACTCCTGGAAAAGAAAAACATAATAAATGAACAACAATATGGTTTTAGAAAGGGAAAATCAACTATTAATGCAGTCTACCAAACGCTCACCACTATCATTAAATCTCTCAATACAAACCAAACTACTGCAGCGCTTTTTCTGGATATGTCCAAGGCGTTTGACAGAGTAGATCATGAAATATTGCTGGCTAAATTGGAAAAAACGGCATAAGAGGAATTGCATTAGAACTTATTAAATCTTATCTAACTGGTAGAACACAAATAGTAATGAGCAGAGGAAAAGACGGACACATGAAGATATCTGAATCGTGTATATAGAAGTAGGTGTCCCACAGGGTTCCATATTGGGACCGTTGCTCTATATTATTTTACCAACGACCTAGTATCTTTAACACAAAGTGAAATCGTAATGTTTGCAGATGATACGTCTATAATATGTAGAGTACCTGATGGAGGTATGTGTGAGGGGTTGCTGCAGAGAGAACTGGAGAAATTGGCTGAGTGGTTTGATATACACCAATTAGTACTGAATATCAAAAAGACCAAACTTATAATATTCAAAAGAAGAATGAAAGTATAAATATTTGTCATCAGAGAGAGAAAATTGAAGAAGTTAAAAGTTTGTCGTTCTTGGGAATTCAGATCGATCAAAATCTCAATTGGAAAGAACATATAGATAAAATATCATCTGGCATCGCCAAAATTGTTATGCTCCTAAGAGCATAACAATTTTTGGCGATAATCTAAATTAGTTAGCAAGACAATTGGTTTGGATGCTGCTCTGACAGTATATCACTCATATGTACAAGCGAAAATTAGATATGGAATAATTTTTTGGGCTAGATCTCCTGAAACTGATAGAATATTCATACTGCAGAAAAAATGCATAAGAACTATTTTTGGGATGAATCATATGGAATCTTGTAGGACTATGTTCAAAAAGTACGGAATATTAACACTGTATAGTTTATTCATATATGAGTCAATAGTGTGTGATTGATAATTTTGGACAGTTGAGCTATATGAAATTTGATCATGATTATAACACCAGAGGCAAAAACTTTATATTTGAAAAGAAACCAAATTTTACTTATCTACAGAATAATGTAACATATAGCTTATTAAAATTGTGGAATACATTGCCTGAAAGTTTCAAGAATAAACCAAGTCGAGTTCAAAAATCCATTCTTAAGAAATTTTTGATTGAAAAAGCATATTATAGTGTAGAACTCTTTTTAAATGATAAAAATTTTGAAGAAATATGTTAGTTTATGCATGTAAATTATGTATTTTTTTGTTTGACATCTACACCTGTACGGTACTTTGATTGAATAAAGTCTATCTATCTATCTATCTATTTATCACAGATGTTTGTCAATTCCAATCTGAATTTATCGATTATTTATTTTTGATTGATGTTAGTTATTCCACAATTCAATCCAACATCAACAGTCGTTATTACCACTTTTTCTTTCAATCAACTGCCTAATATCGGATCAATTTATTAATGAAATTTTTCCGCCGACCTCAAAATAAAAGGTGTGATTTTAATTTGTACGAAATCGAACATTAATGACTCATTTTGATGTTCAATTGATGCTATTTCAATATGCAATCCTCATAGCAACCGTACACAAAGTATTCGGAATCACTACGAGAAATGTCAAAACTCTACTGGAACATAAAACATAGAAATTTTATCATGTCAAATGAATGTCTTGTGCAAAATGAGGATGTATTTAAATCAAGAATTTATACACAATTTATATTGAGGTCGTCGGAAAAATCTTTTAATCAACTCGGTTATTAATCTAGCGACTAATGGTCTCGAACTATTAACGCGTGAGCGGAGGATTTTAATCTTTAGGCGAATGAGCCCTCCACATTAGGCTCATGCATTTATCTAACAACACTCTCAACGTTCTCGTCCGAAATTATCAGTTATGTTCATGCACTTGTTCAATTACTACATAAACTGTAAGACTTTCATATGAATATTTTTTTTTTCATATTTGATGGAGCATATTCTGATCTACCTCCACGTTTTCGTGCAACATAGTCTTTTTGAGCACAGCTTGTGTAATCAACTCATTTATTTCTCAACCTTCCATATTCTTACAATAATTCCCTTACACCGTTTAATTTTTTGTATTTATTTTCAGGATTCAGACGACGAAATCTCGCATCTGGAATGGGAAACGGTGCGGGTGCGTTTCGTGAAAGCGGGCACCCTGAAAAAACTTGTGGAAGCCCTGTCGACGGACGATGGGGAGCTGGAGACGACCTACATCAACGTCTTCCTGGCCACCTACAGGAGTTTCTCGACGCCCCGCGAGGTGCTAAAACTGCTGCTGCAAAGGTACGAGGAGCTGTCGGATTTACCCGTGAACGGAGAGACTGACCAACACGAACAACATAAGAAGTGAGTTATGGCTGTTTTACCCTAATACTCTGTCCTTCTCATTTCTTCCTTGTTAATATTAAGATCCCGACGATCTCCACTGAATTCGTGATTGTAACCCCGAACTTTCTCTGTTTAATTCTTCATATTTAAAAATAAATCAATCTTATCAGAAATTGTTTGATGAAATCGATAGAAGATTATCAAATTAAGAGGATCATTGTCGGATAATCATAAACTTCATACTTCGTGGTAATTCAAAACTCGAAACGTTGCTGTAATATTCATAAGTGAATAAGTCATTTCTTCACTGATACTTGCCTTTTTAATATTCTTCACCTAGACATTTGAATTTCAAAATGAAATGAAAATATGAATTGAAATGTGAAAAAATAATTGGACATTGGAACAATTGGAAAAAATGAAACAAGCACTGTATGACGTACCTATAAAAAAATTTTTTTTGGAAGAAATAATATGCTATTCAATATACAGCGTACCAAAATGTAACGAAGTTTAGTTTAGTTTAAAAAGGGGTCACAGTTCACTGCGACCTCAAGGTCTTTTATACCCCCTTACAGAGTTGTTCTGGCCTCACCCGTCACAGCTCCCTTCCAGTTCCAGAGATCTAATGAAATCTAATATCTGTAAAGGCTTCAACGAGGCTAGTTCCTCACTCTTACAAGTTTCTCGCCCAAGGCATTCTCTCCTTAGGCTCGCAATGTCAAAGCATTCCGTGACTAGATGAATGGGGGTTTCTTCCTCCTCCCCACAGCACTTACACTCGTCAGTGTCTGATAATCACATCCTCAACAGATGCTTCCTAAGGCGACAGTGTTCTGCGAGAAAGCCAGTGAGGAGGTGTAATTGTTTCTTACCATGATCAAGATATTTTTTGGATCCCGCTGTATCAAAGTTCCAAAGGAACTTAGTGGAATGATCCATCCCTGGGAGATTCCGCCAGAGTTTTTCCCTCTCGGCTTTCTCCTTCTCCAAAAACTCCTTCTATAGGTACATACCACAGAAAGGTTCTGGGCCAATGAGTGACATTCGTGCGCCCTCTTTGGAAAGTCTATTGGCCTCTTCGTTTCCTTTGATTCTTGTGTGGCCGGGAACCCAGATTAAAAAGACCTTATTTTTCTTGCCTACCTCATTGAATTTGTTCCGGCACTCCCAGATCATCTTTGAGTCGATGACATAGGAGTTCAGTGCTTTAATAGCAGCTTGACTATCTGAGTGTATGGCTATATCGCACTTCTGATAGTTTCTTTCTAGATTTATATCTAGACATATTTACATATTTCAATAGCTAAGATTTCCGCTTGAAAGATGCTCACACAGGAGCCTATCGACAGTGCACACTTGGTACTTGGCTCGTATATCTCAGTGCCAGCTCCTGTTGAGGTTTGGAACTATCCGTATACCATTTTACGGTATTTTCTTTGAGGTTATTGTCGTTGTATTCCCGTTCCCATTCCTCTCTTTTACTTAGCAATATCCTGAAGTTTTTCTCAGTGCTTACTTTCTTTATCATTACATCACTAGGGAGGTGTGCAGATGAGATGTAGTTGTTCAGAGAGGACAAAAGAAGTAACGTAAGTCGTCAATAATTTTTGTATGAAGAATTATTGGGGACAGTCTTCGCAGAGTTTCATGATTATATGCCCATAACATCTATGCTACCCATCTTGACATAAACCTCAATGTTTAAGCTATCGAAGCGTCTGTTGCTTATAAACCATCATGTCTTGCAGAACTCTGGTGTCAGCTTTGCACGTATGGCTGGACAGCTATCCGGAGGATTTTAGGGATCCCCCCAACCACCCCGCCCTGCGTCATCTGCTGAGCTTTTGCGAGGATTACCTGCCGGCCACAGAGCTGGACGCCAAGGTCCGGCACAGATTGGACAGGTATACCAGGGAGGCCCACATCGATCCCCTGCTGATGACGTCGTCCAGCTTCGCCCTCAGGAACGCGGCCGTGGGCTGGAGGACGTACAAACTGCCGGACGTGCCCGTGAGGACGTTCGCGGAGCAGCTGACGAGGATGGACGTTGTGAGTAGAACATGCACTTTTATTCTGCTATTTTTCGAGTTCAAAGCCGGGTACTGACTGTAAGGTCCACATAGTACCCACAAAAATGCTATGAATTCTGTGAATTAACACGTAGTCGCATAAATGATTTCGAGCAGCAACGCGTAGTACGTAAGTATCTGAGAACTTGTCGGTCTTTTGACGGACTCAAAAGCGTTTCAGTCTCGTCTTCACCTACAGACACAATTAAGTCGTCATACGAATTAAAGCATTTTTATTGGTGTTGTGTGCAAACTGCGAGCCACTAAGTCATTACAGGCTTATGAATGAAGTCGTAACGCACAGACCGTAGGTATCTTTCCGAGACACTATCGGTCTTTTGACGGATTCAAAGGAGTCTCATTTACGTCTTCAACTACAGACAGAAGCTGCAATATTGCTTTTATAGCTTTTTTAAGGAAATTGTTTGTTAGTCACTCATTTAATACCGGGCTTATGCATCAATACGAAGGCGCAAACAAGATTTTCGAATCTCTTACACACTGGCGCAGCTAGGGGGGGGGCCTTTGGGGCTTACAAGTATAGAAATCATATTTTTAATATTTAATTACAAACTAATTACTTGAATCTGTAAGTGAATAATCGGACAGATTTATGTTTGAACCTACTCTAAATGCTATCTTATGTAAAAAACCTTTATTTCAAAATACTGGAAATGCCCATTGTACAGGGTGGGCATATTTCGATGTTTTAGCACTACAACTTTTAAACCAGAGGAGATGGACAAAATCTGATACCCACTTCTCGATCTCTTTTCTTAGAAACTAACAACAGTAGTATTTATTTTTGGCTGCCTTCTTTTGTTTTCGAATTATTAGCGAAAATTGGAAAAGTGGCAATATCGAAAAAAATTCATATCTCCGCTAATACTGATGATAGAGCTCTGAAATTAAAACATTATACAGGCACTTTTTTACGTAGAATCCAGTGGCGTACTCGCCTTTTTTGCACCATTTCTAATTACGGAGCTAGGACCCAAAGTTATGTTTTTTTAAATACAAATACTAGATTTTTGTGGCATTTTTTTAAAGCTTAATTTTTTCTGATTCCAAAAATATAAAACATTGTATGGTTTGTATCAATATGAGTATAGAAATGGTCAAAATCCTATTTCATTTGAGTCTCAATATTTTCTATGGTTGACGAGCACAGAAAAATGGAGCTTCCTATAACAAGAGCAGTCTCCTTCCGTCAATCTCATTTTTCTATGCTTTCAACTAATTTCTCCAAAAAATTCGAACATGGATATATTTCATAAAAACTTATATCTTGAAATGGATTTGGAAATAATAAAAAGATCCACATGACCCTCCGTTTCAATCGATATACTTAGTTATAATGAGATGGATGCAAGAGAATATTTTTATTGCACTCCAGAATAAATACTCACAAAAGCTTAGTAGTCTATTTCAAATTGCATATGCAATAACGCATATAGATATGATTGAAGTTATCAATTCAATCAGAAAAGTAATAAAGGAAAAATATTTTTCAATACCTAATAGTGATTACAATAAAAGGTCAGTAGGTTATAACTAATAAGATGTCTTATTTAGAAATCTTAGTCATAACTTAGAATGAGTGATCAAGTTTCACAGCAGTTGATCTTGGAGAAATTGAGTAAAGAGCATAGAAATGAAAAGAATACTAGAAAGAGATTGTGGTAATTATACGATGCTAAATTTTTCTGTGCTCATCAACAGTTGAAACCATAGAAAATATTGAGACTCAGATGAAAATAGGTTTTTGATCATTTTCTATACTCATATTGATACAAACCATACAATGTTATATATTTTTGAAATCAGAAAAATTAAGCTTTCAGAAATGCCACAAAAATCTAGTATTTCCATTAAAAAAACATAACTTTGGGTCATAGCTCCGTAATTAGAAATGGTGCAAAAAAGGCGAGTACGCCACTGGATTCTACGTAAAAAAGTGGCTGTATAATGTTTTAATTTCAGAGCTCTATCATCAGTATTAGCGGAGATATGAATTTTTTTCGATATTGCCACTTTTCCTATTTTCGCTTATTCCTCGAAAACAAAAGAAGGTAGCCAAAAATGAATACTACTCTCGTTAGTTTCTCAGAAAAAGAGATCGAGAAGTGGGTATCAGATTTTGTCTATCTCCTCTGGTTTAAAAGTTGTAGTGCTAAAACATCGAAATATGCCCACCCTGTACAGGGCGCGCCATCCATAACTTTCCACTCCGAATTTTGAGCTTTGGGATGGAATAACGAAAAATCGCTCGGACAGGTTAAATTTTGTTGAAAGGGGGACAAATAAGGATGTTCAAATGAGTTTGATATCACAACTCCTCTAGTCGCAACCCCTAACAGCACTTATTTTTGAATAGGGTAAAAAAGGGTCGAGCATCACCTTGTTGGAAAGGCGATTCAATTTCCTGAATGGGTGTATTTTTTTCATCGCTTTGTCATTATACAGAGTGACTCAGTATTACATCAATAACTTTACACGTCGAATTTGGATCTTTGGGATGAAAAACGCTCGGACGGGTCAAAAAAATGAATTCGATGTCACTCACTACCCCTCTAGCAGCTACCACTTAGAGCAATTATTTTTGGATAGAGATGACAGGTCGAGTAGTTTTGTTTAAAAGGTAATTCGAAAATAATTGCTCTAAGTGGTGGCGTCTAGAGGGGTAGTGATATCGAATTCATTTTTGACTCGTCCGAGTGTTTTTTCCATCTCTAAAATCCCAATTCGGCGTGTGAAAGTTATTGATGGGATACTGAGTCACTCTGTATAATAATGAAGCGATAAAAAATACACTCATGCAGGAAATTGAATTGCCTTTCCAGCAAGGTGCTGCCCGACCCCATTTTTCGGATTTTGTGCCAGATTTAATATTTTTTCTAGGTATTTTGAGGTATATGTTAAATGGACTTAGGCAAAGAGGATTGAACTTGATGTGGTTGTTTCATTTTACTATTGAAATTCAGAAGATCTCACAATTTTCTCAATTGACTTTAAATAAATATTACATACGTATAATGATAATAATCTATCATGCTATCCAAAATTCCTTGAATGACTCTATCAACTCCAATCTAAGTATATAAATGATATAAATATCATCAATTCATTGAATTGTTTAGCGAGTGCAGCAAATACTTCATCTAATACCCATTAACTTAAGTCCCTAGGTCTTGCCTTCATAAGATATTCTGGTTATTACTGGTTTATCAAATCCTTTATTGGCGAGTCCATTCAACAACTTTGAATTTACTCTCAATTACAAACAGTCATCAAAATTAACTTTGTTGCAATTCCACTTTTTAATAAAAGAGAAAATATGTTTATATTATAGGACGTTAATCTTTTTTTGCGGTTGGAAGAGTTCAAGTTTACGATATACTTATTTGCTGATCTGGTCTCTGGTCTGAATCATAATTTCATATTTGTTGATTAGAAACGCTGATTTGAAGGAATATTCGATAAAGATGATTAACATTGATATTTGAACTATTTTAATGATTGATGAATCATAAACGTTCATGGTTGTGTGTAAATATGCCAGTAAACACATTATATGAAATTTGGTGTTTGAATTAGAAGATTCAGCACTGAGTAATGAGAAGCAGATAATGTTAATGCATCTGAAGCGTTGATTAACACTTAAAACGGGAAGTTAAGGTTATTGAATAAATTTTCCTGAATTTATATGGAGTGATTCCATTTTATCGAATTTATTTATGATTGGATCTCCTAGAGGACTGACACATACCGGAAAAAAACTGAAATTACGGGAATTAGGTTCCATATTTGCTAGAATTACTTCATCGTGGATTCATTGAAATAAGGTGATTTCTGAATTTAATTTTATTTCATCACTCTCAGTATTTTGAGTTTCTCATATAAAACTTCTACAACAGGCTATAGTCATGAATATATTCAATGAATTCATCATATGTCTTATCATATCCGTACGTATAGTCCGTTAACGAAAGGTTGAGGGCATAGTAGGCATTTCTTTATTTATCTGAAGTTGGCAGTATATACTGTCATAAAGTAAAATAAAGTCAACGTTGCCGAATGTATCTGGCCTCATCCGACTCTATGCAATATTGACAACATTGCGTATCAATCTGACAAGAAAATAAAAAACATAACCTAAAATTTTAATATACACAGTGGAATATGCCAAATTTCCATGGCCAACCGATGGCTCAACCTTTAGTGAACGGAGTATACGTTATTATGGATAGATATTTGAAAAAATAATAAACATTGGAAATATAGTGGATCTTCCCTATAACAAAAGTGCTAAATCCGCAAAAAAAAATTCGTTATACAGAAAATTTTTTTCTACAGTCGGTAATGTCGCGGTCGCCTTCATAGATAAATTCAAATTTATCATTCAAACTTAAACACTTTCGCACAACTTTTCACACTAGTAAGATTGAAACCAAACAGCCAGGGGTGTATTTGAAACTGTTTCAGAAGAATCTCTCTGCCCACCGTAATGATTTAGTTTAAGGTCGGGATTTATTACGTACGTCCGAAAAAATTTCGGAAAAACCCCACCCTTATACCTTCTTACCAACACCCATTCAAAGAATGATGTTCTTTGAATATTTCGTTATAGAATATTCGTTTTGAGGAAGTTACACTGTATTTGAAAAAATTCGCTCACTCGGTACTCAATTGTGTACTTATTTCTGATTAATAATAAATTATCTGATTTAGCCGATACCCATAATCTGTTCTGTTGATGTGGGATTATACAAATTGCTTGTAGGTCAAGCAATTGTGAATGTATCATTTACTTGCTTCACGCAAAAATAACGCAATTCATTTCTTAACATGTCACTTATCTTTATTCATTGTCTAAATTTAGCCTCATGAAATCGTTCATATAAAACTCTAATTACTTGTCTGTCATCACACAAAGCAGTATTCAGCGCCACAAAATTATCGAAATTTCGAGGTTCGTCGTAGGGCTACTAACCACTTATAATCTATAATAATTCCAACTTCAATGCTATCTGAAGAAGTAGTTTTTCACAAGAAAAGTGATAACACTGTGTTTCAACAAACAATTATCAGATGATTAGTTTGCCCAAATGCCTGTAAGTTTCGAATTTTGAAGCCAGAGTCGCCTTACTTATAGAGAATGCGATCAAAAGTTATTTTATCTGCCCTTCCCTCCGTAAACACTCTAACTTTCGAACGGAACGAGCCAGAGATTTTAAAATTATCAGGGAAGGATTAATTCTTTAATCTGAAAAAAAAGTGACCTGAAGAAGTGTGATTCGAGAGCATCATTCCAATATCACAGAGTCTATTATTTTATGTGTTGATATTAGTGAAGCTTTGTTTCTGTATATTCTTATTCGAGTTTTTGTTCCAGGACCTCTTCAAGAAGCTGGTGCCGCACCAGTGCCTGGGAGCTGTCTGGTCCAGACGCGACAAGAGTAGATCTCACGAAGCCGCTACCGTTTTAGCAACGGTGAACCAGTTCAACGCCGTCTCCTTCAGGGTAATATCCTCAATTCTAGTCGAATCATCACCCAGAGCTAGCGACAGGGCCCAGATAATATCCTGCTGGATAGATATAGCTCAAGATCTCAGGTTAATCAAGAACTTCTCCAGTCTCAAGGCCATCATCAGCGGTCTCCAAAACAACCCGATCTACAGGTTACAGAAGACATGGCAAGCAGTCCCAAAGGAGAAACTGGAACTGTTCGATGAGTTGGCAAGGATATTCAGCGAAGACAACAACCAATGGACCCAGAGAGAATTGTTAATGAGGGAAGGTACAGCCAAATTTGCCGATACTGTTGGGGAGAACGATAAACAGTTGCAGAAAATTTTTCAAAGACAGAATAATCATACTGCGAATATATCCTTTGGAACCATCCCTTATCTTGGTACCTTCCTAACAGATCTTACCATGATTGATACAGCCATTCCAGACACTATTGGGGACGGTTTGATCAACTTCGACAAACGTAGGAAAGAGTTTGAAGTGCTGGCTCAGATAAAACTGCTACAGGGAGCTGCGAATGCTTATCATTTCGAAGTCGACCCTGCTTTTGATAGATGGTTCGATTCTCTTCTTGTCCTAGACGATAGAGAAGCTTATCAGTTGAGTTGTCAGATTGAACCACCAGTACAGAACAAAAACAACAAGAAACACCACCAGAAACATCAGAAAAACGATTCTATAGCTTCTACGTCAAGCAGTAACAGTTCTCAGTTCTACTGTGAGGTTGACAGCACGCCTAGCTCTCCTCACAACAGCATAGATAGAAAGTTAAGTCCGTCCCAGATGTCCAATTCCAGTAGTAGTTCGTCTTTACCTTCCCTGGACATGTCCTTGAATAGTTCACACTCCGGTAGTGCTAATAACCGCCTGCAGGTGCCGTACAATAACACAGGAACGTTGAGTCCAAGTTATAGTCAGAAGAGCAGTCCAGACTTCTATATCATAAAGGTCACCTATGAGACTGAGAGTGTAGAAACTGAGGGTATCGTTTTGTACAAGAGTATTATGTTGAGCAATAATGAGAGGACACCCACTGTTATCAGGAACGCTATGTACAAGTTGGGTTTGGAAGGAAATCCTGACAAGTATAGTTTGGCCCAAGTTCTGCCTGATAAAGGTGAGTAAATAAATTGTGATCAATCGAAAACTATAGGGAACCATGTTTATTTGGTAGACGTTGCACAATTTTTGCACTAAGAAAGTTCTGAAGCCTTCCAGAATTTGGTTTTGTGAATTGAGATTTTGTGGAAATTATTAGTTCTTCTCTCAGATCAATAAAAAAACATAGATAGGAACCAAGCGCGATATCAATGGAATGATTGTGAGGATCAGATATACAAAGCAAATGTGTTTTTAATTTGACAGTTCAATATAAACAAAAGTGGAGGCGCGTTATTTTTTAGAGGTACTGAAACGAAATCAATACAACTTCTTCATAAACTGGGATCAATATGATTTTTTCTCAGAGTAAGAAGTAAATCTAGAGATGCCTTCACACATTTGTTGACGCAGCCGAGTAGAAAGCGAACAAAATTTGGTGTTGCGAACTTGTGCCTTATCTTCATTCCGTGTTGGGATAAATGTTGTACGGCCACCCTACTATGGTACTGATAGCTAGAGTCTGCTATAGACAATGCTGTCAGTTTGGCAACATCGTCTGTTGCTCTTTATTTGTTCGAAAAGTTGTGTTCACATTTTCGTTTCGATTTGACTCTCATGAACTGAATTATTTAACTTATTTGATGGCAGTTTATTGTTGCTAAGGAGTATTCTGGTAATTATAAATATGGCAAAATTACGAAAATATTGTTTTATATTCAAAAATGGTAGAAATGAAAATCTAATCTTTTTGTTTACTTCACCCCAGTGCGGCAGTGAAATGTTTTCCATCTCACTCTAGAGTTTGGATGATTAAAATGCAATACTATTCACGCTTAGGGGCGTCACCATGCTTACTTCATACTCTGAGATTTTTCTTAAGAAGTAATGGTGGTATTCTGCTTTTCGTCTGTAAGTTACGATACTGTAGCGTACGATTGATCTGTAAGTGGCAGACTTACAGATTCGTAAATAATACAATTCTGGAATGGTTCCTGTAACATTGTTATTTACAGTGTCACTCTTGAACTACGCATCGAAAAACATAACCTTCAATCGTAAGATTTGGTCATGGATTATGTATTATGAGTAAATGGTTAAGATTTGAATTTGAAATTCCATTTATCTGAATGTATTATAGTTTGCGTTTGTTCCTTTCATCGATTAAATTGAAAACAGGAAAGAAAAAAATTTCTTGTTTAAAATTGATGCAGAGCATTTCTTAAGTTTTTAGTGCACTGGTTCGCCAATCTGAAAATGTTCACAAACAGGGCATTCGGCATTTCTTCAATCTCAACATTTTCTGGGCATACGGCATTTCAAAAGGATTCATTTGATCACGCAACCTTTTCCTTTCATTTCTCATGAATTTCCTTCTTCAAAGAAGAATGATTTTCAGGTCATGTATATTATTGAACGATGTTTTACCTGTTATGATTTTCTTCCAATAACAATCCAATAAACAAAGCCATATTTTTTTATTCATCATGAATTTCTTATATTAAAACGTTGGTGTTCGTCCTAAATTATACAAATAATTCAACGTAATCTCATTCGATTATGAGTACTCGTAAATATTTAACGATTTCTGTAAGCTACGCATCCCCTAAAGAGGTCCAGAATTGCAATTTTCCTGTAAGCTTATGAAAAGTTACAAATGAAAGCAAAATACCACCTTATGGTTATTAGCGACAGTACATTTTCTAACTAAATTAGCTGAATAGGAGGAATATTAAATTGATCTACTACCATAATCAACAGACGCGACTGTACTTAACTCTGGAATGTTACTGTTTGTAAACAATCATGTTTTTTACATGTCTTGAGAATAAAACAATATTTCGGTATTTTCTGAAGAAATTAACTTCATTATCAAGGCACTTTAAAATGTAAAATCACGCAAACATTCAGATCTCTTCATCATTTTCGCCTTCGTGTACATCTGATAGATCTATCTATGTTTTTTATTGATCTGAGGTTTTGCTTTAATCACTTTTGCATGTCTATACAATTTTTTTTTAATATCATGAAAATGTTCGAATTGCATATATTATAGATATCGAATATCATCAGATTCAGATGAAACATTAATTTTTCATCATCTTAGATATTTTTAAGCGACACTTTTAGAACAATAAAGTAATTTTTATTTACTGAGGGACATAAAAAAATAAACAGCATATAGTAAAAACCGAAGTATTCTTGTATAACATATTTTATGTTAATGTTTCTTTTTCAGAAATGGTTCTCCCGTCGAATGCCAATGTGTATTATGCTGTCAATACAGCTTACAATCTAAACTTCATTCTTCGTCTGAAGAAAACTGAAGAAACGATAGCACAAACAAAAAGGGAAAGTCGAAGAGCTAGCACAAAAAAAAGCTCATAAGACAAAATTCTTTCTGAATCTGTTCTTGAGTTTGCATTTCATTCGTTTATTTTATCAGTTTGTGTCTAAAGAGAGGAATGTAAATGTTAACAAATAACATCTGTGATAATATTACAAAATACTCTGAAATTGCATCACTTTATTTATTGTTAGCTGTGTAAGTGTCCTCTGCAATTCATGTTTTTAGAGCTTTACCTTGATTTAATAGTTTTTTATATTTATTATTGAATGTCAATCAAAGAACTAGTACAATCAAATTGGAGTGGCATGTTTGCTGATATTTAATTGTTTAAACATTTATTAAGCTGTATATTTATCCTTTATTTTTGCTATTGCCTTCAATGTGCCACTTCAGAATGAAGTGTGTTCGTACTAGGATGCTAGTGCAATTCGAAGCATTAAAAATAGATTTATCGCTTCTGTGAAGACTAAAATGGTGGATCATGAACAATTTAATACTTTAATCCTTGTACTCTTACAATCAGTATGACCAATAATCGCACAGTGACCAACTAATAGAGATAATTATTGGTTACTTATCTAGTTCAATATCAATAAAATATCATTTTTAGAAAACGTGACAATTTTACGAAATTTGATAATCTACTTAGTATGTACTTAATTAGGACAATGTAATTTTCGAAAATGATATTTATGTAGATACTTTTAATGTATTTTTGTATTAAAGATTTATTAATAGAGAATGTATTTTATTTTGAGGATCCATCCGAAGAGTAAGCGTGAAAAAAATCTTATTTTTAAATTCACAATTACAGATAGTCAGAATGAAATTTACAGCTGAAGTATTTGATCTTCATTGCTTGTACAAATAAACTTCGACCAAAGATATTTCAGCCTCTACATTATAATATAAAACACTGAAAAAATAAAAACCCATCAATAAACAAAGTAGATAAGTGTCAAAACTAAATTTTTATCTCTGAACAATGCTTCTACTTCAACTGTAATAAAACTTAGGAGACTGCAAATTGCAAACTTTTGAAGTTTTATCTGATCGGAACTCTACCGCCTAGATTCTAGAATATCTGCTGAGAAATGGCTTTTGTTACAGCTGAAGCAGCATCGTTCAGAGATAACAATTTAGTTTTTAGAATATTCAAAAATAATGACTTACTTTTATGATAAAAAATATGAAAAAAGTAGTAACTTGGGAACTGACAAGATGGGTCAGTTTCCATCTCTAGGAATATAAATGAATTGATGAAAGATTTATATAAGTTTCAATTACCAAATTTTATCTTTGCTTTCTTGTTCCCTCAATTGAATGTTATGGTTATTCGCGTGGCTAATTGGTGTGGGAATAAAAATTCTTCGTTAACGCTAACGTCAGATCAGATAATTCCCACAATCAATGCGATAGAAGTGAAGGTATACATCACAGCTTAAGTACGTCGCTCACGAGCCTGGTGCCGTATTCTCGAGAAGTGATATTCGAAAACGTATACGAACTTCATTGCGCGAGTTCCTGTTTTACCTGCATACGTATACGTGTATACGTTTTCGAATATCACTTCTCGAGAATACGGCACCTGTTTCACGACGGCGTCTCTAGCGGTACCTAAAGTGTTGTGGAGAACCTCCATGTTCCACGTTTATCCTCATACATGTCGCTCCATTTGATGCAGACTTTTTACTGAATGCAGCCGAAATTACTGCAGTTCATTTAGGAATTCAGGTGTTTATGGCAAAGCCCTGAGCGCATGTCTATATCACCACGGGCAGCTAGACTATACTGAGATCACTTGAATCCTACTGCCTGTTGACCTGGGAGTGCCTTAACACTATAGAGGAACTGACAAGAGGCATGACTACGTATTCTGGATAAGTGATCTTTCAATGCGTATACGAACTTCATTGCGCGAGTCCCCCTTTTACCTGCAAAAATGCACACCGCGCAATGAAGTTCCGGAGATCTCTGGTATAGGTAGGTCATCACAATTTTTTGCCATAGTCATTCCAGGAGTGTTTCCCTAGAGAGTTACTCAACTCCCATTGCTGGACCGCTGCTTTAAATTGATCTTTTTGAAGCCCACAGAAAGGCTCAGATCCAGCAAGTGTTAACCAAGTTTCACTTTCTGCAAGTTCATCGGTTTTCTTTCATTTCCTTCAAGACCACAATGCCCTGGCCCCGTTTTTTCCACAAGTGAAGATCAAGGCGTATACGAACTTCATTGCGCGAGTCCCTCTTTTACTTGCAAAAATGCAAACGGCACAATGAAATTCGAATACCGTGGAGAAGTTCTAGAACCATCTGTATACCATTTTCTCTGAGGTTATAGTCGGTGTACTTCCGTTCCCATTGCTCTCTTTTACTTAGCAATGTCCAGAAGATTTTCTCATCATCACTACAGGGTCTCTATAAATGATTATAACAACGGAGTTGGCGTTGCACTAATATAAATATTTATATTCTGGTGTAAACTTCAATTTGAACAAACGATACTGTGAGTTTAGGTTGGTCATTCCAATAGAAATTGAATAATGTGACTGGAATTATAAATTTGTGGACTTTGCATGAGAAACGACAAGATAAAAAATTTTCAAAGTACCCTACGATGTTACAATCATTTATAAAGACCCCGTACTACCACTAGGGAGGTTCGCAGATGAGATGTAGTTGTTCAGAGAGGACCAGACTCTCTGATTCTTAATTCTCTTATTACCTGTACCTTCCTTAGATATTCTGAGGATAGCCTCATGGGCAACCCTATCAATCACTAGATGTAGAGGTGTGAGATCCGTAATGACATCAAGTGCCCTAGTTGGGCACGTTCTCATAGCTCCAGTGATGCACACACAGGCAAGCCTCTGTACTTTATCGAGCCTTTTCCTCGTACTTACCTGACTTGCCTTGGCAAACCAGGCTACTGCCCCATATGTGATTAAAGGTCTCACAATCATGACGTACATCCATCGCAGTATTTTTGGGTTACAACCCCAATTTTTGCCGCATAGACGTATGCACGCCATTAGAGCCCTTTTAAGACTGCCAGTAGCAGTATCAATATGCTTATTATTATTATTCCACAGAAGTTTACTATCCAGTGTTATTCCTAGGCGTTTAACATCTGACTTCCACTCATCCACTCCAAGATATTTCCGTTTAAATGTAACGTTTTCATGCCAGGAAGCTTTCATTTCCGAGTGAACGGAATTACTAAGGTCTTGTTTGGGTTGATGTTCAGCCCCACAGACAAGCACCACAGCTCAATAATTCTAAGGCCTTTCTGCAGTAAGTCGAAAAAAGTGCCTTCGAATTTGCCTCTAATTATTAGGGCTATGTCATCAGCGTAGCCTAAACATTCGAAGCCAAGCTCCGTTAGCCTGTGTAGTAGTTCATCCACTACTAGGCTGCATAGAAGGGGAGATATTACTCCACCCTGAGATGTCCCACGAGTAGCCTTAACAGAGTCAGATTCACCACCCATCGATGTTTCAACTATTCTTGTCGATAACATTTTACACATCAATTTTATAATGGTTTTGTTCACTCCTCGCCTTTCGAGTGCATCTTTGACAGACACGTGCGTTGTGTTCTCAAAGGCCCCAGATATAAGTATCCAGGAAAGCACACATGGCGATTTGTTTATTGTTCAGAGTTCTCTGGATGGCTTGAGTCAGCTGTATGGGCAACTTGTGGCGGGAATTTTTGGATGCATTATAGCATCACCCATTTACTGAACAAGAAACCTTTTTAACTAACACTGAATTTCTTCCTGCTACAAACTGTAGAGAAAATAAACAAGAAATGATGCACAAACAATAACATCCAACATTTGAATAGTTATAACTGGCCATATTGGTGTCCCTTCTTTGTTTTGCGTTGTTTTGTTTACGTGACACTTGTAAAACGTTAGGTTCCTTCCACTTCCTTTACCTCCATGGTGTGTACAGATATCATTTGTATCGTGAGGGAAAGTGACGTGATGGGTGTGGATCAGAAGCAGAAACTGCTGAACACATGGTATGCAATTGGCCAAATCTGGCTGATCTAAGTACAATTCATATGGGGAAACCGGTCATGGATATGAGGAAAATGTCTGTTTTATAAACGCCATTGACGACCTCCTTGCATTTCTATGAATGAGCAACAGGGTCTGGGGCCGGAATCGTGGGTCCTGACTTCAATCAGGCTATCCCTCTGGGAAAGGACTGTTCCATTGTGCAGGCTGAGCTATTTGCGGTTCTTGCATGCGCACTAGGAAACATTCGCAGGGGATACTCTGGCCAGTACATTTATATATGTTGCGACAGCCAGGGAACTCTGAAATCTCTATCTGATGTTAGAGTTGATTCTCTTTTGGTAGAAGAATGCAGGAAAGCTCTGCGTGGGCTGGGCTCTGATAACTTTTTGAAAGTAATCTGGTGTCCGGCTCATGCGGATATACCTGGTAACGTCAAGGCAGATGAACTGGCTAGGCGGGGAGCCGGATTAGCATTTGTTGGTCCGGAGCCTTCGCTGCCAATCTGTCGCACATCTGTCAGAAGTTTCTTCAGGAACTGGCTGAACAGGCAATTTTCCTCGGAATGGAGCGCAGGGGTGGGCCTGAGGTGGTCGAGGATTCTCATTGAGAGACCGTCCTCGCGATCTGAGGTCAATAGGCTTCTGCTGCTGGAGAGGAAACAACTCGGTCTGGTGACTGGTGCATTGACTGGTCACCTGTTTAACAAGCATTTGAAGAGAATGGGATTGACGAGCTGCTCCCTATGCCGTTGGTGCAGGAGTACTGATGAAACGGTTGAGCATATTTTGTTCAACTGTGGAAACCTTACTGAGTTAAGGTCAACACACCTAGGAAATCCAACACCTTCTATTCCTATGGTGAGAGGGACCACTCCTGGCAGGCTCGCGACATTTTTGTCTTCGTGTCTGAGGAGCTGAGTCTCTATAGAACGATGCGGGTTAATAATGGGCCACTAGGCCTCAGTTCGGCCGGTAAGGCACCGCACAGAGAAGAAGAAGGATAGAGAAAAAAAATTTACATGGTCGCTGTTCTCGGAAGGCTAACCCAGCTTCAACAAGCCGAGTTCTAATAAAAATGCTCCATTGAAAGTTACTCCAGATGTTTGGTATTCCTGTTTATTATTCGAATGGAAACAGGAATCTACCGTTTTTCGAAAATTAGGTTTCAAAAGACCAAGAAATATATGAATCTCCACCTGTAACGGTTCAAACTTCCAAGACTAATGAATCGAAGTTAGTTAGCAAAATTAAACACGCACCCCTATCACGCTCATTTGCTATTGATTACACCCGAAATAACACTAATAAATTATTCGACCTATCTTAATGTGAAATCGAGTTGCATCCAGATCAAATGGAAAAAGTCGATTATCTCCCACAAATTTCGGCGAAGTGAGCCCATCACAACCTTATATTGATTGTGACGTAACAGTTTTTCGCGCAGGTCCAATATGGCCGCCGGGAAATTGGAAAAACAGGGATTCAGTTCTATCCAGACCTGAATGGGAAAAGCGCGTTCTGTACCTAACCGTCGTTCGCATTTCGATGTTGTAATAAAATTTTGTGAGTGCTAAATACACGATTTATGGTTTCAACAGATGTAGCAGTTGGAAATGCAATTTTTCATTCATTTTTCATGGAAACAAATTGATTTTGGCCATTGTCTTCATAAGGGGTTTAACCTTGTGTACCAGAATCTTCATTTCTATTTTAAGTTATTTGAATATCAGTATAACACTAAAATTCTAAGTGTTTTTTTATATTGAATTTGCGTTTTATCAACAAGAATTGAATTCAGAAATTCGAAACTATTCCCATCCATAATTCCTCAATTTTTTCCAATATATGACGACAATGCTTCGATTTCAGTTTCAAATAATTTATTAGTTTATTCTATGTCAAAGTGTTTCCATTTATCCACCGAAAATTCTCTTATACTTATTTGTTTTTCACATTTCTTTCTATGTTTCTCAATAAACCTGTCTGTCAATTTTGACTGAAATATTCTTGATCGTTTATTTTATCATCTTAGTGATGGTGTTTTCATTCATTAATTTGGTTTACAGTGAGCTTTCATTGTTTTATACTGCTTAACCTCTAGAACAAAGATCCCATCGTTGTGGAAACTTGGTTAGTAGTGCCCACCTACTCAAAATAGTAAAAAGCGCGAGTGAATTTGAGTATGTGAATGACTTGAACCCTGTTGTGATATAGTGGCAATTTTTAACATGAGGGCTATCGTGCTGCATACAACTCCGAAAGTGAGATAACACCATGATCTGCGTTCAGATTGTAAGTTTATGGTGGAAAACATGGAAGGAAAATTGTGGAATGAATTAACCTGTACTTTTATAATACTCACACGTAGTAGTAATACTTGATATTGTGCTTTGAAGTTACCTACCTTCTACAATTGAATTTTTTCAAATTCATGTGACCAGAAAAATAATCTTACCTACTAAAATCACGAGATTTGAGATTGTTCACAAGAAACCGTATTTCGTGTTCCTTGTATTGTGAAAAATGGTTGATGGAAACCAACAATCTTTTGAGTATGAATTTCTTATCTCAAAAAAGTATCTGATTTGGTGAGGGAAAAGCTACTTTGACAAGGTTCGACTATACCTATTATTGGCTTGGTTTTAAAAAATAAGGGATGAATAACAATTGAAGGATGAAGCCCCTATTTGCATTTCATAAAGAAATTGAATGGTAGAAGTGGGACAGCCTGTCAGAAACATTTTCTTTGAAGCAAAGACTAAAATTTTCGGAAATTTCCAGTTGTGATGTACCAGGCGTCCTAAATTCGTTGTCTAGTGAGGGGATCTCAGAAACCCGATGAGCTAGAACAAAAAGAGTGGCACATTTTTGGGCTGGATTTTTGAGAGAATTCAATTGGAAAAAACAGCAACCTCCTAAGCCGAACCGTTTTCGAGCTATTAGAGAAAATTGGAAAACAGCGTCAAACGAAGAGTTCTCATAACTTTTTTATTACTTATAAACATTTAACTAAAACATTATACAGGCACTTTTTTCAGTAGAATTCATTGAAGTAATCAATTTTTCTTTATTACATTTTGTTCTAGATCATCGGGTTTCTGAAATTCCCTCACTAGACAAAGAATTTAGGACACCCGGTACACCTTCATCACTCACGCACAATGATCCGATTGAGTGAGCGATGAAGCTTTATCGTGCCACTAGTTCCGTATTTGTGATCATAAAAAATGTCACAGGCCACTGATTTCCAGAAAAATCATTTAAAATTAAATAAAGGGAGCCACGTTTTTCGTATCTAATAATCATTATATTCCTTATAAGTAGGATTAAAAAGAATGATCTAGTGTTTGATAAGTTTCCTTATACAGGGTGTCTACTTTTAAAGTGAACAAACTTCAAGATTACACTAGTGATTTGCAACAAAAAATGTCATAACACATGGTAGAAATGTTGACGGTTATTTCTCAACTCAATATTTCTTGATTTCATGAAATATTTCGAGTTTTTCTATAAAATGAGTCCTGTTTTTCCAATGGTTTTTTTAATGAAATGTTTATAATTATGCACACGTTTTTTTTAGTAAAAATACCTCAGTTCGTGTACTTCCGAATGACATATCAACTTTTGTGCTAGCTCCTCATCCTCCGCTATAATATCATGGCTAAACATGATAACAACGAAAAAGTTTGAAAATTCCGAACCTAAATTGGCTTTATTTTGAAGCTCTTTCTGACTGAATCTTGATGTAATTTTATGGAAATAACCAATTCATCTTTTACCTCTAGATGCTGAGAGACTTACATTTGGTAGGAGGTATAGCAAAACAACTGAGATATTTTCAAGGAAGCCTCTCTAACATTTTCACTGTTTTGAGTGAACAAAACCTCAAACAAGCTAAAAACTCCACTACAGAGCGGCCTGTTATCAGATTGTAACACTAGGGTGGTCTCATCCCGAAATCTAAAAAGCAACCCTCGAATATAGTCCGGTCTATTTAAGTATTTAGACCAAAAAATGAGAGTGAAGTTACATAAAGTCCCAACAGCTGAATTTCTGTGAAGTTGTTCAAAACATAATTATAAACAATGTCTAAAAGTTCCTCATAATTCCCCTGTGAGAAAAAAATTTTATTCGAGGTCAAATGTCAAAAAAATGAGTTTTTCGCGATTTTCGGCAAAACGGTAAGTTTTATCATAAAAATACCTAAAACAAAAATTGTAGATCATAATATTATCTATAAAAAATGTATCAATACTTTTTTTCTTACGAGCCACCGTTTCTGAGATATAACGATTCAAACAGTTATAACTACTCGCTAAGTACACTACCTCATAGGTGGCATGGAAACGTGTGCATATTATGACGATAACGACTTTTACAACTTTTTGAATCGTTATATCTCAGAAACGGTGGCTCGTAAGAAAAAAAGTATTGATACATTTTTTATAGATAATTTTATGATCTACAATTTTTGTTTGAGGTACGTTCATGATAAAACTTACCGTTTTGCTGAAAATCGCGAAAAACTCATTTTTTTGACACTTGACCTCGAATAAAATTTTTTCCTCACAGGGGAATGATGAGGAACTTTTAGACATTGTTTATAATTATGTTTTGAACAAGTTCACAGAAATTCAGCTTGTTGGGACTTTATGTAACTTCGAATGTCTAAATAGACCGGACTAATATCAAAATGTGAAACTCGACATAATGAATATTGATGATCGAATATAAAGTTTCATCGAAAAAAACGAAAATTATGTGATATTTTCTCGAACTTTCTATCACTCCAAGTTGTTTTCCAATTTTATTCAGCGATAAAACGCCTACGCCCCGATGCGAACATAAAATTGGACCCTGGAAGTCATCAGCCACAATTCTTGGTCCCCCCACGCCTTTTAATGTTCACGTCGTTGAAGAGTAAATTCAATAAAAGATCTCAGAACCATAAACCAGTCTCTTGATTGATTCCTGCTGGAAGGCGTTGATTGAAAAAGGGAACCCATAATTTTTGGAGCCATCTCATTAAGCTCCGAGGAGCGAATGTTGACGAAAGGAAGCTAAATCTCGTGAATTTATATAACAGAAATTCTCTTCCTTGGTGATTTATTCTCAGACCACAAATTCAAAGATCGACTTAAAAAATACAGTAATGAGTTTGAATGAGGCGTTTAAGAAGAATTCTGGATTCAGTAGTAAAGATATATTATTTCTGATAGCATTTCGAAGAATTCGTGCTTGATAACTCACTGTTTAAGGAGAAACAATGATTTTACTGACTAGTCCTAGGGCTCAGAAATTTGCTTAACAGTTATTTCAGTTTGTCGGAAATAAATCAGAACACCCTGTAGAGAGAAAATATTATAACTCAGTGCGGCACTCTAAAAACACACTTTTTCCGACCATAAGAGATCATCTGTGAATGGGACTCTCTCCTTAATACAGTCACCAATGTGTCTCGTTTTTTGACAACGATAGAGCTAGCCGTACCTCCTCTTTGAATGTGCCATATATCTCTTCGGTTGTCTTTGACATGCAGTGTGGAATTTTTCGCTCACTTTTTCTAATAATCGGCCTCCACCTAATCAGTACGTAGAATTAATGCTAATCTTATTGCAGTGCCCATCAAAACAAAGAAATATATTATCCATTATCTTAACTTCAACGTTCAACATTCAAGTTCAAATAATGAGCATAAACAACCATATTCATCGATACCGTTTACCCATTTTGAAATACGCAACTAGTTGACCGAAAACCTATTTTACGTGAATAAACGAAACCCTCAGAGTTCACATTCTTCGAAATGAAACGATATATGAATTATTACCTCCGTTTTACCCTAATAGGTATAGCAGGGGTAGAACGAAGACCCTGCAGATCGTTCTGATCATACCGCATGCCATGCCGGTTACGTAAATAGGGTTTGGTTGATGTTTTAATAAATAAATATGTGATATGTAAACTTCTCGCTCTGAGGGCCAATACATTGCATTGGTATAATATGTCCTCGATGGTTTCAGTCGATCCACATAGTCTACGGACGTCAGAGTTTTCCATACTTATCTTGTGTATGTGATATCTTTCGAAACAATGATCTGTTAGAAGCCCAGTAAGCACTTTTAAAGGTTGATGCTTTCTTGAGCGAAGGGGAGTGTTAAGAGATGAAGCGTTATTTGCTTTACTGCCGATGAAGATAGCATTGAATCAAATTGAGACCCGCTCATCTAGGCGACGCGAAGGGAATAGGCGAATCGTTAGACGAGGAACAGATTAAAACGCGCACTTGGAAGAAGCGAAGCATTCGGAAGGAATGCGTCGTTTTCCGTCGGAGAAGTTAGCATTGTTTTAAATGGACACCGCTCATTTAGGACGAGTGAAGAGAATAGCAGAGAAGAGGCGAGTCGTGTGAATGATCATTAGGGCATGTGCGCGTCAAATTTCTTGAGGCGGTATGCGACAAGGGTAATAAAAATTTATTGCGGCCTAGAGAAAGGGGTAATTTCTTCCGATGGCTGCTGGACGCTTTAACTCGTCCAAAAGTGCGAACCTCGACGAAATGACGCTTCGTCTCTCTTCGCTCCTCTTCACCCAAGTGAGCCTACACCTTAACTCTTTTTCGACAACGATAGAGCTAGCTGTGCCACCGCTTTGCATGAGCCATCTGTCTCTGGTTGACTTCGATCTGTAAAGTCGCATCCACACTATGCCGAACGACATCATTCGACACGTTCGGGGCGACACGTTCGATTCGACAATCGGTGTGGACGTGTCGAACGATAAACGGTTCGACTCAGTTGTGGGCCAGCATTCAACAAGAACGTCTTCGTCACGGAGCCGGGACGCGGGAGAAATTCAGTTCAAATCCGAATCCGACGGCATGTGAATACGCAGCGCTTTTGGATGCAACTGAACCCCATTCGGCCCATTCTACAATCGACACGTCCAGACTGAATGATTCGATTCGACTTCCTTTGATCGGGACCGCGCTCAGTCGGGTTGGAAGCGACATGATTCGATTCGACTTCTACAACGTCCACACTTATTCGGCTTTGTCGAACGACATCATTCGACACGTTCGGGGCGACACGTTCGATTCGACAATCGGTGTGGACGTGTCGAACGATAAACGGTTCGACTCAGTTGTGAGCGAGCCTTCAACAAGAACGTCTTCGTCACGGAGCCGGGACACGGGAGAAATTCAGTTCAAATCCGAATCCGACGGCATGTGAATACGCAGCGCTTTTGGATGCAACTGAACCCCATTCGGCCCATTCGACAGTCGACACGTCCAGACTGAATGATTCGATCCGACTTCTTTGATCGGGACCGCGCTCAGTCGGGTTGGAAGAGACATGATTCGATTCGACTTCTACAACGTCCACACTTATTCGACTTTGTCGAACGACACAAGTCGAATGATGTCGTTCGGCATAGTGTGGATGCGACTTAAGAATTTATCGCTCACTTTTCCTAATAATCGGTCTCTGCCTAATCAGTATGTTGAACTTAATGCTATTCTTATTCTTGTGCCCTTCAAAACAAAGTCGAATTCAATGCCTTTCGAGTCCACGAAATATATTATTTACTATTCCACCTTCAACGTATAACATTCAAGTCCAAATAATGAGCATAAACAACCATATTCATCGATACCGTTTACCCTTCTTGAAATATGCAACTGGTTGACCGAAAAACCTATTTTTCGTGAATAAACGAAACCCTCAGAGTTCACATTCGTGGAAATGAAACGATATATGAATTATTATCTCCGTTTTTCCCTAATGGCTACAGCAGGGGTAGAACGAACACCCTGCAGATCGATCTGATCATACCGCATGCCATGCCGGTTACGTAAATAGGGTTTGGTTGATGTTTTAATAAATAAATATGTGATATGTAAACTTCTGGCTCTGAGGCGCCAATACATTGCATTAATGCATTGGCATAATATGTGCTCGATGGTTTCAGTGGATCCACATAGTCTACGGACGTCAGTGTTTTCCATACTTATCTTGTGCATGTGATATCTTTCGAAACAATGATCTGTTAGAAGCCCAGTAAGCACTTTTAAGGTTGATGCTTTCTTGAGCGGAGGGGAGTGTAAGAGATGAAGCGTTATTTGCTTTACTGCCGATGAAGATAGCATTGAATCAAATTGAGACCCGCTCATCTAGGCGACGCGAAGGGAATAGGCGAATCGTTAGACGAGGAACAGATTAAACGCGCACTTGGAAGAAGCGAAGCATTCGGAAGGAATGCGTCGTTTTCCGTCGGAGAAGTTAGCATTGTTTTAAATGGACACCCGCTCATTTAGGACGAGTGAAGAGAATAGCAGAGAAGAGGCGAGTCGTGTGAATAATCCTTAGGGGATGTGCGCGTCAAATTTCTTGAGGCGGTATGCGACAAGGGTAATGACAATTTATTGCGGCCTAGAGAAAGGGGGTAATTTCTTCCGATGGCTGCTGGACGCATCAACTCGTCCAAAAGTGCGAACCTCGACGAAATGACGCTTCGTCTCTCTTCGCTCCTCTTCACCCAAGTGAGCCTACACCTTAACTCTTTTTCGACAACGATAGAGCTAGCTGTGCCACCTCTTTGAATGAGCCATCTGTCTCTGGTTGACTTCGATCTGTAAGAATTTATCGCTCACTTTTCCTAATAATCGGTCTCTGCCTAATCAGTATGTTGAACTTAATGCTATTCTTATTCTTGTGCCCTCCAAAACAAAGTCCAATTCAATGCCTTTCGAGTCCACGAAATATATTATTCACTATCCCACCTTCAACGTATAACATTCAAGTCCAAATAATGAGCATAAACAACCATATTCATCGATACCGTTTACCCTTCTTGAAATATGCAACTGGTTGACCGAAAAACCTATTTTTCGTGAATAAACGAAACCCTCAGAGTTCACATTCGTGGAAATGAAACGATATATGAATTATTACCTCCGTTTTACCCTAATGGCTACAGCAGGGGTTGAACGAACACTCTGCAGATCGATCTGATCATACCGCATGCCATGCCGGTTACGTAAATAGGGTTTGGTTGATGTTTTATTTCATATCGGTTCGCGGAAGTGGAACGCGGATTTGATTTATCTTCTTGGAATGTATCAGATGTGGACATGGGGACGTACGTAGGTTGAATTTTTATTGGGGGTAAAATATGGACGGAGTTATAGCATCGAACGAAGAAATGAAATATGTTGCTTTCGGTTCTCAACGTGTGTCAGGCCTATAATTTGGGTGGAAAGGTATCTCGAAGACGAAGGTTTTATGGAGGGGAAACTTGTAACTTGTAAACTTGTAAGAAATTGAAATCTAATTGATTAATGGAAATCGAATAAAATAATAAACTAACATTCTGTCACAACTGGCAGATTAAAAACGGCTTGCCCAAGAGGGCGCACGAATGTCACTCATTGTCCCTTCTGTGGTATAGGTAAATGTACCTATAAGAAGGAGTTTTTGGAGGAGGAGAAAGCCGAGAAGGAAAAACTCTTACGGCATCTCCCAGGAATTAATCATTCCACGTAGTTCCTTCGGAACTTTGAAACAGCAAAATCCAAAAGATATCTAGATCTTGGTAAGAAACCATAACACCTCCTCACTGGCTTCCTTACAGAACACTGTCGCCTCAGGAAGCATCTGTTGTGGATGGGATTATCGGACACTGACGAGTGTAGTTTCTGTAGGATGAGGAAGAAACTCTCATTCACCTAGTGACGAAATGCTTTGCCATTGCGAGCATAGGCGTTGCTTAGCGCCTAGATGTTTACTTGGATAGTCGCTAAGCGACCAGCTAGGACCATGTGAGTAGTGCGGCACGTCACGTACATTTCAGAACGTAAGTTTTACTGAGCTACTCGTTAAATGACTCGCTTGGCTCTAGGCACTAAGCAAGCCTTCTGCCTATGCGGACGCGGCCTAAGAGTGAGCAACTAGCCTCGTTGAAGCCTTTACATATATGGATTTCTTCAGATCTCTGGAACTGGAAGCCGAGCTGTGAAGGGTGTGGTCAGAACAGCTCTGTAAGGGGGCACAATAGACATCGAGGTCGCAGTGAAACTGTAACCCCTTTTTAAACTATAACTATAAATAACTTCTCCAAAAACTCTTTTTTCATAGGTCCACTCGCCTATACTTGAAAATAGTTCAAATCAAAGCTTCAGCAAATACAAAATTTCTTACCTTGTATGTGTCTTGACCTAGCTAAATCTGGACAAATTGACATGAGGAAAGGATTTGAAACTGTATATGTTGAAAGCTTATTGAGTTGTTCCTGGTATTATTTAACTTGGAAAGATACTGACAAAATGTTTACTCAGGATATTTGTTCTGAATAGTTTCTATTACAAAATATCGAACTTTAACTTCCAAAGAAGTGTGAAATGATTATCCTTCACCTATCGCAGAAAGAATGGACATTTTTCGATAGGTAGGAACTGCAAATCAGTTTCAGATTGACTCCACCACTGACTTGCGTTCCACTTTTTCCCTACAAACTTGAGGACCTATCATCTTGTGGATCAGTCTGATGATTGCAAAGAATTCTGTTCTTAATACTTTGAACTGCGATACTGCCGCAAATGAAAGGTCGATAGGTATAAGCGTCAGAAAGAAGATTTGCAGGTACAAGACGCAAGTTTGTACAAAGTCTGAGAGGGGCTTAAAAACGATCCCAAGTTGTACGTCTGCTTTGAATTTCGCCTGTTGGAAGAGTAGTCGGGTTTTGTTGTGCGAAAAGTTGTCCGAGCTTTTACAAAAGGACCTGTTGGATGAATCGGGAGTAGAAAGCTTCAAAAGGTTTATTTTTCTATGAGGAAAATGACGATGAAGGAGGCAATTGTGTTTAGTGTCTTTTGTGTGAGAGCATTGTATTTTGAAGGGAGAATATATTTCCTTTTCTATCCAAACTTACTTAAATTATTATACCTCATATTAATTTCAATCATTATCTATCAGATAATGGTATAGTTTCACTTATAGAGAGAATATATGGAGTTTTGGTGAGTTTAAATAGCTATATTTTTGGAAAAGTGGGAGCTCCAAAGTCACATCCAAAAACTTTCTAACTATTTAGGATTGTCTTCAAAACTCTCTAACCTTTAAAGGGTGTGGTCAGAACAGATCTGTTAGGGGCACAAAAGACTTCGAGGTCGCAGTGAACTGATGAAACCCCTTTTTAAACTATAATTATATCTCCGACCTCCATGAAAACTATCGGGACGCAGATATTGTGAGACTCACACATCGAGAAAAGCGTTCTTCTCTTCCCCTACAAGCTTGAGAACCTACGCATTTTGTGGATCACTCTGATGATAGCAAAGATTCCCAGAGTTTTCGTTCTTAAGACTTCGATACTGCCGCAAAATGAAAGGTCGATGGGTGTTAGCGACAGAAAGAAGATTCCAGGTATGAGACGCAATAAGTTTACGGCGTACAAAGTCTGAGAGGGCTTAAAAACGATCCCAAGTTGTGCGTCTGCTTTGAATTTCGCCTGTCGGAAGAGTATAGTCGGGTTTTGTTGTGTGAAGAAGTTGTTCGGGATTTCACAAAAGGACCTGTTGGATGAATCGGGAGAAGAAAGCTTCAAAGGTTTATTTTTCTATGAGGAAAATTGCGATGAAGGAAGCAATCATGTTTAGTTCGGATAAGATCAGAAGCATCGTATTTGAAGAGACAAATATTTTATTTTGTTTTACTAATTTACATGAAATTTGACACCATCGATTCCGTTCATTAATTTCAACCATTTCTTGTTAGATAATGGCTCCAGTTTCACTTAAAAAAGGTTTAAAAAAAAAGGTTATTTTGATATTCGAAGAAAAATGCTATTTTTCAATATAAATAATCGGATGTTTATTTCATTATAAAGAAGAAGCTACGCCGTTAATAGTGGAAAATAACATTAGGCAAATGGCCACCACGAACACGCTTACAGGGCCATATCCTTTCAATGAAATTTTCCATAACCAAATCGCAAAGTGGCTGCCCTATGTCCTCGATAGCCTCACGAATTCCATCTTTGAGGTATTGAATCGACGCTGGGCTATTGGCGTAGACCTTCTCTTTCACGTGGCCCCAAAGGAAGAAGTCGCAAGGTGTTAAATCACAAGATCTTGGTGGCCAATTGTGATCACCCATACGATAGCTAACACGGTCTGGAAACTTTTCCCGCAAAAAATCAATGGTTTCGTTTGTTGTGTGGCACGTAGCGCCGTCTTGTTGAAAGTGAACGTTTGTCCAGATCAATACTATCCAATTTAAAAATTCATTCGTCATCTCTCGATAGCGCAATACACTAGGAATGGACAAACATGAGTTTTCTCAACATTTTCGGTTACAGCAGCCATATTATCGGCTGTTATTGAGCGACGTGCACGGGTTTTATTCTTCACATCGCTAACTTGTCCCAACAGCTCGAATTTTCCACCAATTTCTTTATTGAGGTCCGACACGGTGCTTCACGATGACCCAAAAATGTTCGAGTTTCACGAACCGTCTCTGCCAAATTTCACCATTTTTATATTGAATTTGAATATTTCAATGAGTTCTTGAAGCATGTATCGTTTCATTTTCATTAATGGCTTAGTTTCAACTTGTCAAATGTCAAACAATGACAGCTTCAAACCTGACATCTATCGAAATGGCGGAGTATTCAAAATAACACCTCTTATTGGAAAACCCTTTACAAGATGGTGATAAAGTGTCCTTATACATACAGGTTTGGAAATTCACATCTGAAATATACGATATACAATGCATCAGACAGAGAATTCTTCCCTCCAGTTGCACAGATGAATAGTCGAGACAATCACTGCTGTAACACACTGAATTCAGTTGTCTTACTCCATTATTCTACTCTTGTCTCTCTCTTATCGTTTAGAGGAGCGTAATTCTTTAGTATGGTAGGCAACAGTAAATACTTGAATCGAGTATTACGGGCAGCCTGACAAATTAAAAATTCTATACGTGTAGTTCGGGTTCCCTACCATACTGCGATAAGAGAGAGACAAGACTAGATATTTGCAGTAAGACACTTGAATTCATTCAGTTATCGCACTTGATTATCTCGCCTATTCATCTGTGCAACTGGAGGGAAAAATTCTCTGTCTGATGCCTTGTATATCGTATGTTTTCGATGTGAATTTCCGAATCGGTATATTATATCGCGTTTTGCTGTGTTTGAATGGTTATTTGGTAGTCTAAGATAATGGATCTTGTGAAAAAGATACACATATCGTCAAAAGACTGGGCTCCCTTAATACCTCTAACCTTGAAAGTAACATGACAATTTTTTGTGTGTGGAATCTTCACCATCTCATGACTTGAATGAGCTTTATAAACTAGCAACAATTTCTTGTTAGAAAGGTTTTGAATAGTTTTCGGTGAATAATGAGAGTTGTAATACCTTGGGAACCGGCAGCTTTTGCCGGACAAGGAGACCGGTGCTACTGCAATAGAAGACCATTATTACAAATTTTACCCGAAGGATTCGAACGGTATCTGAAACAGCTCCCTTCGACAGGAAGTCTCCTCCAGTACCATAAGGAGACGATGTAATTCCTGAAATTTAAGGGTAAGAAAAGGGTAGCTATTACTGGTCAGAACAGCTCTGTAAGGGGCACAATAGACCTTGAGGTCGCAGTGAACTGTAAACCCTTTTTAACTATGAACTATAGGTATATTGAAGGCGTTATAGCGGTCCTATGACCGATATTTGTGTTATGCCGGCTGCAAAATTTCGTATTGTTATTCTTGTTCCATTTATATTCTGGTATATTAATTAGTCCTTCGTATCATATTTTGCTGTATATACTTCTGTATCAGGGGATAAGCGTAAAAATTCGAAATAATGGGTTATACGCCAGCTTGGTAGGTCAACTGAACTAGGACCAATCAGCAAATCTCATATCCCTCAATCTGAACACGTTGAAATTTCGTATTCATTAGACGAAACCTGTGTCGGCCGCCTCTGAAGCAAATTAGCGGAACAGAAGCCGGAAAGATACAGCGGTTAAGCCCGCTTTGATGTTTAATTAGTCTCCTGTCGCATCAAGTTAAGGCTATTTTGACCCGACTGGGGGACATTATCGGCATCGGGAGTTCCCCAGGGACGTCGTTGTGACGCCTCTCTCCTGGAAATAATAGGAAATAAATCAATTTGAACCGGGTGGAAATTGGTGGAGCGTCGCGGCTCTAGCCTACCTACGTCTGATAAAGAGAGGATGGCAATAAATAACACACGGGGACCTACAGGGCTCGTTCAGGAAAGGAAATTGGTTAGTTGAATTTTCTTTCTTGGGTCCTGAGGGTAGGAAAGTTTTTCCAATTTCTTGTAATTCGAGAGTTCGACTCCAGTGAATATCGACGATTCAGTTTGTTATTTTCGAATATTGAACGTTGCGAATGGTGCTGAAAATATAAGTGTTAGGTACTTGGTTGTTAGTTTCGTGTTGAAGTATTGTGACGGTAGTTGTTAGTGCATATGATGGTCTTTCATATTGAAAAGGAATATACTGATGGAATACAATGACCTGAAATGGAGAGACTCGTGGAGTTATATGGATAAAATTATTACTATCGAGGTATTAGCAATGCGAAAAGCATCTTCATTTATCTGCTCATCCACTGGTGAATATAACTGCCTATGTCTTTGGTTTATTATTCTGTGTTCCATGATGAAATTGAATTCGATAATATCTGCTCCTACACTTCAACTTATTTATTGACATCTGTTCTAGTCAATCCAGGGTACATCTCCGGTGAAAAAAGTGTATTCACATCTTTTGCACGACCATCAGCGTTCTCATTTCAAGCCAAACCAAAACTAGCTCTTTGTTTTTTGTCCGTTTTAATAGGGATTTTCATAGCTACAAATGGTGCCTTGATTCTCAATCAATAGCCATCACTAGCTTTGGTACAGAAAGTGATGTTTATGCCAGGAAGTCCAAACAACAGAAGCAGCAGAAGCTCTATGGCTACCACTGCCAATTTCATCACATATAGATGCCAAAGCTTCCCGACTGGGGGACATTATTGGCATCGGGGTTCCCCAGGGACGTCGTTTGTGACGCCTCTCTCCTGGAAATAATAGGAAATAAATCAATTTGAACCGGGTGGAAATTGGTGGAGCGTTGAGGCTCAAGCCTACCTACGTCTGATAAAGAGCGGATGGCAATAAATAAACACACGGGGACTTACAGGGCTCATTCAGAAGAGGAAATTGGTTAGTTGGATTTTCTTTCTTGGGTGCTGAAGCCAGGGAAGTTTTTTCAATTTCTTGTAATTCAAAAGTTCGACTCGAGTGAGTGTCGACGATTCAGTTTGTTATTTTCGGATAATGAACGTTGCGGAAGGTGCTGAAATTATGAGTGTTAGGTACTTGGTTGTTAGTTTCCAGTTGAAGTATTGCGACTGTATTTGTTAGTGGCCTTCTATGTCGAAGAGGTGAATATTCGGAAATATTTATGGTATTTATGGTACCTCAGAATGAAAAGTCATGTTATGTGGATAAAATCATTACATCAAGCATTGGCAATGCGAAAGGTATCATGCTCATCCGCTGGTGGTATACTTAACTGCTCTGTTCGTTCTAGTCAGCGGATGTCCTAAATTCGTTGTCCAGTAAGGGTATCTCAGAAACCCGATAAGCTAGAACAAAATGTAATAAAAAAAATTGATAACTTCAATGAATTCTACTGAGAAATGTTTTTGTTTCATGTTTATAACTTCAGTAATAAGGAAGTTATGAAAACTTTGCATTTGACGCCATTTTCCAATTTTCTCTAATAGCTCGAAAACGGTTTGACTTAGAAGGTTGCGGTTTTCACCAAATGAATTCGCTCAAAAATCGTGCAACTCATTTTGTTCTAGCTCATCGGGTTCTAAGATTCCCTAACTACACAACGATTTAGGACACCCGGTAATAACATAAGGGTACTGTCCGGTCGAAGAAAGTGTGTGCACATATTTTTGCAATGCCATCCGCTTTTCTCATTCAAGCCATACTAAAATAAGTTCTTGTTCTTTGCCTGTGTCAGTAAAGAATTTTCATAGCTCCAAATGGTGCCTTAATTCTGAATCAATAGCTATCACTAGCTTCAGTCGCATAAAATTTCATAGACGTTGCAAATTCTGGGTCCATTGTACTGTCTGGATAAACAGGGCTCAGGGCTTAGGTATGCCGTTTGGTACAGAAAGTGATGTTTATACCAGGAACTTCTAACAACACAAGCGGCAAAAGCTCTATGGCTACCGCTACCAATGTTCATCACATAGATGCCAGAGCTTCCATGCCAATGTTACAAGTAGTTTAGACTATTTTGACCCGACTTGGGGACATTATCGCCATAGTCATAGGCTGCCCATGCGACTCGATTCCAGAAAGGCAGCAGAATTATTCGGACTGGATCATTCATTCTGTGAAAAACGTAGAACTTTAATCTTCCGAATATATCACTGATCAACTGGACGACAAAATCCTCTACACGATTCATTGAATATTGTATGTTTTCGATTTGAATTTTCATACCTTTATATCTACCTAGCACAAACAAACCCATCCTGATGTTCTCGGTCACTCGGGAATCAAAGGAAACGAAGAGGCCAATACACTTGCCAAAGAGGGTGCACGAATGTCACTCATTGGCCCAGAACCCTTCTGTGGTATAGGCAAATGTACCTATAAGAAGGAGTTTCTGGAGAGGGAGAAAGCCGAGAGTAAAAACTCTGGCGGAATCTCCCAGGGATGGATCACTCCACTAAGTTCCTTCGAAATGTTGTGTCAGCGGGATCCAGAAAATGTCTGGATCTTGGTAAGAAACCATTTCACCTCATCACTGGATTTCTTACAGGACACTGTCGCCTCAGGAAGCACCTGTTGAGGATGGGATTATCGGACACTGACGAGTGTAGGTTCTGTGGGGTGGAGGAAGAAACCCCCATTCACCTAGTCACGGAATGCTTTCTCATTGAGAGCCTAAGAGATAATGCCTTAGGCGAGAAACCTGTAAGAGAGAGAACTAGCCTCGTTGAAGCCTTCACAGATATTAGATTTCATTAGATCTCTGATGGAACTAGAAGGTGAGCTGTGAAGGGTGTAGCCAGAACAGAAACTCAGTAAGGGGGCAGTGAACTGTAAACCCTTTTTTAAACTATACCCATCCTGATACCAATTCGTCAGAAAATAACCCGATTGAACCCCACTAACTTTCTCACTTTTCCTTCCAGTTAACCTTCTCGTGACGAGAGCGAATGATTCATCCCTGGGAGATTCCATCAGAGTTTTTCTCTTTCGGCTTTCTCCTTTTCCAGAAACTCCTTCTTATAGGTACATTTACCTATACCACAAAGGGTTCTTGGCAATGAGTGACATTCGTGCGCCCTCTTTGGCATGTGTTTTGGCCTCTTCGTTTCCTCTGATTTCCGAATGGCCTGGTACCCAGATTAAAAAGACCTTATTTTTCTTGCTTACCTCATTGAGTTTGTTTCGTCACTCTCAGATCATTTTTGAGTTGATGACGTAAGAGCTCAGTGTTTTAATAGCAGCTTGACTATCTGAGTGGATCATTCCACTGAGTTCCTTCGGAACTTCGAGACAGCGGGATCCAAAAGATATCTGGATCTTGGTAAGAAGCAATTGCACCTCCTCACTGGCTTTCTTACAGGACATTGTCGCCTCAGGAAGCACCTGTTGAGGATGGGATTGTCGGACACTGACGAGTGTAGGTTCTGTGGGGAGGAGGAAGAAACCCCCATTCACCTAGTCACGGAATGCCTTGGCATTACGAGCCTGAGGAGGAAATGCCTTGGACAAGAACTTGCAAGAGTGAGGAACTAGCCTCGTTGAAGCCTTCACAGTTACTAGATTTCATTAGTTCTGGAACTGGAAGGCGAGCTGTGAAGGTTTTTTTTTGGCCAGAACAGCTCTGTAAGGGGGCACAATAGACCATTAAGGTCGCAGTGAACTGTAACCCCTCTGTAAACTATCAACTATCTGAGTGTATGTCTATATATTGCACTCTGATACTCGTTAGTTATTTCTAGATTATATCTAGAATATTCAATAGCCAAAGATTCCTCTTGAGAGTCTCTCATACATTCTGTAAGAAACGTAGCACGTTTAATCTTCCGAAATATCACTGATCAACTGGACGACGAAGTCCTTACCTGATTCAAGAATATTGTATATGTACGATATTTCTTCATATCTACTAGTACAAGCAAAACCCATCCTTATACCACCACGTCAGAAAATAACTCGAATGAAACCCACTAAACTTTCTCTCTTTTCCTTCCAGTTAACCTAATCGTGACGAGAGCGAATCGGGGCTAGCACATAGCCGAAGTGTGATGCGCACGGAGAAGAGAAGAATACTCGGAGCTGGGCCGACCTGGGGAAGCTCCTATGTCGCCGGCGGCCGTTACGGACCGGTGGCACCTGTGTCCCGCACCACCACCGGCAGAGGCGGCCGCGGAGCCGTGGCCGCCGAGCGGAGGATGTGCTGGGCCCCAACGGAACCCCAGAGGTCCAGCGCGGAGCAGGAGCGGACTCTACTACTCGCCGCCGGGCACGTCGTACACGATAGTGAACGGCCGTCATCGGTGATGCAAATCATTCCACCAGGGAGAGGGAGAGGGAGTTCAACATGCTGGCCAGTCCCAGAGGTGAGTAGAAACTAAAATAGTCTCTATAAAACTTCATCGTTCACCATTATATAACAAACTAGCAGACCCAACAGACGTTGTTCTGTATACACAAAAATTCATTCAATTCGATCGAGCCGTTTAGTTGCAGAGTAGATGAATAACCTGAATAACGACTTCAGCGCCATCTGTTGATCTGATGTGTGGTCATAAACATACGGGCATAGGCAATCCAAAATACATTCATACCAAACATCTCTCACACTTCGGTACTTCTCCTAGCCGCTTGTGCCTACCTCGGAGGACATTTTGATGCGATTTTCATCAAACCTGCCATATCTTTTGATGTATTCATCATGGCTGATTTTGGTACTCATATTTATATTCATTGAAGTTATAGTAGGTTTCCTCAAATTTCTCGGGTGAAAAAGTATTAGCCTATGTTACTCAGGGATAGTGTAGCATTCTGAGGGTGAAAATAATTATTGAAATCTCTAGTAGCTTATGAGTAAACTCGTAGCAAACCCTCAAACGCACAAACATACAAATCTGTCCTCTTTATAATATAGGGTGTTTGTAAGTATATATTAGTAAATATAGATCAATTCTCTACAAACGCCCTATTGACCACTTTTTTTCTATAACCTATCGTTCTGAAAATATCTCGAATAAAGTTGGGAGGAGATGATGAAAATTACATTTTTTCCAACCATCAAAAAATGTTGACATTTTTTGTACTCTTTTCAGGTGCAAAAGTCTTAGTATTTCTTACCGTACAAAAATTCACTCGTAATTAGCAACACTTTTAATCCTAGGATTAAAAACGCTACGTTTAATCCTTGTACATGCATTTGAAGTCTACTTGACAATCACTATCATGATTCTGTGTTCAAATTCATAACCAAATTATGAACGTTTTCACTAAAACCAATTTTATTGTAATTTTGACTTGATTGGAGAAAAATAGTATATATTATTCGGATTAAAAGTGCCTATTTTAACTCGCATTTTGCATTCGCTCGGCTGCGCCTCGCAACTGCAAATATTGCTCGTAAAAAAAAGATGCACTTTTAATCCTTATAATATAATATACTATTTTTCATCTTCTAATGAAAAAATAATCGGTCTGTGCTCATTCGATCAGGACGATTGATACCCTCATTTATAGGTTAATTAATCTCTACAAACGCTTCTATTGACCACTTTTTTCTAAAACCTACCGTTTCGAGCAGAATCCGTACCAACTTAAG
>CM024245.1:37176284-37231838 GCA_013421045.1 Propylea japonica | reverse complement strand
TTTTTTTCATTTGTAATCTGATTCAGCAGCCGAAACGTTACAATATCCTTTTAATTCGTAACCTTTTCAAATTTTACTGTTAGGCAACAATTTTTTTCAAGACCAATTTGATCCTGACAAATAAGTGCAAAGATTCTCGCAGGAGCACTTCACCTTAATCAAAAATTTTTTAATTATTTCTGTTTCAGAGACTGGGAGTGAAAACCTATAAAGTTTTTAAGAAATGCAGATCCTCCCATAATATATTTTCAATCGATATCTGATATTATTATTCAACTTGAATTCTACTGCAGCCTGCATCTTTCAGGTAAATCATTGAACAAGTTCAATAGCTGCCTTTGACCTTAACATTATAAACATGTAATGATGAAACTTCCCAGACTCATTCAGAATTTATATGCGGTATAGGTAAGAATAACAGTTTACTTCTTACTTCTTACAAACATTAATAATCGAGGTATGGAGCCGACTCTCAGATTCAATTTGAATAAATCGATATATTCAATAAAATGAATATTGAAACGTTTTTCCTTACTGAAATTGTTCATGAATAACAATAAATAAATAAACTTCAAGAAAGGAAGGAATTTAGGTCACGAAAGCTAGACTCTATTTCTGATTATTCGTTATGGTCCAATTTGAGAACTTTTTTGGTAAATATTCTATAAAGGTATGCAATACTTAATATAAACGAAAAAATTACCTCGGAAATAACTGTTTTCAAAAGAAATAAGATGAACTATTTTGAACAGGTTTCTAGTGAACAGGAATTTTAAAACGACATTCACACGAGTTAGAAATAATAAAAGAGAGTTAAGAAATTATAAAAATTAATAGTAGATAAAGCATGTGCTTTATTTTTAGTGAACGTTAATTTCAGAAATCTCCATTGATAGTTTATTTAATGAGACATATTTTTTATCTTATGAAAAACTTCAATCAACAGAAAATTTTGAAATATGTAAGATATCATACTTTGATACTTGATTATAAACCTATAATTGATATTTAAAATGCAATAATTATGTAGTACCATCCACATTATCCTCAAAACGAATATCAGCAATTAATTATTTTCTTTCATTTTAAAGAAGATTTGCGAAATTTTGATTGAATGTTTTTTTCAACAAAAATTATAAAGGTAAAGAATTGTATTCCACCTCTCCGATGCGTACCTACACATTATCTTATCATGCAAGGTTCAATAAAAATCGATTATTATAATGAATTATACTTTTTATTGGGACTTATCCAATAATCATAAAAACAAAATCTCTTATTGGTACACTTACATAAATCATAAAATTGATCGAAATAGTACATGAGATTTTGCAAATGATCAGTTCAGAGGTAACAAATGTTCAATACACAGCCATAATATCAGTATGAGCCATGATCGCTCATGATCTTCCAAGAAATGATAAAAACAATATTTGTAAAGAATACATTATAACACTACAAAATACTGCATACATATAGGTAAGGTTAAATTCCGATACAAGGTCGAAAATAACGTACTATTCTAAGGACTATAAATTTATATTTTCTCATCGAGATACTAGATGTTTTTTCCGTACTCATAAATAACATAGTTTTCGAGATGATGAGGGAAAGTTATTAATACCTTAAATTAAATAAACAATCATTCTTCTAGATTTTACATCTGCTTTTCACAACACATATAAGCATAGACAATGTTCCCATGCAATGTCTTTTAACTGGCCTCTTTTTCTCTGGTTTCACTTCTAATGGTATTGCTGTTGTTTTGGACATTTCCAAGTTTTTTTTTATTCTATCCAGAAGCTTTTGTTGAAGAATGTTTGGTCCAACCTTTGCTCAGCGTCTGCCGTCAATGGCTCCACAAGAATCTCAACACTTTTTCCACTAACGTCACTTGTTTTCATAACGATTTTGATTTTCTTTCGACACCACCCTAGCATTCACCAACTGGCAGGTTAAACACAAAAGAACTATCGCTGTTAGTTTGAACATTTGGACGAAGTTTTGCTTATGCTGTGACTACGACAGGGATCACTGTTTAAATGAGACGTTTCAGAAAAAAACGGGATATTTCTATGAAATGTGGGATACTAAATCCCGTACTGTAGTAATAATCAATCAAAACACGATACAATGTTCATTATTAATTAATGGTTTATCCTTCGACAGACTGAAAGCATCTTCTTTTTGCGATAAGATAAGTCAAAAATTGCTGTGTTTGGTTTGTTTCACGTCTTGAACCGTTTGGGACTTGATTTTTCTGCACACTTGTAAAATCCATTCATTGGAATATCAGAAGCTATGAGGATTCAGGAAATTTGAACTCGTGTGTGAATAAAATTAAACCAAAAGATCTAGAGATATTTATGCTCGAATAATCGTTTTTTCAATTGAACAAGCGTCCAAAAACTGTTGTATAATGTTGTTTACAGGTACATTGATTTGAATAAATCGACTTTCTTTTCGATTCCAATTTTGGTTAGCATTTCTATTAATTCCTGATAAATTCAATAATTAGGACAGAAACTATGAAGATAATAACCCAATTTTTATTACAAGGATCTCCATTTAAGTTGGCACCAGTCTTTTAATTGATTATGATTGAATTTCTAGATTTGAAATATTCAAAAAGTCAAATTGTCATGTCTTGATAAATCAAGAACTATTGTATCGATTCAGTCGACCAACCAAAAAGTGTTTGTCTTGTCATTAATGATCTAAAAATAATATTGGGTTTGAAAATATAACTCTACGGACCACAGGTATTGGGTAATCATATCTAATAGAATATAAGAATAGATATTTCATCTTAAACATCAAATTAAAGTGGATATTAATGAACATTTTGGGACAATTTTTTAAACAATATAATATATGCATATTTTTCCGCAACGGAAGCAGAATGATATGTTATTTCTAGAAAGCGATATGTGAAGATTGTTGAGGATTAAAACCAAACACAATAACATACATAATATAGAAGATTATTATATGTCAGAGCCCAGAGAGGACAGAGAGTTGCGTCAATGTATTTTTCAAATTTCAGGATCATTGTGTTATGCTTGCGAAAAAAATTGGTTTAATCCAAATAAAAATGATTGTGAACTATAACTATTAGGTATATTTCATCGAATAAACAGTTAGAATTGAGATTTTAACAGGGGCCTGTACAAGATATTATAAGAACAATATAGAAATAACTACGCATATCGACTATGAAGTCGGTTCGTCTAATAGGTCAACTTCCGCGTTGATAAAATTGAAAATATCCAAAAAGAGGAAATTGAATAAATAGTTTTCATTTGCTTGGCACTTTTGCGACGTCTTCACCTCATTTCTAATGAGTTTCAAGCACTGCGTATTAGCATTGTTATTAGTCCGCATTTTGCAACGTGGAATATTTTCAGTTGGACTTTTGATAAAGATGGCCTATTTATTGGATTGTCTGTTTATACTGAGAAGAACAAGGCTTCTTTATGTAGCTGATTCAATAAATAATTAAATAAAAATTATGTTTCAATTTTTGTATTCGTTATATTTATAATCTAGGAAATATCGAATCTGAGCGAGTTTAACTTGGTGAAAAAATTCAATAAAACGAATGAAACGCACATATATTTGAGAATTTCTGGAGCACCTCTTTAATTCTTCAAATATTTTTCTGATAATCTTCACGAAATTTCGCACAAGTATATCATAGAGCTACTTATGATTCATTTTCGATCCATTCGGATTCTCGGTTCCGAATAATATTTGAAAAAACCTTTCAAATCAACATAACAATTGGCATAGTGATCGAAATAACAATTCACACCAATTTGAAATGATTTATTTGGGAAACTTAAAAGTTTTATAATAACATTCAGAACAAGAAAATCTATCTACATTCTATAATTTATAGCAACCGTCGAGAATATATGGAATTCAGTAATATGCGACTGTTTTTTCTCATATTTTCATCTGTAATGGACAGACGTCTCGAACAGAAACATATGAAGTATGAGGTCAAATTATTAACATTGAGGAACGGTATATTCGAAGAATAAAGTGAGGTCAACAAATTCATTGCCAAAGGATTTTTTGAATGTTTGAGCGCCATTCTGTAGACAAGGATTTTTGTTCATTTCAAGTTCAATGTTTATGAAACAATAACGCGTGGCTTAAGAATGATGGATTATGAATAATCTGAATGATCTAGAGAAAAACGTTTATTTTTTATATTAAAGGTTTGTACAAGTTGTCCAGATTGTGATTGTTTAGCACTACAACTCTCAAACTAGTAGACAAGAAAAAAACTGTATTCGAAATATGGTAAATCTTAGATTCGAAGGATCGTATAAAGATTTAAGTATTTTATGTAATAGAAACCATAGCTTTTCGATATAAATCATAGACTGTGAGGTCAAACAATAGTTGACATTGTAAAAGTTGCTCGCTTCTAGCATCTATTTTTGCGGAATTGACATTTTCTGCACATCATCAAATCAAAGAACATAAAATGATTATAAATTATGAATCACTAAATATATTACATTAAAATAGAGAATGCTAAAGTACATCTTACGTCTGGCTCTGAGAATCATTCCGTTTAGCAGTGTAAACAATCTAAAAATTTTTTAGGTCATAGTTTACTAACACATTCATCTTTACGATAAATGGCGATAAGAATACGATCTCCCTAATCAACTGAAAAATTACCCCATGAAACATTCGCGAATGTTACAAACATCATCCTGATTGACGATAACCTAACCTTTGAATAGTTTAGGGAAAAGAATATTACATGATAAACATAATTATTGACAGTTTTTGGTGTCAACAATTAAAAATGTTTTTCGACTAGCTGTAACCTGGCACGAGTCATAACAAACCAACAGTTATTGAGGCTATTTCCATTATTTTCTTCTCTGTTACTCAACGTTTTGGCCAGAATTCGCTGCACGTCGTCAGTATTCACTCTTATAACTCACATTTGGAAATATGTATTATGACTCCTGAAGACGACTGGCGAATTCTGGTCGAAACGTTGAATAGTGAAGGAGAATGAATTAATAGCCCAAATAAATTTTAATAAATCCTTCATCGTCAAGGATTTCTAGTCTAAAAATCAACGGTTTTTGTCATGGAAATTGATCTTCATTTGTGGCTCCTTCATTTCGAATGCTGTTTATTTTGAAAAGAATTGAAGATTCGGGCAAAGTGTCAGATCTGGATTAATATAGTTCTTTCAATAACCATTCTAATGCAGTGAATTGTATCAATTCAATGAATTCGTTATTTCAGAAGCGCAAAAATTATGAAAAAATTTTCTTCATCTGCTTAAATCATTTATAAGAGGATGAAATGCTTTTCTCTTCAGTAAAAATAGTCAATATATGGACATGTATAGCTTTTTGCAAGTATGTATAACTTTTTGCAAGACGGTTTATAATTTCATGATCATCTGGAAATAATGTCGAAAAAAATTTTATATTTCCATAAAAAAACTTTCAATTGAACTAAAATCGATTTTGAAGATGTTAATTAGCGAAGTGAATGATCATGCAAATTTTTGAAAGGATATCGAAATCAGAACCAAATTATGTTAATATTTCATTCATCGATTTCTTATATTTTTAATTTTTTGTACAACTGTCAAAAAACTTCTTTTTTTCCACCGTTAAAATTTGAATACAGTTCAAAACCGTTAAAAAAAGTCTTTTTTTAACGGTGAGAAAAAGTTAAGACTGTTTGCATAGAAATATTACATTGGAAGCATTGTCTCAATCATTTTATATTTCAGACGATGTAAATTCACATCACAGTTGTACAAAAATGTTGTTTGCATTTCGTGCGTATAAAATTCATGTTTTCATAGCACATTCGAGTGATTTTTTTTAACACTCTCATATGCCATGAAAAAAACACTCATTTTACGCACTTAATACAAAAATAACTATTTCTAATTATTTGCTGAATATAATTCCTATCGTGTTGAGATTTCGCATTCGCATATTTAGCATGAATCTCAAGTCCTATACAAAGCTTTGAGGTTATATTAATATCCTGTAGGTGTTTTTTGCCAATACCAACCTGAACTCCACAAATTAAATATCACTAAATGGCATACTACCAACTTAATTCCAATTGTTTTTGCCACCCGGAAGTCAATCGTTCATTGATCACCTTCTGTAGATGTATAAGGTCCTTAAAACCCTACAGTCGATCCGTCAATGTTGACAATTTCAATGGTAGCGCATTCGTTTTCGAAATTGTAAGGTTGACAAGAATCGAGTCTGGACTTTCACCTTGACCTACTCTGGGCAAATTTGAATCAATTCAATGCCTCCTTTAACACTTCTTTTGATTGCCTTCTATTTTGTTTTGTTGCTCTTGCAGCTCCTGTTTAATGTTAATCAAATTTGTTGCGTATCATAAATCAATTGGTGTTGTCACTTTCTTTCATAAGTGATATACGTGTCCACTGTTACGAGGACAACTCGAAAAGGATTTTTCTTCGGCAAGGCCACCCAAGTGCGGAACTTCTTCTGAAGAGAAACGGAGGAAAGGAACTATGTGGCGTCAGGAACCTTTTGGGCAGAGTATCCTAGGTAGAGTTGAGAATTTTTCAATTTTTTTTGTCTATATTTCTCAAAGAAAAAGCTTGATGTAGTTTCTTTATATGCCCATATTCTTAGTGTTTTTAGCCTGAATGAGCATTTCCATTATTGGTTAAGTTTTGTAAACCAGTGAAGTCGAACAGGGTGTTCCATAACATATGGCCATTTGAAAACATTTGTTCCTCAATATCTCAGATTGAACGAAACCGAACAAAAGGAAATTTTAGTCCACATGCAAACTGTTAATAAGAAATATACATACGAATTTTGTGGCCATAGTGTTGACAAAACGATTAAATTTATATTTACAACAAAATATTCGATTCGTGTAAAACTCATTTTGAAGGTGAAAATTCTTTTGCTGAATGTTCATGCAAAATTTCAAGAGGATCGCATTGTCAGAATCATTGAATTTACTTTTTTCTCCATTATATATTCAATCGAATAATTCAGGATGTGTCAACTCGATCGAGTTGAAATTCTGCTGTGAAATGTCGAGGAACAATTCAAAGCAGTACCCAAACATTTTTAGAAGCTGCCTTAATACAACCATAGAAAATTCTATCGTAATATCGAAAAAAAAGGTAATATTCCCATGAAAAAGCATTCCCACTAATGACAAGCGCTCAAGAGCACCTGGTTGAGGCTGGTCTTAATTTTTTATCATCAAATGGTACCTTATTGAGTGGGGGCTCTTAAAAAAACCTTTTTTACCTGTTCAAGGTAAAGTGTGTACACACCACTGCAGATTATCGTGGTTGTAATTTTGCTTAGATTACTTTTATGGTTCCTACGAGATTGATCAATATTATTACATTCTTATCAATTCTGGAATTAGCTGCATACGTATAGGTATTGAAATTTATATTGGTACCTACATTGTTCCATATCTTGGGATTATCGTGTCTTACTCAGATATCGAATGTATACATTCAAATTGAATAGTTTCTTTGAATTAAAAACATGTTATTGGAATTGACGTTATAATCAAGATTTATGTGAAACCCCCTAAGATTCAGTTAATCATTCTGTTTATAGCACCTCCGATTAAACATCATAAAGATATTTGGAAGATCAACGTTGTTTCAAAGTACATACATGAGTGAAATCACTTCAAAAACCACGAACCTAACTTCTTAGGAAGATATTATGTATTATATTATTTTACTCATTGGGATAGAATTATTCTAAACTTTCTTGTTCCTCAATATCTCAGACAGAACGGAACCAATCGAAAAAAAATTTCCCTGCCACATGCAAAATATTCATAAGAAATTGAAAATATCTTTCAGGTATTTGGATTTATTTCGACACTCCTTTTACATCATTTCACCGACGTTTCGGTCGCAAATCGGACCTTTATCAAGAATAATGACTTCACAGGAATCGAGTTACATTTAAAATTGTCTTCAACATGTATAGAGTTGGCCTCTTTATATTTAAAATTATATTAAAATCAAGACGTGGTAGAAGGTTAGAACTTGTGGAAATCATCAGATGAGTGTCGAAATAAATCCAAATACCTGAAAGATATTTTCAATTATTAACAACATGGATGAAATTATGAATACAATTCGTAAGAAACCTCACACATTACGAAATTTTGAGGCTATTCTGTTGACAGAACCATAAGAAATTAAATGTGCAATATTGAAAAGTAAAATCGAGTCTAATTTATTTTGAGGGTGAAAATACTGAATGTTTATGCAAAATTTCAACAGGATCGCGTAATTAGAACTATTGAATTTATGTTTTTTCCAATTATCTGAAATTCTGCATTATAATGTCTAATTTCAATTAAAAGCAGTGCGCAAATATTTGGCCGTTGCGTTAATACAAACAGAAAAGTATATCGTGCCTTATATCGGAAAATTTTGGTATTTCCGTGAAAAGGCTTTCGATTGAAATGAATCGAGTTAATGCGAATTTCCAAAAGATTGTGAAATCAGAGCCATAGAATTTTGATATTTTTAGCTAAGGATTTTTGCATAATGTCCAGAATATAATTCCGATCGTACTGAGATTTCGCATTCATATATTTAATATCAATCTCAATCCTATAAAAATTTTGAGGTAATAGCCTTATTGCTCCACCAATGAAAGAGCGCTCAAAAGCACCTGCCCAGGGCTTTCCTCAAATTTTTATAAAGTCAATTCTATAAAAACATATTATTCATCAAATGTATCAGGTTATATCCAAATAAATACATAAAAATTCGAACAAATTAAAATAGAATATTTTTTTAATGAATATACACATCTTGGAAGACTTTTGCTACTCTTTTTCGAAAGCTTGACTGTTAAGTGTCCCGACAGAATTGTTTTTGACCTCGGATTTTTCGTATTCAGGTATCAGTGAGTTCAACCGAATCGTAAAGACCTATTTCAGCTCCAAATCCAAAACGTTCAAGTAATGGGGCAAAACTATAGCACTCTGTTCCAAAAAAAATTAAAGATATGTTGGAATAGTATGTTTTACAAGATTTCTATTGTTCCTTTTCATTAAATGTTTTCGTTTGAAAATGAGAGGAGGGATGTAGTTTAAGGGTTGAAGGGGAATAGAAAATTCCATCATCAACAACGGTAAAACTAAGATCCAAGAAAAAATGGGAACTGAATTCCCATATTGTACCAGAGCACTTGAAAGCATCACAAGACATGAAGTCAGTGCCTCTCCCAAACCTTTTCGTCATCCACGACAAGCCCACCAATTAAAAGATAGTAAACACCCTAAACTTCCTCCATTGAAAGTACTACAAACGTACAATACCCTTTAAATTTTATGGGACCATTGGCTCAAGATGTCGTTAATACGTAACAAAAAGTTCTTTGTCCCGGAGTCAACAACCGGATCATCTTCAAAGCTCAACGACTTCAGCACAGCTTCCTCTTCAGGGTAGCACCAAAATGAGCATCTTCTGCAGCTGCCAGGGCTGCCAACAACGCAGGAATTGGAGAAGAGCCGCTCTAAGGCACTCAGGGCCAATCATGCAAATATCTTATAGGTAACATTAAGAATATGGAACGGAAGTGGCAAAAAAATTCGCAATGTATTTTATGGATTCCGTTTGGCATTGGTGATGGCGTAGATGATGAGTTTGCGGCGAAGGCAAAGCGGAATTGGGCATGGGGGGGAGTATATAAAACAATAGCCAAGTTCACACCAATGGGAGTGAAACGGTGAGTGACATTTTTGTTTATCGGAAGTGCGTACGGGGTGCAGCATGTTTGGTGACGCTAAAATGGATAAGAGGTATGTTTGAGTCGAAAAAATTTGGAAAAACGCTGAAATTTTTTTATTGTTCAGTCTATTATTAGTTCATGGGCCAGCGCCTGTTTTTTATAATGGTTACTGACAATCTGAATATTTGTGAGTAACTTCAATTTGACGAGAGGCCCAATTTTTTCCTCTACGAAAATTCTCGATAGTGAGGGCTAATACAGTATGGGGGTGTCAAAAGTGTCAAATGGGTGAATGTTCAAATTTTATTACTAATAGCTACTTTATAAATCAAATCTTGAAACAATTTTATTACAAATTGAAAACAATAATTGTCCTACAAAATTATGATTCTATCAAAGTGTCCCCCATTCCCAACATATATCAACAACTAGGTCTGAAAAAATTATTACTAACCGGTTGATTTTTGCACTGTTGTTTAGCAAATATTTTCTTTATGAACTGGTTACATTGTCCTACAAATTGAGTGGTACGTTTTTCCAGTTCTACCTCAGAAATTGTACCACAGAACCTATTAAGTCAAAAAAAATTTGAAAAACGCTGAAAATCTTTTATAGTTCAGTCTATTTATGCTATATGCATAGTAAGGTAGATTCTTCTCTAATTCGGTTTGAACATAAACGGAATTTTCAGTAGGTAACGATAATTTAATATTCGGGTGTCAAAAAACAATTTTGCAATATTTTGAAAGCTGATTATACACCCCCATATGAGTAATAGTATATTATAATAGCCATTATACGCGAGTAGCATACTATATTTTATCCACGACTACTGAATATATTTCTTGAAGATTTCAACATTTGGCGACCACGACAAGACCCTTCTATAACAAGCGTGGAAAAAGTCAAGTTGACACATGAGAAATTTTTGGAGAACTGGTCATTGTATATTTTGTAATGAAAATTGCTTCAATTGATATAATAAAATAGATGTGGCCCCCGATTGACATATACCCATATTTGTTAGTTGAAGTAGGTACTTTAGAATACTGAAGAAATACCAATTTAAAGAAATGAAAGCTTAACCTATGAAGCATCTGACAGCAGTGATTAATAACTCATTAATCACTTGTGATTAAGAATATTATTTTGGCCAACACACCGACGTAAAATAGCTAGATTATATGGTAGTCGTGAATAAACAATTTTCATTATCATTCATTTTCATTTTGACGTTTAAAGACTACAATTTGCAAATCATGGTAACAAAGGAAAGTTGACGTTTATTCCCTGAGTGAAAAATATTTTTTTTCTGTGACGGGAAAAAATGTGACATTTTATGTCTCTTGACAGGTCACAAAGTATGACTTTTTACGAAATTCCTTTTTTCCCTGTCAAAAAAATGATTCTCTATGTAGCCGGGAAAAAGTACTCACTTTTTTCCCGGGGAAAAATGTAATTTCGTAGACAGTTATATTCTTTCACTATTAAAGGTCATCTTCCTGTCACAGAAAAAAATAGTGTATTAAGTATACACGGGAAAAATATTAGATTTTAGCTCTCGGCTTTTTGTCTCCCTCCGCTACGCGTCGGGAGACAACACAACCTCGAGCTAAAATCTGATACTTTTTTCCCTTGTATAATAAATAAACCATTTTTAATTCACTAGTGGGATGAAATATTGACCACTCTCACTCTCTGGAAATAATTTTTTCCAAACAAAATACAGCTGAGGCTCATTTCAAAGTAAGTTTATCAGAATTTGATCGAAAATTCTACAGTCATGTCTTTCATAAAAGTAAAAATTACAATAGAGAAGTAATAAGTGTGACCAACTGCTTGAAAACGCCGAATATCACTTCCCTTTTTTATGAGATAAATCAACTTTTATTCCATAGCTCAAAACCCAATAAGAATATCCTGGAAATATTAGATGTCACGAAGGTCTGTCCGAATTTCAATGAAATTTTCAGTCTTTTGTTTTCACCATATTTTTGCGTAATGCTTTGAATTGCTATTGAACCTTTTACTGTAAAATTTCAGCTCGATCGGTTCAACAAAGTTGGAAAAATGGATAATTTAGAGAAAAAATAAATTCAATGGTTCTGATTGTGCGATTCTCTTGAAACATTCTGTATAACGATCTTCACCCTCAAATGAATTTCACTCGAATCGGATGCTCTTCAACATTTCGATTGAATTTTTTATGGTTCTGTTGACACAATGACCACCACATTTCGTATGGGGCTTCTTATGAAAATCTTACATGCAGCCGCAAAATTTCAATTCGCTCGGTTTCGTTCTGTCTGAGATATTGGGGAACAATAATTTTGAATGGCCATATTTTATGGAACACTCTGTACAATTTTGCTGATTAACGAACTCTAGCATGAAAATTTCAATTATGAGACATTCCTTTATAGAGTTATCGTGTTTACAGACGGTCCCACGGACCGAATTAAATTTTACCACGGATTCGTCATCAGTGAGTCAAACCTTATCGTTTGAGACCATTATCGGCTCAAAATCCGAAAATTACAGACATTTGGCAAAACGATATAGCAATCGTTTAAGTAGAACGAGCCCTCAAAAAAAAACTATCGATCATACGTCTCCATTTAGGTAATTTGGTGACGTTTTTATAGATTAGATAAATGCTACTGTTATCCGATCCACTTGATATATTTATTCGCAAATTGCTTTGCCAAAATTTAAGTTGACAGATACAGGTCAACTTAGACGGATAGTATAATTATTACAAATCACGGCGCGTGAACAGCAGGGGATACCAATTTCTCATTCAAATGATACCGGAACAAAAAAAAATTATTAGGAAAAGCATGAGACTGTCATCATTAAAATGTCTGATTGTTGTTACTCAATGCTTATCAAAATTATGTAATAGATATCAATTTTATCAATAGGTCCATATTTGGGTATCAATAGAAATTAATCTTTTCTATGCAAGGCGTTAATTGTTTTTTTTTTCAATTATTGGAATGGAAACTATGAAAATATTATATCTGTATCTATCCAACTATCTCGTTCATTGTTTTATTATAATTCTAAAAAAGACATGATGTCAAAATCTTTGGTGTGCTTGCTCGTATTGATAACCATCGACAAAAAATCTCTCCCGCCTTTTTTCGGGTGGAGCACCGTTTTTATATAGAAAAATAACATCTTTTTTCTGTAAGTTTCAAAGTGAAACTTAAAACAACCTTTTTTTCAGAGACTGGGAGTGAAAACCTATAAAGTTTTCAAGAAATGCAGAATCCTCCCAGAATATATTTCAATCGATATTTAAAACATCCGGAACTACATTTATGGGGAACTTTTTTCCATAAAATGATGAATGAATTTAGAAACACCCTGTATTTCGTCGAGTTTGTCAACCGGTTGCTGTTAATTAAAAAGTTATTTTTCGCTTTATCAAATTACGACGAAAAATTTGAAGAAATGATTTAATATTAGCGCCGGTAGCGACAAAGGAACAATAATGACCATTATCCTATTCAGCTCAATTTTCTAGTTAAAAACATGAAACTTTCGTCAGTATATCATTACATTTTACATCTGAATAAGTTGATAGCGTCATCGGGACAATTTAAAATGAAAAAAACTTTCATGCTTCCGCCACCTATAAAAGTTTTATTCTTCATATTCCTTCTCACACTTGAAGAAATCCCACTTATTCTTGAGTTCATTCACTTTATTTTATGTGGAAGGAGGAGATGAATTATTACACTTTTTGTTCAAATGTTACTAGTCATTAAAAATTATGTATCGTTCCTTAATGTCTATGAATTTTATCGAAATAGTAAATGAATAAGTAAAAAAATAGAATAAAAAATAAATTAAGAACAAAAGACACTTGCAAAAGAAAAATTGAAAAGTGTAAAAGCGATAAAAGTCTAAAATATTTTCTCTTCAATTCACAGAAAAGAGGAGCACCAGAAATGACAAATAATAATAACAATAATATAGATGATAACAAAGAATATATGCCACTAGATAAGAAAAGGAATCAAGGGAAGAGGAAAAATGTGGAATTTTGACACAGGTTGGTAAAAAATTCAGTGCAGAAAAGTTGGGTTTAAAATTTTCACTTATTGAAAATATAGACGAGTTTATCTGAGCAATTTTGAAATAATTAAAAACATATATTCCTCGTTGAGCATACATTTTCAAATTTTAATTGATTCAATTGATTCAACTTCGTTGAAATTCAATAAATTTATTTTTAATTTTGTAATAATTTCTGGTTACTGGTAAGCAGTATTTTTTTCTATTAACGTATTAGTTGTTACCTCATGGGTTAATTATTGCAAGAATAAATGAATTTCTGTTCAAAAGAACCCTTCACCGAAAAGAGATATTGTTTTCAATGTATCTTCTCGTATGAAAATGAATAAGTAATGATGAAATATTACAATTAGAATAACATGAAAAAATGAATAAGTATATATAAGAAAGGCAATTAAAGATAACACGAATTCAGTAGAACTTCTCTACTTCCTAATGAAAATGTAATTTTTTTCACTTTATCAAAAAATAACTTGTCGTTTTTTGTAGTGTATGGTGACGTGTGCTGTCATGTTAAGTTCGGCAGGTTGCGGCATGCCTGTTGGATATTCAGCAATTCTTCTACCACAATTGGATTTTGAAAATGGTACAATACAAATTGACGAAGAACAAGGGTCTTGGATAGGTAAGTTACCATAGGTATAATTTCGAATTAACTGTCATTTGTGCACCCTGTATTTCATATAACAAACGGCTATATAAAGAATTTGTCTGTGTAACGAATTTCGTACAGGACATTGCACCTTCAATCCAAATTCCTTGTTAAAAACACCCTCTAAAACGAAGTAAATTCTCAGTATAACGATATATTCAAAGAACGTCACTTTTTAAATGGATTTGGTTAAAGGTATAGGGTGGGTCTTTCCCGAAAATTTTCCGGAAGTACATAATAAATCCCGGCCTTAAACAAATCATTACGGCTGGCAGAGAGATCCTTCTGAAACAGTTTTAAATACACCCCTGGCTGTTTGGTTTCAATCTAACCATTACGCTAGTGAGAAAAGTTGCGCGAAAATGTCTGAAAGGAAGTGCTTAGGTTTCTGATAAACTTAAATTTATCAGTGAAGTCGACCGCGACATTGCCGTTTATAGAAACAAATTTTCTGTATAACGAATGTTTTTTCGGATTTAGCGCTTTCATTATAGGGAAGTTCCATCGTATTTAATTTTGTGAATTCAAACCTAAAATGTCTTCATCCATTTCGAGGATTCTCTTTCATATCGCACCGAGCTCAAGGGCCAAAGTCAGAGATAATCGCAGCAATTTTTCAATGAAGAAAGCATAAAAGGTCGTTGACTGATTCCATTACTTGGGCACTATACCTGACTGTCCTGCCGTTCAAAACGTTATATAGGTCAAGATCTGAGCGTAATTTAAAGTGCGTTGTCGATTGTTACTAAAAATAACGATAAACATTCTGTTTACAGACGTTTACATAAGTTGAGGATTGGAACATTTCTAAAGGGTTTTCCAATAAGAGGTGTTATTTTTATATTCAAAGAAAAATGCCATTTTTCAATATAAATGATCGGATGTTTATTTCAATTAAAGAAGAAGCTACGCCGTAAATAGTGGAAAATAACATCAGGCAAATGATCACCACGACCACGCTTACAGGACCATATCATTTTAATAAAATTTTCCATAACCAAATCGCAAGGTAGCTGCCTATGTCTTCAGTAGCCTCACGAATTCTATCTTTGAGGTCTTGAATCGACGCTGGGCTATTAGGGTAGACCTTCTCTTTCACGTGGCCCCAAAGGAAGAAGTCGCAAAGTTTTAAATCACAAGATCTCGGTGGCCAATTGTGATCACCTCTTCGAGAGAATACACGATCCGGAAACTTTTTCCGCAAAAGATCAAAGGTGTAGCGTCGTTTTGTTGGAAGTAAACGTTATCTAGGTCAATACTATCCATTTCGGCCATAAAAATAATTAATCATCTCTCGATAGCGCAATCCATCCACCGTATCTGTTGATCCACTTTCGGCTACAGCAGCAATATTCTCGGCAGTTCTTGAGCGACGTGCACGGGTTTTATTCTTCACATCACTTACTTGTCCCAACAGCTCGAATTTTACCACCAATTTCTTTATTGCGTTCCGACAAGGTGCTTCACGACGATCGAAAAATGTTCGAGTTTTACGAACCGTCTCTGGCAAATTTTCACCATTTTTATAGCGAATTTAATAATTTCAATTCGTTCTTGAAGCGTGTATCGTTCCATTTTTATTAATGGCGTAGTTTACACTTATCAAACGTCAAAAAATGACAGCTTCAAACGTGGCATCTACCGAAATAGCGGGCTATTCAAAATAACACCTCTCATTGGAAAACCCTTCAGTTTGAGACGATCAAATTTCGAAAATTACAGACATTTTGACAAAATGCTCAAGAGTCTTTCAAAGAAGAAATTAGCTTGTTATAGTTTCTCTTTCTGTAGAGATTTGTCAATCCTATTCTCTCGACAGTGTGCAAAACCTTCGTTTTCGTTTTTCTTTTCGTGGATTAAGTTATCAATTCTAATTTTTCCTTTTTTTCTCATACTAAAGCTAGCATACACTCAGCAGCCACTCCAATAGGGTCAATTTTAAGTGGAATTCTCATGGATGCTTATGGTCGAAGGTTTACCCTTCAAATAGCTTCCATTCCTCTGATGATAGGTTGGTTCATTATAGGATTCTCACCGAATTATTTGTTTCTTCTATTTGGAAGGTTCGTAGCAGGATTGTCTACAGGGCTTACAGCAGCAACAGGACAGGTAAGTGATACCAGAATAAGATAAACAGTATGTGGTCTGTTCAAAAAGAGACAAAGGAGAACTTTGCCGTCCAATTGGACAGTGGTATATCTGAAAGATTTAGGTGCTATGAATGATCTACAGCGAATGTTGTCTTTGTCGAATCGGGTATTACAGACAGCCAAAAGCATTCAACCCCCAATGATTCAATGCACCAGGCTGCTCGTGATACCCGATTCGAAAAAAACATTATTATTCGCTGTGGCTCATTCATTTCATCAGAAACGTAGCACGTAAATCTTTCGAATATACATGGTGTCCCGGAAAATGTGATTCAAAAGAACTCATTGGCAATGAATTTGTTGACCTCACTTTATTCTTCGAATCTACCGTTCCTCAATGTTAATAATTCGACCTCATACTTCAGATGTTTTCTCTTCGGGAGGTCTGTTCAATTGATATGAAATTGTGAGAAAAACTACCGCATATTACTGAATTCCATATATTTTCGGCGATTGCTATAGAATGTAGACATTCTTGCTCTAAATTATATAGTAAAATGTTTCGATTTCCTTTGGTTGTTTCTTCGTGAAATCATTTCAAATTCGTACGATTTTATATTTCGATAATTAAACATTGTATTCTATTTAATATATTCTGCGAAATTCCCTCTGGGTAGGTAGAATAAAAAAAATTGGGAAAATTGACCTAGTTCTGAAACTGCTCGACATACAGGGTGTCCCGGAAAATGTGGGAAAACTTCTTCTTTAGCTTAATATTCAAGGTATCTAAATTTGTTTTTTCTAGCACCTTATCATACAGGGTGTTAAAAATGTAAGTATTAAAATGTACAACCCAGTCCGCCCCTGGTAAACTGAAAAAGCTAATTGAAATTTAAGTGTGGTGATTTAAGATGTCCTAAATACTTTAATCAAATCAAATTTTCATCAAATTATATCGAGTGGTTTGAAACTTATTCACTAAAATGGATTTCCAGTGGCGTCATTCAGGAGGTCGTATCTTCGTAAGGAGGGCCGCTAGAAAAAAAAATTATGGGAACTTGTCATCTTCATTTTTTATGTTCTATCTGAATCCGAGAGATTTCCCACATTTTCCGGGATACTCCGTATACCACTGTTGAACTGGACGGCAAAGTTCTCTCTCTGATGCATTGAATGTCAGATGTTTCCGATATGAATTTCCATATTGGTATGGTTCATAATAATAATACTTCTTCGCTTCCAGGTACTAGTTGGTGAGATTACCCAACCACATCTTAGAGGTATACTCTGTTCCCTGCCTTTTGCGAGTTATTCTTTCGGTATACTGCTAGTATACACTTTTGGATACTTCTTGCCTTGGAGATATGTGGCTGGTAAACATGTTTCTGTTTTAATATTGAATCAAAACCTAATTCAAGTTCCATTGTTTTAGTTATGAGTGCTGTGTTGCCGATTTTATCCTTACTTTTGTTCTTTTTCTTGCCTGAGAGTCCCATTTGGCTGATTCGTCATAACAGATTAGAAGAAGCTAAACAAGCTTTGACTTGGCTGAGGGGCGGTAATATTAATTTGGTACGTATCACCATTGTTTAAACAATGGTATCACTTTGAGAAGGAATTATAACCAATACCTCGATCTCTGATCTATCTATTTTAATCATGATATCAAGAGAAATCTTATTATTAAATAAGCTCAATAAAAGAATAATGTAATAATTATCAACATGCTATTTGGGTTATTTCCATAATTACGATGGAAATAGCCCAATAACATTTCAATGAATTTCCCATTTTCAAGAATTTTACATCAACAAATAACTAATCAGGGAATTTGTTATCGACATTTCCAGTGATTTCCAGAAAAAACAATTATGGAAATAATGAACCCTCAGAAAATCATAGCGATTATTATTTATTATTGATTTCGTAGAAAAAATAGCTGTTTAATCAACTAGGTTATTAAAGACAGCGACTAATGGTCAAGATATATTTCGAGACCATTAGTTGCTAGATTAATAACTGAGTTGGCTACAAGATTTTTCGGACGATCTCAATATGAATTGTGTATGAATTCTTGATTGAAATACATTCCCAGTGCTTGTGCGCAACCAATGCAAGCCGTATTTCGAGCTTTTGAGTTACTCAGGAGCACGAAACTCTTCAAAACGAAAAGGCTAATCAAAACCACCTCTTATTTTGAGATCGACGGAAAATTATTGAAATCACCGAAATAAGCTAGCGAATTCAAACGATCAGAACTAGCCGTTGAGTGTGAGGTACAGAGTGATTCACTTATCTTGGTAACCTAAGTTTACTCGAAAAGGGATGGATATTTTTTTATTCTGCTAACGGTATTTGGTACAAGTATATGTTGACTTGAGATATGCGTAAAAGTCGGAGAAAAGATTTAAGACGCCAGGCGTCTCTATCAATTTATTTTTCTCTTAGACAAGATTTTTCCCCAGAATGATACCTTTTTTTGTGTCATTCCAAAGATAATTTAATTCTGAATGTTTTCTTCTGAATATGTACCATTTTTCTCTATTTCTCACCATCAGCGACCGTTTTATGTTGTTTTAGTCCATTTATTTTTTTCTGTATTGTGAAAGTATGCCTTGATTTAGAGACATAGATATGATTGTGTTTCTTAAAATCAAAGAGACTTTGTAGCAAACTATTTCTCAATCATTATATTCATCAAATACAGTGGAACTTCCCTACAACGCAAAACTATAACGAAAAAATTCGTTATGGAGAAATTTCGTTATACAGAAAATTTGTTTCTATACTCGGCAATGTCGCGGTCGACTTCACTGATAAATTTATGTTTATCATTCAAACTTTGAGCACTTCCTTTTAGACATTTTCGCACAACTTTCACACTAGCGTAATGGTTAGACTGAAACCAAACAGCCAGGAGTGTATTTGAAACTGTTTCAGAATAATCTCTCTGCTCGCCGTAATGATTAGTTTAAGACCGGGATTTATTAGGTACGTCCAGAAAAATTTCGGAAAAAACCCACCCTTATACAATTTTACCAATACCCAGTCAAAGAGTGATGTTCTTTGAATATTTCGTTATAGAGAGAATTCACTTCGTTTTAGAGAGTGTTTTCAACATGAAATTTGGATTGAAGGTGCAATGTCTTGTTCGAAATTCGTTATACAGAGAAATTCGTAGTAGGGAAGTTCCACTGTATTATATTTTATAACAATAAACATTTTTTAATAACCAAAAGCAAATGCTCTTCAATATCAAGATTAATCTCTGATTTCCAGGCAAAAAAGGAAGCAGCACAAATCATAGAAAGAATGGAAGTAGATGAAAAAAGAGAAACGAAGAAAAACGTATGGAAAACCCTCCAACAACCAGAAGTCCTCAAACCCTTCATCATAATGAACATGTTCAACTTACTCCAAATCCTATCTGGAACCTACTTAGTAGTTTTTTACGCTGTTGACATCCTAAAACAAATTCATACCATTTCAGTAGACAAGTTTCTTGCAGCTGTTTGGACAGCAATAGCTAGATTTATCTTCACAATCATAGCAATTGTTTTGTTGAGTATGGTTGGGAGAAGATCTCTAGCGTTAACCTCTGGGATTGGTACAAGCATAACAGCTTTATTTTTCGCTTGTTTCGAGTACCTCAACTGTCAACAGAGCGGTCAATTCGCAGCCTTATCGATACTTATTTATGTTGCTGTCAACACGGTAGGTTTCATGATATTACCTGGAGTACTGATAGGCGAATTATTCCCAGCTAAAATCAGAGGGTTCGCAGGTGGCCTTTCATTCACAATTTTCCATTTCGCGATGTTTCTATCGGCCAAAATTTTCCCACTCATCAAACAAACTATCGGAGTTTCAGGTGTTTTTTGCATTTTTGGGGTATCCTCCATCTTAGCTAGCATATTTTTGTACCTGATGTTGCCAGAAACTAAAGGAAGAACCTTAGGGGAGATTGAGGATTACTTCCAAGACAAAAATGTATTTTGGGTCACAAGAAAGAGGAGGAATTGTGAGGAAAGATGACAGAGACTGATTTATTCTAGATTTAGGCACAAAAAGAACTGTATTTTAAGCTTTAAGATTTTTAGGTATTTATTTAGCGATTAAAGTTTTTGCTATACAAAGTGTTTCAATAAGAATCCCCCACCAAACAAATGCTGAATATATTGATATTATATCGAATCTTTTTCGAAATACAAGAATGTTTGGTGACGTTAGCTTAATGAATACAACTTCTAAATTGTAACCGTGAGTCTCAAGTTCAAATCCAGGCTAGAAAATTTTTTTTTATCAGTTCCTTCAGAAATGATGAATCTTTTTCATCAGAAAGTATAGTCCGTTCACGAAAGTTTGAGCCGTCGGTTGGCCATGGAAATTTGGCTTATTCCACTGTTATATTGAAATTTTAGGTTATGTTGTTTATTTTCTTGTCAGATTGATACGCAATATTATTAATATTGCATAGAATTCTATGATAACTCGCAAGCTCGTCGGACGAGGCCGTGAACATTCGGCAACGCTGACTTTATTTTACGTTCTGACAGCAAATACTGCCAACTTCAGATAAATAAACAAACGCCTACTATGCGCTCAAACTTTCTTGAACGGACTATAGCATACATCGAATGAAGACACGAAAACAAACAAACAAAATTATGCGTTACAAATGTAATTAATGATTAAAATTAACAACAATAAAATGGATCACTTTTCAATTGCGTCAATATACAGTTTACATATAATTAGGAAGCTAAATAATAATAAATAGCATCGATGTAATATTCTAGACCAAATTTTTTATGTCCCTTATCCTCGATTTGATTTCTGGGCTAGTATCTTCTTGTAGTTCAGGCAGTGCCGTGTTGAACATTTGAACTATTTTCCCTAGTTCTTTACTCCTGTTATTGGCTTTCAGTTTTTTCAGGAGAGAAAGTATAATATTCAGCGACTCTTTTCTCAGTCTTGTATATTTGGAGATACCTGAAAAATATTAATAATAATGAAAATCTGTAACAAATTAAATCATCAAATACTAACCTAAAGAATACTCCATGGATATCACAATATTGTCTATAATTTTTCCTAAACTTTCCTCATCTGTCTGAGACAAATCAGCTTCATTCAATATAGTTAAATTTTCGACATAATTATACAAAGCCTCTAGAACACTAACTTGAATTATTCTCGTAATTTTCGGTAAATAATTAACACAGTGTTCCACGAAAAATTCCCTATATTTCTCTTGGGTTTCTTTAGTGGTTGAAATCCAACTTTTTCCCAAAGTTTCATAGATACAGCTCTCAATTGTATATCATTTTCTCTATTTTTGGATACTTCTTCAGCAGTTAAATCCTCGTCGTCTCTATCCTTGTTGTTGCTATTCTCGATAAGAATATTTTTAACTATTTTATACACCTCATCGAATTCATCGAGTTCAAGTGAGAAAAGAACATCTCCTAAGCATTTTAATGCTTCTCTTTTGTAAGCAATGTCGTCTTTTTTGCATTGCTTGAATACAGATTGTACTATTACAGTTTCTGTCTCTTTTTTCCCTTTATGCATTTTCTGAAAACAAAAATGAATGTTATACAACAATTTCAAAGAATTCAAGAAACATCTAAGACCCTTTATATTAAGAATAGGGTTTACTTACTTGCAATGAATGCATATACTAGCCAGAGCTTTCAACAGTTTTTCTTTTCCAGTCCAAGTTCTACCGTTTAAACCATTCACTAATATGTCAATGAAGGAACTTCTGTCATTGTCATCCAAAGAAGATCCTAATTTATTTGCAACAGTTGTTATTGCGTTGGCTGCCTGTAGAATATGATTATTAAGTATATTCACTCAGTTTTCCAAATCTGGTAAACTACAATTTATATTAGGAGTTTCTTCTGTATAATGAAATTCAAAAGCCAAAACTTCAAAAAAACTCATTCTGTCGCTCACATCGAGTTAAAATGTCAAATATAATTTTGAGGTTATATCAACACTACTATAGTCTATCCAAATCCGAGAGGCCAAGCGTAAACAAACTAGAAACGCGATTTGGTCGCTCTTATTGGTCGAAGCTTCAGGAACGCCGCTTTCGACCAATAAGAGCGACCAAATCGCGTTTCTAGTTGTTTACGCTTGGCCTCTCGGATTTGGATAGACTATAACAATATTCACTACATTACGAAAACCGAAAATACGAAACTCTCCTTAGAAATATAAAACTAAAGACCACCAGTAGAATGTTTTAAATGTTTTTAGTAAGCAAATCGTAAAATATTATGGAATCTTACCTGAGCTTTAATAGTCCAAGATGGCGACTCTAGTGCACTTTTTATGACACTAATAATAGTTTTTAGGTATTGCCTCAGTCCAGCCTCTGTTCCTGGTGTATTATCTGACCATATTTCTTCCCAAATTTCTACGGTGCTCTTGGAATCTGGAGTCTTTTCATCGTGCATTGCAAAAAACGTTAAAGGTAACAGATCGTCTGAATATTTCTTCATTACGTCCGAATTATGAGCGCTTATAGATTGGACAGTGTAAGCCAATGCAGATTTAATTGAGTTATCTGCAACATAATAACCTTTTTTGGTCGTTTAAGCTCAAGCTCTTTCAATCTTCGCAAAACTTCAACTAACTAACAATACATATACTTCATCAAATCACTTACTACTGGAAATAATATCATTAAGTTATGTTTTCATAATTTGAATATTAGAGTTCAAATTTGTTCAGATTGACATTTTAAGAAGTATTTTCCAGGACCTACATGTAGAACTGACAACATTGCGCAGTCAAAGTGGAATATGTCAAACTTTCAAATCCTACTGAATGATTCTTTCAAAAGTGAATTAAGTATATTTAGGTATGAACAAATGAGCAAATAATAGCTACAAGCAGAATGTTTTGAAGATGGTACATACCCTTAGCTTCGAAATACCATGTATCAAAATCACTGAAAACCTTCTCAAGTGAAGAATCTTTGGCTGTTGACACAACATAACCTATAGTGACAGCATAATTCTTCCTTATAGCAGCGTTTCTATCTTTCAAACCATCGGTCAGTATTTTCAAGAGTTTACCAGCAAACGGTTGCATAGCCTGACCCAATTGAATTGAAAGCAAAGTTATACAGTGTGTACACGCAATACGCGTTCCCAATCCTACTGAATGTTTCATCAAATCGAATATTTTCGGCATGAGTTCTTGAAGAGTTGAGGCATCAACATATTGCAGACTCTGAAAAGGACAAACTTGTATTAACCAATAGACTACAGGCCCGTGTTGAAAAAATTATGGGTCACCAGGTGACCTATCTAGAATGATATGAGAGCAAAAATAATAAGATTCAGCACTATGCCGTCACTTGTAAGCTGTCCAACTAAGTGCAGGTGAGAATTAGAAAGTACAGGTAGAGTGGGTACATTTTGGTCACATATTTTTGTACGGCATTCTTACCATCGATAAATCCGTGAAAAATAATAAGAAAACGCGTAGCGCCGTAAAAAAATGTGGAGCCACAAAGTCGAAATTTTATTTTTAATTTCCGACAATTACCAAGGTAATTTGGTCATTTGATTTGGTACGGCATCTGTGTCATACTTGGTACGGCATCTGTGTCATACTATTTCAATACTGCTTCTAATCCATTATTCCGCAACGCCGTACAAAAATCATGCGACAAGGGGAAAAAATCTAGGGTTGCAATCCCCTCTCTTCCGTAGTCCAGGGGGAGATTTGACACATCATGAAATAAATTTATTTTGAAAGTATTTTATGCAAAGATAATATTTTTTCATATGCCGTACATTTTCGTTGGTTCAAAGGGGAAAAAAAGAAAAAATCCATTTATTTGTACTAATTTTCATAGTCTTTTCGTGATTCTAGGTTCCTAGTTAGAAACTATGTTGAATATGGGTTTGTATTCTATCCATTTATACCAAAATATAGACATATTGTCACTGATAATTCCAAAATACAACATATTTTTGAGAAGTACTCATGACACTGAAGTTAGCAGACCCCCTTGTCGCATGATTTTGTACTGCAAACTTCAGTGTCATGAGTACTTCTCAAAAATATGTTGTATTTTGGAATTATCAGTGACAATATGTCTATATATTGGTATAAATGGATATAATACAAACTCATATTCAAACTTTGAACCAACGAAAATGTACGGCATATGAAAAATATTATCTTTGCATAAAATACTTTCAAAATAAATTTATTTCATGATGTGTCAAATCTCCCCCTGGACTACGGAAGAGAGGGGATTGCAACCCTAGATTTTTTCCCCTTGTCGCATGATTTTTGTACGGAGTTGCGGAATAATGGATCAGAAGCAGTATTGAAATAGTATGACACAGATGCCGTACAAAATCAAATGACCAAATTTACCCTGGTAATTGTCGGAAAATTAAAAAAAAATTCGACTTTGTGGCTCCACATTTTTTTACGGCGCTACTTGTTTTCTTATTATTTTTCACGGATCTATCGATGGTAAGAATGCCGTACAAAAGTATGTGACCAAAATGTACCCACTCTACCTGAACTTTCTAATTCTCACCTGCACTCATTTGGACAGCTTACAAGTGACGGCATAGTGCTGAATCTTATTATTTTATGCTCTCGTATTGTTCTAGATAGGTCACCGGGTGGTTCAAATGACCCATAATGTTTTTACACGGGCCTGTAGTCTACAAGTACTATCTTAAAAATTTTTCTGATTCATACCTTCGAAACGGTTTCTGTTGTGAAGTGTGACTTTGCCATAGAAGCTCTGGCGTCGTCAACGATTTCTTGAGTTTGAGATCCGCCTAATCTTGTACTCAGATAAGACAGTTTAGTGGATTCAAGTTCTCCGGTAGCTCTCAACAAAGCAGGTATTATCGTTGGTAAGAAGGGTTTCACTTGGGTACCCGAGGATTTCACCAATTGTGATATCGCTTGAAGACTAAAAATTAAAACACAAATTTAAATTTTTAATTCGGGTATTTGGATATACGCGCTACATGTGTGCTCCATGTTCTTAACAATTACTAACTAGATGTTTGTGCGACAAATTAAAGTCTATAGTCTCACTTGGTCTATCAATGAATAATAAATATCCTATAATTATAAACTACAGTGGAACTTCCCTATAACGAACGTCTGTATAACGAATTTCTCTGTATAACGAATTTCATACAAGACATTGCACCTTGAATCTAAATTCCATGTTAAAAACACCCTCTAAAACGAAGTAAATTCTCTCTATAACAAAATATTCAAAGAACATCACTCTTTGAATGGGTATTGGTAAGAAAGTATAAGGGTGGGTTTTTTCCGAAATTTTTCCGGACGTACATAATAAATCCCGACCTTAAACTAAATCATTACGGCGGGCAGAGAGATCCTTCTGAAACAGTTTCAAATACACCCCTGGCTGTTTGGTTTCAATCTAACCATTAAGCTAGTGTGAAAGTTGTACGAAAATGTCTAAAAGGAAGTGCTTAAGTTTGAATGATAAACTTGAATTTATCAGTGAAGTCGACCGCGACATTGCCGACTATAGAAACAAATTTTCTGTATAACGAAATTTCTTTATAACGATTTTTTGCGGACTTAGCGCTTTCGTTATAGGGAAGTTCCACTGTGTTTTGACTGAAAAATTCCTACCTTATATTCCGGATTTCAGTGACATTACTTATGATTCCTGTACTTAACAGAGGTGGCAAAATCGCCTCCACCATTTTAACCCCAGCCTTTCCTTGAGACTCGTCGCAGGCATGTATACAAAGCTAAAATTAAAACTTTTATTATGAAACTAAGAACTGAGAAAGACAGAGGGAATGAAATTACCTTGCTCAAAACTCTGCCAGTATTAGTTGCAGCAATTCTAGTTTCTTCGTGGTGATCGTCCATAACTCTAAAAAGTTTCGACCACAGTTCATCCATATATGCCACAGCATCGTGGACAGATTTGTTCCCGGAACTTTTCAGAAGATCCTGAATCGCTAAACAACATGATTGTCTCACCCTGTATTGCCCAGAGTTCAAATTTTCCAGGAGATCTTTTAGAATTTCGTGGAAGTATTGCTCAACCTGCAGAAATAGTATTGTGGATATATTTCATTTCAAATACATATAAAAATACTAGCGGACCCAACAAACTTTGTTCTGCATACACAAAAATTCATTCAATTCGATCCAGCCGATTATAACCTATAAATATGTATTCTATGACCGCTTGATTGGTCGTCAGAAAAAGGAAAGCATTTTATTTTTTTTGGAAATATTTTGTTGTATAAACCTTGCCCTAGCAATTATGGACACAACAAAAAAAGAATTATCCAATTTGGTGCAGCCGTTTGAAAGATATTGCATTTTGACAGTAACCATAGATCCTGATTTATTAAGATTAGATAGATTCGAGCCGGGTTTCACAAAACTCCAATCAGCTTGATTATTGAAATGTCATCATTTCTGTGCAATTTTCAGTTCATTTTTGACGTAAACCATCGACTCAATTGAAAATCAACGATTTGATTGCCAATCAAGCGTTTGTGAAACCCGCGGACGAGGTTATTTTCCTGTCAAGTTACTACGGTACGTAAATATCGCAATAATTGCGTATATTCTGCGAAGAGAACCAACTTCCACAAATTAATTTATTTGAAAAAAAGATTTTCTTGTGAACATTTATTTCTCACCACTTTCTGCTGCTCCGAAACCAACACTCTCCAAATATTGTGCATTGAATTTTGAATGTTCGGGGAGGGATCGTACTGATATCTGTACAGTTTAGGAACAATATCAGGTAGATAGTTCTTCAAATCTTCCCCACATTTCTCTGCGATTGTCGAGAATCCAAATGCCGCTCCTTTCTTGGAATTCCATATTGCGTTATGATTGGCAAGATGCATAAACTGGTAAATCAAGTCAGGTTTATTCAAATCTGAAGCTAACGAGCACAGCTCTTTGTACGTTGTCAAATTGCCCCTAAAATGAAATTAATGAATATTGAAATCCAATAACAATTGATCAAATAAGTACCCTGTGGGTGAGGCTCCCAACTGCCCATTATCAAACAATTTCGTGTCGCTGGTAACTTTTTGAACTTGCCTAGTACCAGCTGTCAATTGTCTTACTAAAGCTGATAGAAGTTCTTCCGATTTATAAGTGTCATAGAAAACGCAGAGACCTTTTGCAGCAACATCCTGAACAATATCTGAAAAAAAAAACATGCATCAATGCAAAAATGTTCATATCCACATCTCATCATTCAACTCTTTTTATTGAAGAAACAATGCAAATTTAAAGAATTTCAAATTACTTCAGTAATGACATTTGACAATGACATAAAGTGTCACACAGACATAAATAAGACCCTAGGTTTTTGAGGTTATGTTAAGTTTTTCCGAAATAAAATGAGAAATAGCAATGAAAGGATTAAATAATGATTAATAAAATTGCACATAGACATAAAAAAAACAATAAGATGTTGAATAGAATATTTACCATTATTTTCTCCCAAGAATCTCAGGAAAGTATTTTGCATCGTTTCTAGTCGGTTGGTGATAGGTTCCCTTTTACCACAATTTTTGACAATAGCCAGAAGCCAAATACAAGAGGCTTGTCTAGAATTAGGGTTGGTATTCTCACTGATTGTCAACAATCGACCAAGTAACCAATCCAAGTTTTCATCAGGTAACTTATCATCTTGCGGAGGGCAGAATTCTGTCATTTTATCAAACCACTTGTTCCTTGCTTCTGGAGAGTAAACAGTTTGTATGCACATAACTAAAGATTCACCAATTGTTAAATGAACTTCAACATCTTTTGTCTGAAACGAGAAAATAAAGGAGTAAACAGAAATAACAATAACAAAATTCACAGAAGTTTGAAGTAATATAATGATATTACCTCTTTTGCTGTATCCAATAGTCCCTCCAGAACATGTTTAATATGAGGGAACTTTTCTCCGGTACAAAGTAATCCCAAACATCTCGCAGCCTTTTCTTTCAGCTTGGTATTTAATTTTTTGTTGTTGAGAATATTCAATAGATTGCCCAACAAATCTGCCTTGGTAATGGTATCAACCGCAGGCCGTTTAGCATCTGGACTTGCATTGATTTTTCCATCGGCAATAGGCAAGGCAGTGCTACAAGCTATTATTCCAATACTGCTGCAAGCAGCACCAGACAAAAGTACATTCGAATTTGTCAAGAAACTGTCTGAAAAAATATAAATACATAGAAATCATTCTGGTTTCTGGATAATAACATCGTTTCCTTTTATAGTCCGTTCACGAAAGTTTGAGCGCATAGTAGGCGTTTGTTTATTTATCTGCAGTTGGCAGTATTTACTGTCATGGCGTAAAATAAAGTCAAAGTTGCCGAATGTACCCGGCCTCGACCGACGAGCTTTCGAGTTATCGGAGAACTCTCTGCAATATTGACAACATTGCTAAAATTTTAATATACACAGTGAATATGCCAAATTATCATGGCCAACCGACGGCTCAAATGAACGTGAACGGACTATAAATTGTTTTTTCTATTTCATTGAATTTTGTGTAATCGATCAGTAGGTTATTTCAGTACATTGCCTACCAACAATTTGGAAGCGTTAATGATGAATTGTCAAAGCTTCCTGAACAGAAATGTCAATTAAGTTTGACATTCTCAACTGTCAAACCATACACAACCATAAAAACTGTTTGTGCAATTGGTAAACACCCACTACTACCTATAAATAATGTTATAAAAATAAGGTAACTTACTCAATAGACGTATAGCATCAGAAAGAAGATTCTCCAACTTTTCTGCGTTTTTCTTGCGTAATCTCAGCTCGAAACAATTTCCTATAGCCAGCAAAGCGCCATGTTGCACTTCAAGGGTTTTATTCGATGATTGTTTTATCAAATATTGAACGCTCCCTACAAAACTTTCATATTCTACATTCATCTGTAGTATTCCATACAAAACAGCTGCATATTCCCTAATTTCTGCCCTTGTTGAACTCAATAATTGATCTCTAATCCAGTTAGAATCATCGGAAAGAACTGTGGAATATTGGGGAAGGCAACCGATTGCTTCCACCAAGCAACTCAAAGCTTCAATTGCTGTAAAATAGAAAAGCAATATGATTAAAATATGAAAATAACAAAAAAAAATATTCTGGAAGATATTTTGTGTTCTGAATTTGTATAATCTCTAGAAAAATAACATAAATTACCTGAAGTTGATATCAGCAACTGTCTGCATAATTTCAAATAATGGAGAAAAGCTCTACTTTCTGCTTTAGTTGGCTCAGCAAACACTTTTTTCAAATGTTCTGCTATCAGTGGAGTATTTTCACAGGGATGATTTATTATTTCCCTAACCAGGGGTACTTTAACATCCTGTATTAGACACAGTCTAGCATAAACAAGAACCTGTAAACAAACAATCAAATAATCCAGTAACAAACAATGTGGATGAAAATACCTCTTTGTAAACTTCAACTGGGTAAGGCAGACTATGATTCCCAGAAGGTTTTCTCGATTTTTCCTGTATCTTATTCTCATTTTCAATATATTTCATGATTTCTGTGAATGATGGAAGAGTGATCTTTTTTTCGTCACTCAATTTAGACAAATTAATGTCTGCCTTTCTCGATTTACCATACAAAGATTTGTAAGCTTCTGATGACACCTCATCCTTCCTTCAAATCATAAATCAATTGAAATCTTTTAGGATTTGCAACTCCACTAAATGATTTTAAGTACACAAAAAAGCAATACTCACATATCTCCACATGCCTGAAGTAGTAGAAGCTTAGAAGGTACATGATTGGGTGGAAAAACGTTAGCCAACACCCTCACAGTAACAAATCGTACGACCACATCTTCTGAAGTACTTCTACTTTTTATCAACGCAAAAATTAGGTTCAGCCTGCCATCTTTGTCTGCTTCTTCGGGGCGAAAATCGTACTTACTTGCGATGATAAAGCTCAAGAAACCCTCACGTATTTGCAATTTTAAATCTTCAGCCGCTTCTTCTAAATTTCGCATGAAATGTTCGAATAAAGTGAGGTTATGGTAAATCAAAGCTGGGAACTCTTGAGCTAACAGTCCTATCAGGATGTATGCTTGTCCTTTTTGCGATTCCTCTCCTTCAACGGTATATTTTTGAAGACCTCCAAGGAGAACATTGGCAACTTTCTCCAGGGTTTGTTTATTTCCGCTTAAAATTGAAAATTTCCATTATTAAAACTTAGTAACAATTAATTTCAAGCTGCAGTACTTTTACTGCACACATTTTCTGTTATATACGAAAATAATTCAAATTGCGATAAATATATGAAGTTAACCTAATCTAACCTTACTTAACCTAAAAATAAGACAAAAGGCACTCAGACTTACCTTCTAATGATATTGTTGGTAAAATTCAAGGCTAATCCTTTCAATTTTGTATTGGTGTTGTTTCCATATAAAGAATCAAATACTACTTGTATGCACATAGGAAATACTAAACCACCGTCTTTAGCTCGGCACAAATATTGTAACAATTTCAATCGGATCCTTATACTAGCAGGAGACTTCTTCTGGTCCTGTCTTACATTTCCTTGGCTTCCTAAATACATTATGTATATTGGCAGACATACTACAGAGGAGCTCCAATCAACAGCTCTTGAAAGAAAAAGTTTTAAAAGATTATTCCCTTTTTTATTCGAATTTTTTCTTACCCAACTATTTTTCTGACTTCAGTTTCAGCCAAATTTGCTACACTGAATCTGGTATCAGATGATGCAACAATCAAGTGCAATATTATATCCTCATTTTTGAAAATTCCATGAGATAGGAATTTCACTATACCCAGTTTTACCTGAAAGAATAGGAAGTTTGCAATATTCATCATTATTGTAATTTTACAGTTGTGTAAGTTGATTTATCTTGTTAAATTTTTTATTGGATGCTTAAAACTGTACCTCTTCTAATTCATCTGCTTTCATTGGAGATGTTGCAGTAACTCTTTTGAAAGAATTTTCACTCATTGCTGGAGGAACAACTAAATTTGGAACATTACTTGCTGTTTCTGGATCAGTTTGAGGCCCTAGAGCTCTGAAATAAAAATAGAAATCAATCTTTTCAGATAAATTTACTTCCTTTAATTCCTTACCCATATGGCAATAATAAAACATCTAATAGAAATCCGAGTAAATGTTTGCTCAACTCAGGCTTTTCATCGAGGCCAAAAACAGAAGGCATTTGTTTTGGATCTGTTGGCACCTTTATCTTGCCCAATAAGGGTAATAGAAGAAAAAGTAAACTATCAACATGTGTTTGTGGTTTATCCTTAAGACCGTTTAATACAGCAGGAACCAGCTCAACTTGCTTTTCGATTGGTAAACGGGGAAACCCAGTTTTGATATAAATAATGGAAAAATTCTGGAAATATACAACTTTTACACAAGCACATAAAAAAATTTAGATGTAAAGACTTACTATCACAAATGAAGTTGCTTTAGGATCGTGGTATTGTGTTAAAGTGCCTCCACTGGCAACTGAACCATAGGCCTGGTTTTTAATCGTTTATTTATGTGAATCAGCAATTCCATTACCTAAAATGATAAACTTCAGAAAAAGGAGTATCAAATAAATTGTGAACTTTACCTTTTTGCGGACTTGTTCATGTGGGGATGATAATTTCAACAAAACTGGGGGTAAAAACTTGCCTAATACATTCTCAAGTTGTTCATCTGTTTCTGTAGATCCAAGCCTGAGGAAAACCCGTTCCAAAAGCGCTGTGGAAGAATTATAAACAATCATTTCTCTAATAAAACTGTCCAAATGAGAAAATGAGAAACAATAGTGTATATGCGGAAGTACTTGAAATTAAACAAATTGTATAAAAGAATCGATTTATCTTGAAAGGCATTGACGTCCCTTGTCTCATAATCACACAAATATTAAAATTAATACTTACCAAGTTCATCTACACCTGATCCCATTTTTCTTTTAATTAAATACAATTTTTTAATGAATTCTAAATAAAAAGATGACTGTCAACTTGAAAACATGAAGTGAGGTTATGTTCAAGGCACAGAACATTGAATAAAGAATATTCTTTATTCAATGGCACAGAACATATTATCAGAAATGTCAGTTAGCGACACAGAACATAAGCGATCCGTTTTTTTTTCGACTGTAGTAAGTAAAAAATTTGATGATGACGTCATGGGACTAGGGGAAAAGAAATACTGGTGTATAAACTTATAATTTTATTCAATAATAGACGGTAGGAGTTATGTAAAAAAAGATTGGAGTATTTTTAACTCAGTGTAAACACTTAATTTTTACTCTCAAGGTCTCTGTACTGTGCAGTTCGTCACTGTTCCATAAGTCTCCGTGTAATGAAACGTACAAACAGCAGCATTATTTTCGTAGGACATCTCAGCTACTTTAAACTCCGGATTGACCACCACTTTCATTGTATAAACGCCAGGTTTGATGTCGGATATATCTATCCACTGGCAGTCTACAGTATATTTGTAAATATCTGAGCAATTTACAGATATCCCTTGGTCGCCAAAATTATCGCACTTGTATCTTGGTTCAACACCAGGAAGGCATTGGTTGTCTTCCAGACAAAAGGAAGCCTTATGGCCTTCTGCAACCCTTACTCCCTTGTCATTCAGGATATCAAAGGTAGCGAAAATTTCCATACTGTGGTAGTGCCTGAGAAAAAATTGATATTACATTTTCTACGTTCGCAAATTTAAACTTTGTGCTCTAATTTTCATTCTTTCATTTCTCAAAAACTTTATAGGTTTTCACTCCCAGTCTTTGAAACAGAAATAATTAAAAATGTTTAATTAAGATGAAGTGCTCCTGCGAAAATCTTTGCACTTATGTGTCAGGAGCAAATTGGTTCTGAAAAAATTGTTGCGTAACAGTAAAACTAAAAAAGGAAATAAATGAAAAAGGATTATGTAACGTTTCGGTGTCTATATCAGACACTTTCTTCAGACAAACTAGTAAAATCTTTAGAATTTTGTGTTTTTTCATTTGCAGTCTAATTGACATTGAAAGTTGCCAACACATAGAGATGTTGATTTATTTAATTTTGAAATTTCCTGATGTAATTTCTTTCTTCAATAAATCAATCCAAATACGATCTTTTCCAACAGAACAATTGGCCAAATTATCTACTTCATCTAAAAAATACATGTGGATTCCTTAATTTTCCTTTTATAATTATCAGGTTCCGTCATTAGGATCTTTGTGTTGTTCCAGTTCATCATATGATCTCCGCTATTTGAACATACATGATCAGCGATTTGTGATCTTGTAATGTCTCTATTTTCGATGTTGTTCTTATGTTCCCGTTTTCTCATTTCTAAAGGTTCTGATGTCTCTCCTGTATAAGATTTTCCACCTACACAGGGAATATTGTAAACACAATTTTTTAATTTTTGTCTCATTCATTGGTTTCGTTCTGGTTAAAATGGATTTCAAATCATGTTGTGTTTTGAAAGCAGTTCTTACGTTGAATTTCGAACCAATTCTTCGTATTTTTTCTGAAAGGCCAGGAATATAAGGAATGACGTTCAACAAATTTGGTTGTTCTTGACGGTTTTCTGTTTGTACCTGATCATCATTAGAATTTTGATTAGATAGGCACTATCATAATAGTTATTCAATAAACTAGGTTATTAAAGACAGCGACTAATGGTCAAGATATTAGTTCGAGACCATTAGTCGCTAGATTAATAACCGAGTTTATTACAAGATTTTTCCGACGATCTCAACATGAATAGTGTATAAGTTCTTGATTAAAATACATTCTCAATTCGCACAAGACACGCATTTGACGTAAAGGAATTTCTATGTTTCAGTAGAGTTTTGACATTTCTCGTAGTGCTTCTGAATACTTGTGTACGGTTGCCATGAGGATTGCACATTAAAATGGCAAAAAAATTGAGCATTAAAATGGGTCATTAATGCTCAATTTCGTACACATTAAAAGCACCTTTTATTTCGAGGTCGGCGGAAAGAGTTTTTATGATACCTGTTTTTACATTCAATTGATGATTAGAATAAAAATATAGTTATCTATTAGTGTGAGTTTGTTTTCGAAATACACTTGTTTCAAAATGATCTATAAATTTCTTATTAATTATTTCTGTTTCAGAGACTGGGGGTGAAAACCTATAAAGTTTTTGAGAAATGCAGAATCCTCCCAGAATATATTTCAATCGATATATTATGATTCCTTTAGTTTGGAAAGTATTCTCCTACTCACATATGACACATATGCCATTCCCAAAGATGTTTAGGTATGAACGGCCTAAAGTCTGCCGTACCTGCATTGAAAATTCTGGCTGTAAACCTCAGCAATCTTCGTGTTTCCAAGTGCCAGCCATTTGTGTTCTCCCTTTGGATTCTGTAAGCTTCGGATCCCAAGCAATTCTCTTCCATGGCGCATTGGAGGAAGAACATTTGCCTGTCTTCCAAATGAGCTGTTCTCATGATGTCTACGTGGTCTATCACAAGGTCTGGTAGAGTTGAGCTGCATGCTACTGCAGCTACGTCAGCTCCTGGGCACACTCCAATTGAGTTGATGTTGTGAACGCAATGTTTTAAGGAGTTTTCGTTGCCCCTGCATTTGATATCTGCGTAGCTCTGGTTGGTTAGATTTCCACCGAAATAGTCTGTTTGGAAAGCGTTATTAGCGTAACCTGAAAATTTCAATAATTGAGATCTGGCTTGTGTGGCTGCGGTGTTGCCCGTTTCATCAAAAAGTACTGATTACTTGAAAATTTGTATGAGACATCTTCTTATAAATGTTAATGTGTATTGAAAGATTTATAGATTACTCTAAGCTTTCTTTGAAATACTTATTTTTGTTATACTTTTCATGCCTATTTGTAGCGGTTTTAGAACACCTAATATATTTTTCAGCAAAATATATCTTTTAGTTTATTTTAATTCTATTTTATTCATTACTTCGTATCCTAAAAAGATGAAATTTCCCATGGAGGTAGAGGAAATTTCCGGTATAGATAACCAATACCTTGGGTATCGTTAATTTGTAATATACAGTGGAACTTCCCTAACTCGAATCTCCAAGGGCCAGTAGTTTCACTTCGAGTTACGGAAAATTCGAAATACGGAAAACTGGACTGAGTTGAGGGTGACCAATTAAAAAAAAACGTATACAGGGTGTTTCATCATAAACTGGACAAACATAGATTTTTGTGACATCAGGAGAATCATTTTTGCCTTATACAATATATCCCGTTTTCGAAGCATAAGCGAGATACAGGGTGCCAAACGTCATTTTTGAGCAAGATTCTTATGAGTGTGGTCAGTTATGTATAACACTTCAAGTAACGGTTTTTGGTCAAATCTCATTATTTTTGGGTCCTCTATTCAAAAAAGTTGACGAATTCCGAAAAAAATTGACAAAATGGCGGAAGACCTGCAATGTTTCAATTTTTTTGCGGTTGTCAAATTGACTCTTATTTTCTGAATGAACACAATTTTCTAAGAATTTCTGTGCAAAAATTTTTTCATAAATCGAACACAAAATTTTTTTTACCTACAGCGATGAAAAAATTTCTTTAGAAATGAATGAAATTTTATGCAATTGTACTTTTTGAATTATCAATCACGAATATGAAAACAGAATTGTAAAATATCGAACGGTTTCGTTACTACGGTCATTCAAATGTTTCGTTCAGACCTCTGAAATAATGAAAAAAAAATTTTTTTTAGTTCTAGAGTCAAAATAATTAAATTATTGGCATGTCCAAACATTGTGAGAGAAGTTAGTTGGGACTCGAACCGACGTAGGTATTAAATTTCACAACGTAACTAATCAGAACTGATATTTTATAAAGGAAGGAGGAAGGAAAATAAGAAAAGCAAGTTTGGATCTGTCGGCGACTCTCCGCTCGGTAATTCCCCGAATTGCAGTGAGCGTTTCCCCAAAAAATTCGAGTTATGCTTGGTTGCCGCTTCGGTTACTGCTGAATTTCAGTTCGAGTTTCAGAAATATTCGAGTTATGGAAATTCGACTTATAGGGAAAGAAATACATGGCGATGTTGTCAAAACGTTTTTGCTTCTCAAGAAAATTCGACTTGAAGAATTCTTCGAGATAGGGAAGTTCGAGTTAGGGGAGTTCCACTATAATATATATGTTCACATTCACAATCATATACCTACAGGTGTCCCGGAAAATGTGGGAAATCTCGCGGATTCAGATAGAACATAAAAAAGAAGATGACAAGTTCCCATTTTTTTCTTAGCGGCCCTCGATCCCTACTAAGATAGGACCTTCTAAATGACGCCACTGAAAATCCATTTTAGTGGAATAAGTTTCAAACTACTCGATATAATTTGATGAAAATTTGATGTGATTAATAGTTGGACCCCTTAAATCACGGCACTCAAATTTCAATTAGCTTGTTCAGTTTACCAGAGGCGGACTGGGTTGTACATTTTAATGCTTACATTTTTAACATCCTGTATGATAAGGTGCAAAAAAACAAATTTGGATACCGTGAACATTAAGCTAAAGAAAAGTTACTCTTGTTCAGTGTCGATAAAATGAACCGTTAAAAAAAATTATGAAATAAGTAAGTAGGTAATTGAAATTTATTCCACTAAAATGAATTTCCAGTGGCGTCATTTAGGAGGTCGTATCTTCGTAGGGAGGGCAGCTAGGAAAAAAAGTTATGGGAACATGTCATCTTTTTTTATGTTCTATCTGAATCCGTGATATTTCCCACATTTTTTGGACACCCTATATGTGAAGAGTCGTTCAAAATCCGCAACAAATTTGGCATTAATCGGACGACCAAATCGTAAGTCTGTGTCAAGATTTTTCTCAAAATTGTACAAAATATGTTTCAAACCTTACAATATCTATATTACCAAATTAAGGCTCCGGCATACAACCATAGCTTCTAAAATTGACCATCCATCTCCACAAATTGATTGCCAATTTCCACCATCGCTTTTAACTTCAACTCTTCCCTCTTGTTTTATTCTTCCCCCAATTATTCGGATTTCCAATGTATCTGGCAACTTCGTCCTAAAAACAGGCAAAATAATCCAATTAAGGGTTTTAATAAAGCATCCATCTTTCAAAAGATTGCTTACATGTTGATTTTCTTCTTCTCAGGCTGCTTCAATAATTTTTTTTCCTCTGCGGGAGGATCAGCACAGATAACTCCTGCGGCTTCTGTGATATCGCAATCATTTGTACCCCATCCATCAAATCTGCAAGATGTTATTTCTGTTTCAGAGCCTCCACAATAAATGTTGTCCATCCAAAATTGCCCTATAACGAATGAATAACACAATTATATTCAGTCAATATTATTGCTACTAGAACTAGAACTAGAATTTCACCCTTAAAATAACACAGAAGCTCAAAAGAAATCGTTTCTTGACCCAGAAGGACCAAAGTACTATATCTTCAAATTTTAGTAAAGATAATAGTTTTTTTTAAATATTAGTAGAAAGCATTATATGTGTTTCATACTAACGTTTTGCTGGTCCAAAATGACCATTTCCTGTGTATTTAACTGTGCCATTTTTGAATCCGAGTTGATTGCAAACAACTTTGGCTTCAGCTAAATCCCACTCATCGTCACAGACTGCTCCCCATCTTCCAGAATGTAGAATTTCAACATTTCCTAAAAAACAAAAGAAATATAGATTAATTTAGGTATAACAATTAATTAATTAATTAACTAAGCATTAAACTGCAGACTACAAAAAAGTCTTGATCTGAGTATCTGCAACTTTCGTCTGTAACTCTGTATTGGAACATCCTGTATATATGGAAATAATTTTAAACTGTGCTTTTGCTTTCCCTACACTCACCACGAAAAAAGAATTTCAGAATATCATCATTTACATCCTCAAAATGATCATCGCGTCAGTGGTATATTTATTCAATACAATAACTATTACCTATTATATTATTGTTTAAACAATGCTATTACCTTCATATTCTCCTCTACCACCAACCAATTTTATTGCACCTTCCACTTTCTTCAACCTTTTTAGATGTTTTTTCACCAATAACGCTTTTTGTCCATGTTTTCGTTCTTCCGCAGCAATACACACAATGAAAAGATATGAAAGAATATAAAAGCGATCAAAATGCATATTTACAAGCTATAATACTGAATTACGAGTATATCGTGAATCTAAAAGAACAAAATCGCATTTGAAATGTGTGTCATAAATTTAGAGTACATAGTGACCTTTTGAACTTCTTTATCGTATAAAAGCTCCGAATTGTTTGGAAAAATTATAATTTTGTAATAATACGCGGACTTGTTTGACAAATTGATTATGAAATAATTGGTCCTTTTGTTTTATTCAAATAGGTACATGTTTTTAGAATTACAAAATGAAGAATCAATAAATTACTGAATTTACTTGGTATTTTTATGAAAAATTTCTTCAACAACTAAGTTTTATTACGAACACATTGATTATGTTTGGAAATCGCAGAAAAATATAAATATATTAATTTCAAATAAAAGAGCTGGAGATTTGAAGAAAACTGTTGATTTTATGACATGCTGCGCCATCTTGTATTTGTTATATGAAGCTTGAACTGCTAGAGATATACAACATGAAGGAGTCTATAATGATATAGTAAGTTTCAGTGAAAACCCAATAGATGACAGCACTGTTGACCGAAGTATTTTCAGGCAACACATAATACAGCATTATCATTACGGCATTGTATTGTTAGTTGCCTAGTTTTGTTAGACAGCGACATCTAGTTCCGTTAGTCCAAATTAACTCCTGAATAAGCCAACTTCCGTAAAGAAATCTATCTAGTAGTTTTCTCAAAAATTCGCGAGATGGCAGCAAGATAATATTACCCAAGATAGACAACACAACATACGTTAAAATAGTTATTTGAGAACGCGAAATATAGCAAACGAGATAATTGAGCAGAGTTCAATCAAGATCCATAGATGCTTTCACTCCAATCCTTAATTTTGGAAAGTCAGAATATTGTCTGGTTAAGAATTTTCTGCGTAATACGTCGGAAATTAAAACAATCCATGTAGCTAAATAATTAATTTATTTGATAAATTAATCACTGGGCATGTAAATAATCTTTAAATCATAAATAAACAGTAGAAAACTGAAAACAGTCTTAGGCATAACTATTTCATAGTTATTTCAAATTCAAATTAACAGTCTATAAACACACAATCACACTTAAAGTTCATCATGCTCATCATCGGCCTCAGCCTTTTCCTCTTCTGGAATGCCATCTTCAGGAACTTCATCATCTTCCTCTTCTTCCACTGGTTCTTCCAGAGGAATACCGAGTGTTTTCCTCATCATGCCTTCTATACTTTGCGCGAAATCTGACGTTTCCCTGAGCATATAACCTGATCGTAACGTTGCTGTTCTAAACATCATTTTAGCCATATCGATGGCTGTTTTATCTGCAGGATCATCGTTCACCCTCTTCAACAACTCCTTCATCAAAGGATGTCTTGGGTTAATCTCCAAAGTCTTCTTTTGATTCAAGTAGTAACTTCTTTGTGGATCGTCAGATTTCTGGTGAGCATTGGAGACAGCTAACCTCTCCATGTTGCCAGTCCATCCAAACATACTTGCAACCAAAGCACATGGTGAATCACTAAGTCTTTCTGAAACAGTAGCCTTGGCAATGTCGTCTTTAAGAGCCTCGGAACTCAACCATTTGGTCAAGGGCTCAAATTTGGTCTTGATCTGTTCCAATTGCTCCTTGTTTCCTTCGACTTCAGCCAAACTGAAACCTTCCTTGGCTACGTTCTGGAATTTCTTTCCTTCGAACTCTGGAATAGCTGAGATCGCGTATTCGTCTACTGCTTCGATTAAATACAGTACTTCGTAACCTTTACGAAGCAACCTTTCGACAAATGGGGATTTCTCAACTTCGGCTTTGCTTGATCCTGCGACGTAGAAGATTTTGTCCTGGTTTGGTTTCATCCTTTTAACGTAGTCACTAAGGAAAGTGTTCTCTCCGCTGAATGAAGACAAGAACTGCAACAACTTGGCCAATCTGGTTCTGTTGGTGGGGTCTTCAATCACTCCCAACTTGATGTTCGTCGAGTATTCCTTCCAGAATTTCTCATAATCGGCTTCAGGGATCTTTTTCAAAGCGTCCAGTACTTTCCTTACTAACTTCTTCTTGATAACCTTAATCAGCTTGTGCTGTTGGAGATTTTCCCTGGATACATTCAGAGGAAGATCGTCGGAGTCCACAACACCTCTGATGAAGTTGAGGTAGGAAGGCATCATGTCTTTGAACTCATCGGTGATGAAAACTCTTCTGACGTACAATTTGATGTTGTCAGTTTTGGTTCCGTACTTGTTGAAACTTTCTGATGGCTGGACTTTTGGTACGTACAGAAGAGACTTGAAAGTAACTTCTCCTTCGGCTACAAAGTGAACGTGAGCTAGGGACGGGTTGGTATCTTTGGTTAGAGCCTTGTAAAATTCTTCATATTCACTTTCCTCGACTTCTGCTGGTTTCTTGGTCCAGATGGGTTTGCTGTCGTTCAATAATTCCCAGTCCCAAACGGTTTTGTCTACTTTCTTGGTTTTTGGTTTTTCTTCCTTGTCTTCTTCAACAGCTGCTTCGTCTTCGCCTTCAACCTTATCTTCTTTAGCTTCTTTTTCTTCTGCAACATCATCGTCAGCTTCTTCGACTTGTTCGGTATGGCTGGCCCAGAGATAGATAGGGAATTGATGAATTGGGAGTATTTCTTCACCAAGTTACGGATGGTTTCTTCTTCCAAGAAGTCTTTGGCTTCTGGTTTCAATTGCAAGCTTATTGTGGAACCTGAAAGTAATCAGATGATTTTTTAGTATAAACAGGGTGAAGGAAAAGAAATTCTGGTGAATAGTTGAATTTTGGGGTCCAGCATATATCATTGTCTCCCTGAACAAGATTAGTGAAACCAACAATTGGTTAGTTTAGAAAATATGGGCCCCCAAAGTTCAAAAATGTTTCATCTTCATGTCACTTTTTTCACTATAAAGACACAAATTCACTATACCAATTAATCTATAAATCACCTTCGAACATTAAAATAACTATTGGATTAATTTCATTTCAGGTATATTCAATAATTAATGCAGAAACATCGAAATTCTAGAGGCACCACATATCCACAATTCTAAGGAAATTCCGCCCTTTTTAATGGTAGATTTGGCACTGCCGCAGATTCATTCGCGCGAATATGATACATTGCCTTTCCGTAATTCCCGTTTCATTTGATATTTCACTCGCCGAAGGACGGAGCAGTGGTGCCAAACTAACCATGAAGAACGGCGGGCTTTCCTTAGAATTTGTGGATATGTGGTACTTCTAGAATTTCGATGTTTCTGCATTAATTATTGAATATACCTGGAAAGAACTAATGAAATAGTTATTTGAATGTTCGTAGGTGATTTATAGACCAAATTGGAGCAGTGAATTTATGTTTTTTTAGTGAAAAAATGACATAAATTGGAAAATTTTTGGAACTTAGGGGGCCCATATTTTCTAAACTAAGACAGACCGCCACCTGTTTGCTTCACTAATGTTGTTCAGGAAGACTCAATGAATGCAATAACACCAAAATTTGGTCGATCTGCTGATCACCGAAATTCAAATATTTACCCAAATTTTTATGTATATGTATATTATTCTTACCTCTCTTCAACGAATCACCCCTTGGATCCTCAACGATGCTGAAACTGCTAGAATCAGACTCCCAGATGAGTTGTTTATCGTCATTATGTTTGGTGGTTACGATAACCTTGTCAGCTACCAAGAAAGCGGAGTAGAAACCGACACCAAACTGTCCAATCATATCGTTCATATCTTGAGCCGAACTAGCGTCCTGCATCTTGCTAAGGAACTCTGCCGTTCCCGACTTGGCTATCGTACCCAAATTGTTGATCAAGTCTTGCTTGGTCATACCGATACCAGTATCGGTAATGTGCAGCATCCCGGCTTCTTTGTCCGCTTTTATCTTGATGTTTAGCTCCGGGTTCGTGTCCAAAACGTTTTTATCGGTGAGAGAGAGCATGCGGATCTTGTCCAGGGCATCCGAAGCGTTAGAGATGAGTTCTCTCAAGAAGATCTCTTTGTTTCTGTAGAGAGAGTTGATGATAAGTTTCATCATCCTGTTGACCTCGGTTTGGAACGTGAACTTTTCGGATTTTTCCCTAAGTTCTCTAAGCTGGGCCACGTTGAGGCCATCGAGTTTGATTGCCTCTTCTTCTCGTTTGACAGCTTCATCGTCTGTAAAAAAAAAATTTAAAATAACGCTACAAATGCTGTATTCTATATGGGAAATATCTAAACTTTTTCTCATTAGTTCTATATATTTACAAAAACATTATCTTTTGGGTTTTGAGAAGGCTTCTTTATTGTGTCCCTACGCCACCTTATGCACAGCACTGCTAATCGAATTGGCAGTTTGAATTTTTTATTCATTGCAAGGTCCTATCAGTAAATATTGTGGTTTATATTGATTAAAATGAGAAAAGGGCTGAAATGATATTTAGTTTTAACAATAGGCCTAAAAAGAGTTAAGTTTGGAAATTCTAGAGTAAATATTTTTGTTATTATGGAAGTTATGGAGATGAATATTCGAAAATAAACAACACTCGATTATTGATCAAACAAAATGGAGATACCTAAAAAAACAACTGAAGCACCAAAAAAAGAAAAAAAAACCTTTGAAATTATGTTTTAAACCAAAAGTTTTAATTGGAAATTCCTACATACATATTGGACTACCAACAAAATAAGTAAATACAGCAAATTTATAAAATAACAAATCAATGAATAAATTATATTTTAGCACCAGTTGTTGCACCCAAATTTTATAGCACATATCAAGATGAACCAATAGGCGAGAAAGAAATTGAGGAAATACGACAAAAATTACAAACTACATCTCCAAATGAGAAATTTGAAAAACCGTTAACTGAAAATCAAAGGTGAATTGAATACAAACAAACACTACAACAAATAACAACTCCCCTTTCTGTCTGCAAAAAATTGATCAAAATGATTTATAGATAAAGAAAAATCAACTTTTTCATTAAAGACCCCCCACTAACTCGAGTTTTTAGGTATGGCTGGTGTAAAGAAATTCTTTCAAACATTCCCCAGCAGGAACTGACTGAGATGCATTTGGATTTCCGGATGAAGAAAAATCAATTTATAATTGAACATTTAATGAACTATGCGAAAATAAGGGCCTAAAAAGGGAAAAACTATGACGTTGCAAACTCACCTGTTCTAGAACCTTCTCTACTTGCTCCCAAGTCTACATCAACTGTACCGGCAGATGCGTCGATAGTTTCATCAGCCCTTACAAATCCTGAAAAATAAATTAATAATACTCATTAATTTACAAATTCAATCACATTAGTCATTCAAAAAACTTACCTATAAGAAAAAATAACATACTCCTAGCAAAAGGAAATTCCTCATTTTGATAACTTTTCACGCATACAATATTATGTTGAATACTTTAAAAAACGACACAATTAAACTAGGAATAATTTATAATAAAGTGATATTTAATATTTTCGTTTCGTCCCACTGAAATCTAATGCCGAACCGGAGAAATATAACTCTTCTCTTCTTCTCAGGAGATTAATGCCAAATTATCACTTTAAACGTCAATTTCCTCCAATAGAAGCGCTCCACGCTCCATGCCAACAGCGCATATCGTACAAGATTTTCACTTACAAATGGCTGAATTTGATTGGATGACAGGTGCCGCGAAAATTTGAATTTTCAAGATTTTATGTTTTGAACGTCTTTGTTTATGGTCTTTACGAAATTCTTTCTTTATAGTGTTTATGAAGAGAAAAATATCTTTTCCAGCCTTATCGAGATTCAGAAATAATAAAATACTTATGTCTGAATTTATTTATTGCATAACTCTACCTGTTATATAGGATAATTATTGTAGTTTCTTTGTATAATGATGTAATAAGCTATGAATGATTTAAACTTAAGATTTTTTTATATTATCAATAGCTTTCATTGAAAGGCTCTATGTAATTATCAATTATTCTGTTTTCAGTCGTTTTGTCGATGTGACTTTGTCAGATTTAAGTCAACACATATTATTTTTTTTATTATTTTTTTTTCACGTGAGATTGGTAAACAAATATCGTGGAAAATGAACATGGATGAAGATAAATCATCGCCACGTGGAATAAAATACTCCGTATACATTCAAACTCTCACTTTTTACAATTTATTAACCTTTGCGTTTTAGCATGAAAATGAAAATAAATTTTGTCTTAAACACTACAAGGAAATTGGTACGAGGAACGCTTGAGATATGATTTTCCAAAATTCATGAATAAAACAGAATATATATACAGTATGTTCCGAAAACGGTTGTTCGTTCAACTGATACTTTATGGGATAATGCAATTGCTGGACAGGTAAAACATACATGAAATTCTCCTCCAGTGTTCCCTAAAAAAAATAAAACAAAAATAATTATTTTGATCCCTCAAATAGGCTGTTCCTTAATAATGATTTGCTAATATGGAAGGATTTTTGTTTTGAATAATCAAAAACTCCAATCATTTACACGAAATAAAATAAAATTATCAAATATCACTTAGTGTAACCCTGACATTTTTGAATTCAACGTGGAAGTTAATATTTGAATTACAGAATAAGTTATTTTTGAAAATCTCTGAAATGACTTACCTCAGACATTCCTATATGAATATTTTTTATGATAAGGCTGGTGTAGATCCAATAGTTCATCCAAAAATTGGTTACGAGGATTATCCCAACTATTTTGAAAACTTCACGTCAACTACAGATTTATCTTATAATCATTTTCCAAATGGTGCGAGAAAGATATACAAATCAAGAGATACTACAGAGCATTTTCGAACAAGTATGTTCCCATGGAAGAGTACTTGGAACCTTTTGTAAGTTACCCATGATTCTTGCAAAATAAATTTATCAATTGCGATTTAAACTTTTGGCTTTCCTATTCATTATTGTCAAATCATTTCCAAACCTTTAGACCTAATATTATTTATGTTATTGGCATAAGTTATGAACAGAATAGGTCCTCAAATAGGCCCCTGTGGTACCCCTGTTCTTATTTCAGTTCAATAATTAACAAAACATTTTCTGAATAATTTCTAGCACAATCTCACCAATTTTGGCTTAGTGGACCACAAAAAAGAATTATGGTGTAGAACAGAATTAGATCGTAGGAAATCTTCGAATAGTATATATAAAGATTCTTTTACCCGCACCACATAAGGATTGTTATGAATTTCCAAGATGGGGAAGACCTAAGTGAGATTTCATATCAAGTTTTATAAAGTATAAAAAATGAAGGATAATTTAATCTTGAATATTCCGAGAAATTTCTGAATTTTCAACTTTTTGGTTTGTGTCTTCATTTTTCAGGGCTCTGTCTAGTTTCATCAACAAAACTACGGACACACTTGAAGCCTTGAGATTACGAGGGTGGAACCCAGGATTCTTTGTTAGTACACCAACTGATCCCCAATATTTAAACAAGCCTAAAACTTGTAATGTATTCACTTGGGAATGCCCTCCAGAACAAAAAGTATGTGTTCCAAAACATCAATGGAAGAATTGTCAGACGCAACAAAATTTAGTTTAGAAATAATGAAATATCTCGAAAAATATCTAAAACGAATTATAGAATTTCTTCGATATTGAAAAAATTTAATTGAAAAATATAAAAGTATTCATTGCATTTGAAGTAATAAAATTACTCAAGAGTACAAATGAATTCGTTTAATTCCATAACCAACATATAATTAAATTAAAAATATTCGACAATATACCTATTGACTAGAAAAAAACATATCCATGAAAACCATGTTATAAACTTACTTTGGTGAAAAAAAATAGTTAAAAAAAATATGTTGATTATAAAATAACACTTAAATCTAAATTGTATTGCCTTAACATATATCACAAACAGGTTCAGAACAATTAGAAAAATCCCAAAATGAGATTTTTACCTTATTACGATCATAAAATTAACAAATTAAATAAATAGGTAAGATTGAATTATTCATTTGAGACCAGAACCCTTTGCAATAACCATTCAAAATTTAAAATACAGTCAGAAATTATATACAAATAGAAAAATAAATTGATCGAAGCAATCAAGGATTTCTAATGCTTCCAATAAAATTTCCCTAGTCTAGTTTATTTTCTTCTTAAACAAAAAACACTCATTTCCAGCATTATTTTCACAGATCCAGTCTTATAATATGCATTTTGTTTTAAATTCATTTAAAGCTTTCAAAATTTAAAGAAATGTCGATAATTTTTCAAGGGTAAAGCATGTCAGACAAACGCTTCAGTACTCTGAAATTGTATGATAAACGGTTCAAAAGTTTAAAAAAAAATCACAGATGACCTTCACACGACCTTGACGTTGAACTTCAAGGTCAATCCCAAGGTCACAAACAATAATTAGCTAAATAACGTATTGGCACAAATCATTACATGTTCAAAGTGGAACTTCCTGAGTTTTGAGAAATTGGTGAAAATTTAAACAGTGAAGGTTTTGGACGGTTGAGTACCAACCTCGGCGTCGGAACAGGACTACAGTTATACCAACCGTTTCCTGTGGAATAGCTTGACTGGTGACTAAATGACGTGTTGGGCGACGCATAACCTAAACTAGTCATCCTAGATGTCGGTGGGGAAGAATTTAACGAAAAGAACGGTTTAGAAGACAAAGACAGCCTGTCTAGATCGCCAGAAAGCGAGTGATGTATCGAAGTTGGCAGTGAATGAACTGGTGTCCTTTGAGCACATCGTTCAGTTTCAAATCGGCCTGCGAGCCAACCCAGAACTTTGCGATTCGGCCACACTTTTATCAGCGGGATCGATTGAACCGTCATCACTTTTCCAGAATCCTCCGGCGACCCTGAATTTTGATCCAAACAGTTCAGTTTTGATGGGGATATAAGTCCTTGTCTACTTCTCGGAGAAGACGACCTACTGCAGAACGACATGTCGGATTTTTCCATTTTAAATGTGGACTTGCTTAAGTGTAAATCTTCTAGACTAGATCTTATATTAGAGCATAAAAGAGACTCTTTTGGTATCCTGTTGATGGCAGTGAATTTATCAGTCTTAGCGAACATTGCGTCGTTATATAGTGAGGTTATTACATCTACTTCTTCTCTGAACACTCGTCGTGTCTATACTAGTGTCACAACTTCTTGGCAGTTTCTTCATTTTTTTATTCTTATTGACGTTTGTTTTAAACTCATAGAAAGAGTTGTAGTATATAAGACAGGCACAAGCAATCTGAAAGGAAAGGAATAATCACTTTAATTGTATTTTGATTTTCAAAACATTTACCGATTTTTGATTTAATGACAATAAAAATTTCACCACTTACTTGAAATAGGTTCAAGTGCATCTCCTGGGGTCTAGTCCAAGCTACAAGAGTTAAGAACTCCAACATAGCACTTGATTCACCTTGATACACATCAAAGTTGACTCAATCGTCAATTGAAAATCTGCATTGTGAAACCAAAGGAACTTAAAAGCTGCATATTCAGTGCAGTTAAATGATGGTGCATTATTAATGAAATTTGCCGATAGTCTTGATATAATTCAAGGTATGGGAGTAAATAGTCCGGAAACCATTCAGGTTGTTGGCCGTTCAGAACATCTGATGTTGTTTTGAATATAACAATGATAGCCAATATACCTTGAATATTCTTGAATATTTTCAATAAATAAGATCCTTTTTCCATATCTGATTCTTCATAATACTCTCATAAATATTTTTTCCTTTTTTTTGTATGTTAAAGACATGCCTTCCAAGAAAATTTGCTTTTTTCTCTCAATAACTTGTTTTTAACAACATTTCTACAATTCCTGCATAGTTTGTAAGCTTTTTCCAGCTGTTTCCTAAAATATATTTGTGAAATACCAAATGAAAAGGATATTTTTCATCTTACTTAAAATGTTCTATTTCCTCGTCATAGTTTTCTTCAACCAACGGTGTAAATTTAGCTAACTGGGTTATTTTCAATTGCTGATTATGATTGCAAGAGAGACATAGTCCATTTGATCTTGTCAGTGATTTTACGGGAGATGCTTTGATGAATGTGTGTTGTTCTTCGATTACTTTATTATAACCACCATCATCGGTAAATCCATTGTATTGTGTACATTGAGGGCAGTTGAAAGAGTTCTGATTAGCATAAGGCACCCTGGTCCAACTATTGCAGAACCAACAATTAACCGATATTGGAAAAAAGCTCCTGTAAAAAATTCATCATATCATAAAATAAATAAATATTCATTCATTATTTGAAGAAATCCATTACCATAAATGATGCATACCTGATTTTTTATGTAAATTTTAACAGATAATACTGTGAAAATAGATAATAAAGCTAAAACTGATAATAAAAATGATATAATTTCAATCACTTCGTTGTCCATTATCGTAAATTTAATTTCACAACAAAAATAAGAATCCTATGAACACGTTTTGGCGGGATGAATTAATTAACCTAACAATTTTTTTTTTTTACTGAAAGTTGGTAATGAAAGGTTATTGACCTACGACCATAGCTAAAATAATTCTTTTTCATTTTCGTTGGCCTCCATTCAAATAGTAATCACTGGTAGTTTTTTTTCAGTAGTTCAAAATACTGGATCATGTTGTTCTGTGGTTGCTGCTTGAAGACTTCTGTCAAAAATTGTTTATTTACTTCGAAAATTTGAATATTTCTATAATTCTCTTGTTTTACTGTTTATTCCATATTTCTATTAATAATTTAGATTAAAATGAGTTACCTACTGATTTCGGACCAGATTCGGAGGTAGAATAAAGGTATGTATCAAATCAAATAGTGTAGCAAACCGAAATATTGTGCGAATACTTTTCAGGGAGTATGCATGTTAACCAATAGTATATGGAAATATTGCTAGATACTTTGGAAAGAAAGGGAGGAAGATGGACATACACATCAATGGACTGTTTACGTGAAACCTATAATAACGAAGACATGTCGATGTATATTAAAAAAGTACATTTCAAACTTCACGAGAGTTATGTGAACCCCAACAGAATTGTAGTGAAACCGCCTTATGAAATTAGCGAAACTGGATGGGGAGAATTCGAAATAGTTATCAAAATACATTTCCATGATCCCAATGAAAGACCAGTGAGTTTGTACGTGTTAACATAATAAAAAATACTGTAACGGACATTTTAGGTCACAATGTATCACATTCTGAAATTATTTCATTCAGGAGGAACAAGTGATATAGGGATGGAACTAGGAAAAGGTTAGTATCAGAAAGTTATGATGAAATTGTATTTCAAGATCCCACACAGTTGATGCATCATTTACTTACAAATACGAAACAATTGACGTTAGGACGGTGGAGCATAACACAAATTGTAAGTAGAAAACGTTTTTTGGGGAAAAATAATTACATACTCAATTCTTTTCCAGTTGAAGATAAAAAAGAGAAAACCCTGAAAACTATTTTAGACGCAAAACAGAAAGTTAGAATGGAGATTGCTGCATATAAAAATAGATTGAAACTAGCAAGAGAAACTATATCTCAATTCAAAGATGAAATAGCAAAAGTGCAAGATCAGCAATTTGCCTGAAAATACCGAATATATAAGTTGTAAATTTAATTGTTTTTGTGAATTTTATCTTTTTTAATAATAAACAGATTGAACTAATTCAATTTGGTTTTTTGACTAGCTTTTGAGGGTTCCTTAAAATTTCAGTGACCAAAGTGAGTTCTCTGAAATTTCATCTTAAAGAGAAATAAATAGATATTGTTTTATTTTGGATATACAGAACTATAATATTTATAATAAAAATTTCTCATCGTAATCATCTTAATACTAAAGAAAATTAAAATACAGTTAACCAACTGCTGAAATAATGAGGTCTGCCACTTCTTCTCTAGTTGACTTCACTTTTAATTGCATACCTACACCATCAGCTAAGGCTAGTTTAGCCTTCACCAGAATATCGAAACCTCCCCTAAAAACTCCTGAAAAAAAAATTTTTTAATTCTACCTAACCCAGGTTTGGACAAATAGAATTTAAGAAACTGAACAAATCAATTGACGTGATATAAATTATTTTTGTACCTGCTAAAAGTAGGGTATGAGTAGTTTTTCCTTCCGGTACTTTATCTGATCTCTCCGCAGGCTGTAAGCCCAAAAATTGTACAATATTTTTCACTGCTTCGTCTAAAGTATTCATCGAACTAAGAGAATAGGTATCCTCCATTTCAACAAAGCTCTGATCGGCTTCTTCCCAAGCCGTGTTCCAACTAACTTTATTCACTCTTTGTATCTGGTCACCTAAGGTGATTTCCAGGTCTTCCAACATGTATTCATCATCATAACCTAAAAAATACACATTTATCAAAAAAAACTGAAATATGCCGAACGCTGAACAAAATTCCATGAATTAAAACTTAAAAATATTTGAATTTCGGTGACCAGCAGATATCGACCAGATTTTGGTGTCATTGTATTCATTGAGTCTTCCTGAACAACATTAGTGAAACCAACAGATGACGATCTGTCTTAGTTTAGAAAATATGGGCTCCCAAAGTTCCAAAATGTTCCATCTTCACGTCAATTTTCTCACTACAAAAACACAAATTCACTGCTCCAATTGCTTAGTCTGAATATATGATCTACGGAGCAAGCAAGATTATCTGTGACGTCATGACATTTGTTGTAGGGTGAAAATAATAAAAGAACGCTCAGGCGCAAAGGCTTGTCAGTCAAAGAATTCGTAACCTCAAAATTATGATTTGCTGTCTTTTGCTCTGAAACGGTGTCTCTGCCTTCGCGGTACCACATATTGTAACAACAAAATTAGTTTCATCTTTCGTTAAATCATCCAGAACATAAAGAACTAACCTAAAACTGTCCTAAACTAACTTTTAGGTTAGAAATAAAATGACATTTGGAAGAGCACTCACTTTTGAGCAGGAGCGAATATATCTGATCTTCTTGCTCGCTCTGATAATAAAAGATCACGATGCAGAGTGAAGTGAGCGAAGAGAGCTTAATGAAAGACCAGCTGAGAGCAAGAAGTCACGCCGAGCAGAATATTCAGACTAAGCAAATGTCGTCCATAAATCACCTTCCAACATTCAAATAGTTTAGTTTTAGGTATATTCACTAATTAATGCAGAAACATCAAAATTCTAGAGGCACCATATATTCACAAATTCTAAGGAAAGCCCGCCGTTTTTAATGGTAGATTTGGCACTGCCGCAGATTCATTCGCGCGCGAATATGATACGACGCCTTCCTGGCATTCCTGCCATAATTTGGAATGTCACTCGCCGAAGGACGGAGCAGTGGTGCCTGACCTACCATGAAGAAACGGCGGGCTTTCCTTAGAATTTGTGGATGTGTGATACCTCCAGAATTTCGATGTTTCTGCACTTATCATTGAATATACCTGAAATGAAACTATTTGAATAGTTAAAAGAATGCTCAAAGGTGATTTATAGATTAAATTAGAGAAGTGAATTCGTGGTTTTTAGTGAAAAAAGCGAAGTGAAGATGGACCATTTTTGGAACTTTGGGGGCCCATATTTCCAAACTAAGACAGATCGCCACCTGTTGGTTTCACTAATATTGTTCAGGAAGACTCAATGATTACAATGACACCAAAATCTGATCGATATTTACAAAAATTACCTTCATCGGTGTCTGGTAACCCAGTGGTCGGATCGCAATCTTTCACAACAAACTTCAGAACGGCCCCAAAAGTACCAATAGAATGGGCAAATCGTTATCCGGATACTTAAGTATAACATAACAAGTTCCCGTCTCATTATAAGGCAACCTAGGACAAGGTATCTCTCCGACAATGTCATACCCCTCGCTGGGATCTAACCTCACTTTCACATTCTCCAATAGTTGATCGCTCAGCGTGTTCAAGCAGTCAAACTGCAACACCATATGGTTCGTAAAACAATGCTTGATACATCTGACATAATACTCGGTTTCTGATTCAGTAAGTTCGACAACTTCTGAACTTTTGAATAGGGGGCCAATGGCCTGAATTCCTGGAATTGCGGATAATTTTTCGGTATAGTTTTCCTCTCGAGAAACCGGTGCTGGTTTGATGGGGCCTGTTGTATGGAGCATTCCGTCTGTTTTTTGTTTAGTTTCCTTTTCTTCGTGTGCTGGAATAGATGCGATCGGTACTGTTTTTATGTCAAATGGATCTTGAGCGTTTCCTTGGATGTATTCTTTTAGACATCGTTCCAATGATGGAATGGAGACCTGAAAATGATATTAACTCCATACATAGTATTCTAGATCAGAGCATTCAGTAAATATCTGGATTTTGGGGCCCAGAAGATATTAATCAGATTTTGGAGTAATCGTATTCATATTAGCTCTGAACAATATTAGTGAAACCAACAGGTGGCGGTCTGTCTTAGTTTAGAAGATATGGACCCTAAAGTTTCAAAATGTTCAAGTCACTTCTCACCATAAAAATACTGAATTACTGACTGACTTATTAGGTTCATAAATCCCCTTTGAACATTCATAAAGATTTTATACATTTTATATGTATATTCAATTATTTATAAAAAAACATCGAAGTCCTAGAGCCCTAAATTACCACAAATTCAAGGGAAAGCCGGCCGTTCCTTTCTGGTAAGTTTTGGCAACTCCGCAGATTTCTTTCGCGCACATGATACGAAGCCTAGCCATACTTACCGCCATCATTTCAGATCCCTCTCCGAAAGACTGTGCGGTAGTGCCAAACTTACCATGAAGAACAGTGAATTTTCCCTTACACATTTGTGTTTATGTCGGTTCAGAATTTCGATGTTTTGCAATAATTATTGAATATACCAGGAATGAAACGCATCCAAACATTCAGTAAATGTTCAAAAAAGATTCTTAAACTGACTAGAAGCAGTCATTCAGTATTTTTATAGTGGAAGAAGTTACTTGAAGGCAGAACATTTTTTGGAATTTTGGTGTCCCATATCTTCTGACCTAAGACAGACTGCCACCTGGTGTTACTAATATGTTTGAGGACAATATAAATACGACCCAAAAATCAAATATTTACTGAACATTCTGAAATAAATCGAAGTTAAAGCATGGGTCCTAGATATTTTGTCATTAAAATGATTTTTCTGAACAAAATTGATGAATCATAACCTAGATAATCAAAATTGTCAAGTTTAGTAAGAATTATGTACCTGGAGAGTGTCTAGCACATAGTTATTATAAAGCCCTTTGTCTTGCTGTCTCAAAATATTACTATAATAAGTAGCCCTGTCCCTAACTTCATCATCAGAATCCATCTGACAGCGAGCCAAACAAAACTTGTATATTTTCTAACAAATCGGGACATGTAGCTCCAAATGTGCCATTGCAGATACCGCTGCAGCTCTAACCGTCGGGTTTTCCAGTATTACCCGATTGTAGATGAATCGAATATACCTAAAATATAAAATTATTCGATCAAAACAATTTTATGAGATTTTTCAATTCGTTTACCTTGAAGGTTGTTTAGTTTAGGGCCCTTCTTTACCTAAAAGATGCAAAATTCTCACGGCTAATGAAGTGTGTCTCACAATCTTCGATGAACTCGCCAAGATGTGCGAGACCTGTTTCTTTCTTTGGCTTCAGGATTGTCCTCAATAATTGTTATTATGGTATCAGCAATCGATGCCTTATATTCCAAGCCTCCTCTTCATCTCTCAAATTGCAGATAGGAATTCATCAAAGAGCTGTGTTTTCTGGGAATTTTAAAGCTAATGCTCTGATTGCTTGAACGACAACAACCTTGAATTCATATCGCTTATTTCTGATACAAACGTGGCAATTTGTTTCCTTAATCTTTCAACAGATGATTCAGAGCCCCTAAAGAAAAATCAGTGTGTACACTTCTGTAGATTCTGGTAAATATGTACAGGGTTCTATGAAAGAATTGTAACAGCGCAGTTGCTTTGGTTTATGCAAACCACAGAATTCTGTGATTATGCTATGTTCTGATTGGTTAGACATTGGTACTCTGCAATCCAAAGCCAACTGCGCTGTTACAATCATTTATAAAGACCCTGTATTTGAATTTTGGTGACCAGCAGGTATCGACCTTATATTCATGTCATTGTATTCATTAAGTCTTCCTGAACAACCTTAGTGAAACCAACAGGTGGCGCTCTGTCTTGGTATAGAAAATATGGGCCCCAAAGTTCCAAAAAATGTTCCATCTTCAAGTAATTTTTTCAGTATGAAAACACAAATTCACTCCTCTGATTTAGTTTATAAATCACACTTCGAACTTTCAGATAACTATTCGTCAGATTCTTTTTTCAGGAAATTCAATAATTTATTGCAGAAACATCGAAATTCTAGAGGTACCACCTATCCACAAATTCTAAGGAAAGCCCGCCGTTCCTCATGTAAGTTTGGCACCAATGCTCCGTCCTTCGGCAGTGACATATCAAATAATGGCGGAATTACGGATAAGCATCGTATTATATTCGCGCGAAAGAATATGCGACAATGCCAAATCTACCATTAAAACGGCGGGCTTTCCTTAGAATTTTGTGAATATGTGTTATATCTAGAATTTCGATGTTTTTTGCATAAATTATTGTATATACCTGAAATGAAACTAATGAAATAGTTATTTGAATGTTCGTAGGTGATTTAATAGACTAAATTGGACCAGTGAATTTGTGTTTTCATAGTGAAAAAGTGACTTGAAGATGGAACATTTTTCGAACTTGGGGGGCCCATATTTTCTAAACTAAGACAGACTGCCACCTGTTGGTTTCACTAATGTTGTTCAGGAAGACTTAATGAATACAATGACTCCATAAT
>CM024245.1:36928732-37176184 GCA_013421045.1 Propylea japonica | reverse complement strand
CCGAATTATATATGATATATCTAACTCGTGGAACAATTAGATTATTAAGTTTGTAACGTGCCTGTTCTTGGAAATGTTGGAATTTGAAATTTAATTTATATATTCGGTGTCGTCGAATAACGTTATCCATAAGTTGTAATGTTCTGAGAACTGATTTATTATAAATTTTCTATGTACCGACACATTCTTTTATATTCATTATGGTAATCTTCTTGTTAAACCTGATTGAAAAACTTCGTTCGAATGATATCATTTCCAGAAACTTTATTCAAATGCTGTACTCCGATAAATTGAATATTTCGATTTTCTATCGAGAAACGATAAATAGACTTTGAATGTCTTGAGTTGGGAACTATATTGCTCTCATTCTATTCATTTCCTGTCCAAATCTTGAATCTTTGATTCTCGAAATTTTCATGTTTTGAAGTTGTTGTTATATAAATATTTGAATAGGAAATGCTGAATTGAAAGATGAATAGAATGAGACCAAAAATGCGCAAAAGCTTCAGACTTTCTTCTTTTCAGAATTGAACCTCTGATTGAAAAACCTTGTATATTTTAGAGCGTTGAGATAAGGAAGTAGAGAGCTTTCCCAATGAAAAAATGGTCTACGTCCCTGGTCTACAAGCAAGCGATCTCGTAGTAGTAGAGCTCGTTATCGAAGTGCTGATAATGCTATAATAATACGGCAAAAATGTAGGTTAGTCGGTTAATTTCACTTGTATGTCATGAGTGACGTCGAGAACGAGGTGAATCCTTTCTTTTAGCCAGCTTCGAATGCGAAATGTCACGTCCCAACAGATCCAAACGGTCTTCCGGAATTTTTTTGACCACTCTAGACTGAAACCAGGAGTAATGGTTACTTCAGAGTGGCACGGAGGATCAAGTACAAGAGTTAAAGTTTATTTTAAGACGATATCAGGAAAATTGTGTCCATTATTGTCAATACACTGCTTTCATCTATTTTAGAAATGTCGGACAAAACTGTCCAGCATTTTGTTGGTCATCTCGGTCATCAGGGATTTCGGCACTCCATTCTGGCCATTTTTTTATGGGAATATCTGAAATCACATATATAGTCCGTTCACGAAAGGTTGAGCCGTCGGCGTCGGTTGGCCATGGAAATTTGGCATATTCCATGTATATTGAAATTAAAGGTTATGTTGTTTATTTTCGTGTCAGATTGATTCGCAATGTTGTCAATATTGTATAGAGTTCTCTGATAACTAGCAAGCTCCTCGGACGAGGCGCGGTACATTCGGCAGCGTTGACTTTATTTTACGTTATGACACCAAATACTGCCAACTTCAGATCAATAAACAAACGCCTACTATGCGCTCAAACTTTCGTAAACGGACTATAGTTGTGATCGTCTCAGAACTCTGGCTCACTAAGAGAAAAACATTCTTTGACTAAAAAGAAGTAATCATTATAAAAACCTATTGACGAATTTAGTAGAATTATTAGTTATATCGGTGATGTAATTCGTCAAAATTCTACTTTCCGATTGATTCAATCAAAGGCTCTGTGACTATATTCTTTGATGTTATTTCGTTGGCTAAATCACGGTCTTCTAAAGACAAAAGAGTTTAGTTGGTCGTGGCTAAATCAATTTTATTGTGAGCAACATCATACAACTCTTCGTTGATATTGGAAAAAAACGATAATTCAATTTAAATATCTTGAGAACTACTAGTGTTTTCCTACTTTTCTCTAATGAACTCATTTTGCATGTGAAAATCTTGAAACTACAGTGGAACTTCCCTATAACGGAAGCGTTGAATCCGCAAAAAAATTCGTTATAAAGAAATTTCGTTATACAGAAAATTTGTTTCTATAGTCGGCAATGTCGCGGTTGACTTCGCTGATAAATTTAAGTTATCATTCAAACTTACGCACTTGCTTTTAGATATTTTCGCACAACTTTTTCCACTATCGTAATGGTAAGATTGAAACCAAACAGCCAGGGGTGTATTTAAAACTGTTTCAGAAGGATCTCTCTGCCCGCCGTAATGATTCAGTTTAAGGTCGGGATTTATTACGTACGTCTGGAAAAATTTCGGAAAAAACCCACCCTTATACCTTCTTACCAATACCCATTCAAAGAGTGATGTTCTTTGAATATTTCGTTATAGAGGGAATTTACTTCGTTTTAGAGGGTGTTTTTAACATGGAATTTGGATTCAAGGTGCAATGTCTTGTACGAAATTCGTTATACAGACGTTCTTTTTAGGAAAGTTCCACTGTATATTGAAAATTTAAAGTGTTGAAGTCATTCTTTTCGGAAATAATCATGTTTACAGTCGACCACATGCCTTAAGCGCTTAAAAAGTAAAAATTTCACAATATTAAAAGCTTATTCATGAAAAGATGTTAACTTGATGAAATTTCGTGCTTATCAAACTCGTGTTCGTTTGGTTCGTAAAAACTACAAAATTGCTTCTACTTCTTCCGAAATTGGCTCTCAATAAGTATAAGTACGTAACTCAAAATTCTTTGTGTAGGCGACTTACAGCCAGACGACAATTAAATTCTTGAATATCCAGACAGACCAGAGGTAGAAAATACAGAACGGCTTTTCGAATGTGCTTGAATTGTATTTTAACTACACCTTCAGAAACTCAAAATCTCGTTATACTCCATAAAATTCCACGGCCGAAAGTTGAAATGCAGGTATGGAAAGATCCAAAAACTCCTGTATTGTGAATCCGAACAAAATACCTTGGGAGAGACATTGAACCGAAAAAAAGTGCAGATAATAATAGTTGTGAGGGCGTCTACAAAGTTAGGATGGGTTCGAGCATCACCTGCCATACCTGTTGCAGGTAAAAGAAATAGACAAAAACGCAAACAGGGCGTTCTACCTGATTTACGAAATCGAAGAGTTCTTCGAGATAAATAGATCAACAAATGTTTGCGATTAGACTCTCAACATTTTTGAGAAAATATTTGGGAAAGGAGAGCACTGACATGATCATGAGATGGACAAAAGGGCAGTTTCCTCAGAGTAAAAAGTAAACCTAGATGTGCCTTCGCGCATTTGTTATGCGGCCAAGTAGAATCTGTTTATGAACGCGAACAATATTGCGGCGTTGCGAACTCGTGCCGTATGTTTATTTCGTATTGGGATAATTGGTCTACCGCTCCCCTACTCTGATACTAACGGCTTGCGTCTGTTACAGACAATTCTGTCAGTTTGGCAACATCGTATGTTAGTGTTTAGTTTCTGGATGCGATGTGTTTACATTTTCATTTCGAATTGACGTTTATAAACTGAATTATTTTACTGATTTAGTGGCAATTTATTGTTGCTTTAGGCAAAAGTCCTAAAAACACTGAGTCATAAAACTATACATAATATGATACATTCAGTAGATATTATTCACACAATTTTTGTTGATCCCATAACTTTATTATTAGGGGTTGAAAATAACAACCTAGTATGGTTTTCCTTCAAAAATTGTTTTCGCGGAATAGATTTTCGAAAAAATAAATTCTCTTATGGTTTTCCATTCAATTCTGGAGAAAAAAGTCTCTTCTCGGAAAAAAATAAAAAACTTTACACTTATCACTGTTCATTTCATTTCATCTTATGTTTCATAGAATTAATATTCTAAGATATTGTTTGTACTCAAAATTAGTTCTGCTCGGTTTTGACAGAAGAAAAAAATTTTTTCTATGATTTTTTTACAATTTTCAGTTTCATAAAAGTAAGGTTTTGTTTTTTCCGCCATAAGTATCGGCTGTATCGAAATTTTGCAAGAGACTTTTTTCTCCAGAATTGAATGAGAAATCATAAGAGAATTTTATTTTTCGAAAATCTATCTCACGAAAACAATTTTTGTAGAAAAATCATAAGGTGTTGTTATTTTCAACCCCTAATAATAAAGTAATGGGATCAAAAAAAATTGTGTGAGTAATATCTACTTAATGAATCATATTATGTATAGTTTTATGACTCGGTGTTTTTAAGAAGCCGTAAAAAAATTGTCAACTCGTCATCGCCTTCAAAAGGCTGTATCTTGAAAGGGGGGCTGATTTCGAAACAAATTAAATGAACTACCCCTGTTTATTTTCATAGAGGAATCATCTGCCAAAGTCCCTCGGGTTTGTTTACAAACACCCTGTATTTTATCATGCTGAAAAGGCCTATTGTGCATAATGAGAATAATATATTTTCAGTTATTCTTTAAAAATATGAATGCTGATGAATTTAATCCCAGTTCATCTGAGTCATCTCTCTTCAATTCATTTCATAAAATAGACATTTAACTGGTTTTCGAAAATTCCCAGAAATAATACATGCTAATCCTATATTCTGCAAAATATACCGGTAAATGTTATTATAACCACTTATATTAGCTGATTACCAATGTGTTTCCCGAAACCTCATAAATGTATGGTAAACAAGCCAAACTATGAATCGATTAATGTTAATTTTCTTCACTTCAAAACTCCTGACGTTTACGACTCTCCTTTCTAGAACATCTTCCAATAAGAATTCTAGAACGATGAATGAACTGTACCCTCACATTGACGTTTAATTGTCTCATTAAATCTTCATTTATACAATGCGAGTAGGTAGGCTGATAAGATTTATAGACCAAACAACGAATATATTATTCTATCTAGTTGAATGCACGGCAAAGCCAATCATCGCTCCTGGTAAAATCTATGAATTATGTATGTAGTAATTTGTGACGTATGGGAAAAGTAACGAAGTTTTTCAATGGGATTCAGATCGGGTGGAAATGAAGGCCATAACGGCTGTGGTCCGAAGGGAGCGAGTTTAATTATTTCCTGGGTTATTTCTCGAGTCAGATGAATGGATCGAAGATCAGATTGAGATTACTCATTCATTGATTTGAGATTGACCTTGAACTTGAGGTTAGGCCGTGTGTTTCTCCTGAAATGAGTCATGTAGTTTACCGTTATTTTGTTATTTTGATTCTTTCTAACGTGTGTTTTGAATTTGGGAATGTAGAACCAATTTGATGAGGAAGTTTTGGTCCAATGATTATAGGAAGGGGAATTTGTCGGCCATCATTTAAAAAGATATTTTGAGCCGTCGGTTGGTCATGGAATATGGCATATTCTACTGTGTATTTGAAAATTTTAGGTTATGTTGTTAATTTTCTTTCCAGATTGTTACGCAATGTTGTCAATATTGCATAGAGTTCTCTGATAACTAGCAAGCTCGTCGGACGAGGCCGGGTACATTCGGCAACTATGACTTTATTTTACGTTATGACAGCAAATACTGCCAACTTCAGATGAATAAACGCCTACTATGCGCTAAAACTTTCGTGAACAGACTACTCATATTTATTATCATTAGAACCGTTCAGCTGATATTTATGTTACGTCGTTTCGATATAACATTTATTTTCATTATTTAGGCTTTTCAATGTATTATTTCGTTAAGGTAATGTCCAAGAATTTCATAAAATACAGAATCAAAAAAAGTATCAAACAAACTATATGTATAAAGTATAACCTAATTCAGAACAGCAATTTTGTTCTGATCATAAAAAAACATAATGAAATCGTTTTAATTGAGATTACAACGAACCACTACTTCACCTTACAGACCAATAAGTAGTTAGGGCAGAAATAACAATAAAGACAACGCATTTATACATGGTCTTTTCCACGCTTGTTAGTACTTCCGCTGTAAAATATATTCTATTAACGTACTGGAATGCACCCATGTTTCTCTCGTTTACAAACTCAATAAATAAGTACCCTGATACTACTTGCCTGGAAAATTGAAACGAATTATGGTGGTACCAGGTTGCCAAAATGAGCAGATTTGTCTGAAATTTGTGTTATAATTTCATATACAGTGGAACGAAAGCGCCAAATCCGCAAAAAATTCGTTATAAAAAAATTTGTTTCGGCAATATCGCTGTCGACTTCGCTGATAAATTTATGTTTATAATTCAAACTTAAGCACTTCCTTTCTGACATATTCGCTTAACTTTTCACACTAGCGTAATGGTTAGATTGAAACCATCAGGGGATCGGTCAGGGGTGTATTTAAAAATTGTTTCAGAAGGATCTCTCTGCCCGCCGTAATGGTGGTCGGGATTTATTACGTACGTCCGGAAAAATTTCGGAAAACCCCACCCTTATAAGTAAGTACCTTCTTACCAATACTCATTCAAAAAGTGATGTTATTTGAATAATTCGTTATAGAGAGATTTCACTTCGTTCGTTTCATATGCTGTTTTTAACATGGAATTTGGATTCAAGGTACAATGTCTTGTACGAAATTCGTTATACAGAGAAATTCGTTATGTACAGACGTTCGTGTAAGGAAGTTCCACTGTACTTCTTTGATACTTCTGATGTGCAACTGTGTTTTTCCGTGGAATCATGTCAAAATCTGATTATTACCTCACACCCGGCAACACTGCCTGGTACCAATTTCTAAACTTGCCTTATCACGATACTACGAAACTATGACTAGTATTTAGAGTCCCATTTCGTTTTGGACGGTGAACCCGAATTAACTTTAATGGGAAATTAACATTGTGTTATATTGTGGACCGTTTCAAAACGGACGGTTCAAACTGACATTCTACGGGCGAGAAAAATATAATATAATAGAATAAGAATTTAGTTTCGAGTTCAACAGGTGGTAACAGATAAACTCTTACCATGTTCGGAATTATAAGTAGGTATATTGTCTATGTTCACTTGAAGGTTTTTGTTTGCGTTTGAAAAGCGATCTATATGAATTTATGAATATTATGATTCCAACAAGAATGGAGTAGTGACAATGAATCGATAAAAATTGGAGGTTGAGTCTCGATGTAGCCTTAACTGATTCCAATATATTAATTATTGACAGAAAATATACAGGGCGGGCCTACGGTCGATGGTACCCTAGACTTTATAGACAACGGAATGTACGAATTTATTGAAATATTTGATTTTTTTTGTAAAATTTACTGCTCTATCTATCCACAATATTTCGAAAGATGTAGTGTTGCCGGTTATAGCTGAAACGACCAACAATTTCGAAATTTAACATAACAACCCTGTATTTTATAGTATTTTTAGATAACTCGTAACCTCCAAAGTATTTTTTGTTATACTCTTCAAACCTATCTGTAGCGGTTTTTGAGCAATTGATTGATTTCCTTCTTTTTGTGCAAAATATACCTTCCATTGAACATTCCTAACCTAATCTTTACTTAGTACCTATCCTAGAAAACAGAAATTCCTGGTAAAGGTTACCAATATCTTGTGTATCATTCAGGTAAAATAAAATGTGTTTTTAATCATACATGGTCTTCAAAAATCCGAGATATTGCTGACACATGCAAAAACCATAAAGAATGCATTTCTTCGAATGGAATGTTAGATATACTAAACGGTAATTAATTTCCCTTCAAATGATATTAGCCCATGGGCCAGCGCCTGTTTTTCATAATGATTATTACTAACAATCTGAATATTTCTGAGTAGCTTCATCTGATGAGACTCCCACTTTTTCCTCTACGAAAATTCTCTATAGTGAGAGCTAATACAGTATGGAAGTGTTAAATGGGCGAATGTTCAAATTTTATTACTAACAGCTACTTTATAAATTAAATCTTGAAATAATTTTATTACAAATTGAAAACAATAATTGTCCTACAAAATGATGATTCTATCAAAGTGTCGCCCACTCCCAACATATATCAACAACTAGGTCTAAAAAATTATTACTAACCGGCTGATTTTTCAATGTTGCTTAGCAAATATTTCCTTTATGAACTGGTTACATTGTCCTTCAAATTGAGTGGTACGTTTTTCCAGTCTACGCTCGGAATTGTCAATTGTTAGTTATCAATTTTAATTGTGGGTTCTGTGGTACAATTTCTGAGGTGGGACTGGAAAAACGTACCACTCAATTTGTAGAACAATGTGACCAGTTCATAAAGGAAATATTTGCTAAGCACAGTGAAAAAATCAGCCGGTTAGTATTAATTTTTTTAGATCTAGTTGTTGATATATGTTGGGAGCGGGGAACACTTTTATAGCCTCATCATTTTTGTAGGACATTTATTGTTTTCAATTTGTAATAATATTGTTTCAAGATTTAACTTATAAAGTAGCTGTTAGTGATAAAATTTGAACATTCGCCCATTTAACACTTTTGACGCGTCCATACTGTATTAGCCCTCACTGTCGAGAATTTTCGAAGAGGAAAAAGTTGGGCGTCTCGACAAATTGAAGCTACTCACAATATTCAGATGTGTCAGTAATCATCTCGGTAATCATTATGAAAAACAGGCGCTGGCCCATGGACTAATACATGTACCATGTTTCTCTACCAGAAGTTCTGACTCAACTGTTGATTCTTTCACATTAATATACCTACTGTTAATGCGTCTTAATATTCTAAAAAAACATATTATTACTAAGAAAAAAGTTATTATTCTACCAAATTTCGCGTATAGACCACAATCGGCCAACCACAGTCCAGGCGGCAATTTCAAGTAGGTCAAGTATAAAAATGAAGAAAACCGATCCATTGTTCTGATGTGGCGTAAGAAGGAAGGAAAAAACGATATGTTACACAGTTCACGGTCCATCAGAGTATGCATGTAAGACCGGTGGTAACTCGGCGAAGAATGCTGTTATGGCTTCCGTGAAATTGGTTCGAATACCACGCGGTGTCGAATGATTTATTTCAGGTAACGAGATGGTAAATTGAGCATAAAATGAATCTTAATATCGACGGTATATGGGATGACCTGGATGGGCCATTTCGTCTTTTCCCATAACCTCGAAGGCATGTTCTCAGGTTGGGTATTTTGTTAAGCTCATTTTAGTTGGTTAGGTTCAGTTTCCTCACTTTGAATGATTTATCTGACGTACAGTACGACAGGTAATGTAGATTTATTTTCTTTAATTCTGTGATGAATCATGCCACATCTTGTTGAGGGCATCTATCGGTTGAAGCAATGGTTATTTCGAATCTGACAATACTCATGTCACTCTATTCCGTCACAAAATTCAGTGTAAAGGATTTTCCAATTTCTATTCGAAATTTTCCGCAACTTTTCCAGCTACGTCAGTCCACAACACGAAATACTCGAATATCTTGACACGAATCTTTGCAGCGTTCCTGGTTTTTTCATTTCAAAGTAAAGTGTTTTCCAATGAGAGGTGTTATTTTGAATAGCCCGCTATTTCTGTAGATGTCACGTTTGAAGCTGTCATTTTATGACATTTGACAAACTACGCCATTAATAAAAATGGAACGATACACGTTTCAAGAACGCATTGAAGTTATTAAAATTCACTATAAAAATGGTGGAAAATGGCAGAGACGGTTCGTAAAACTAGAACATTTTTGGGTAGTCGTGAAGCACCTTGTCGGACCGCAATAAAGAAATTGGTGGAAAAACCTCTTATCGGAAAACCCTTTATTCTCACATTGACTCAGTTTTTCATGACTGCTGCATGGATGGAATATAATTATCTCATTCCAAATCTGATGACACCTCAATCATAATTTTCGGACAAAACGAAAAAGTTTCGACTTAAGCCGGCCATAGACATCGTCATTTTTCATCCCTTCGTATCGCGGCGATAAGAACCGTCCCGACAAACCGATGTGTGTGGCGAGAAACCGTCGGTACGTATCGTCGCCGTCGGTCCAAATATCTGCCGATGCTTGATTTTGCAACGACGGTCCATCGGTTGTCGTGCCATACCGACTGTGTGGGGGGATTCCGTCGAGAATCGGCGGTTATTTGCCATTAGCGTAGTATAAGTCTCGTTTCTTTTTTCTTTTTTAATCAGAACCGAAACTGCAGCCGCCACTGCTAATAGATGTTTCATCTTCATGACGTGCTAAATCGCGAACGACAGCAAAATAACTGGCAGAATTTACCGAAGTGTGTGGGCAAAACAGTTCCGCGATACGAATCGGCGGTTCGAATCGCCGCGAGGAAAACTGATGAAAAATAACAATATCTATGGCCGGCTTTAAACATAACTTGTTAACTAGACTATGTAATCTTCCTATAATTTTTGTTGTTTTTTCGGCCGATACTCCGCGACATATCAAAGCACTCCACGCTATATTCCCGAGGATTATCAGGTCCTGCCATTTAAAAAGAGCGTTTGTAGCTCGGAGCCTTTCGCCCAAAAAAACCCATCGAATGGGACGCTGAGGGGCCTGGGTCCCCTCACAGCTGTTCGGCGTGCACGAAAAGACAGGTGGCTTGGCATCTGTTCGGTTTCAAACCAGCCAGACCAGATCAGCGTAGAACGAAGGCAAAAAAATACCTTCTGCAGCTTCCGAAGTTGAACTTTCACCGAATCACGTCTTCTGCCGTCAAACCCGAAAATAATACTTATGTGGTCTCGACCTGATTTGAATAATCGCTTTGAACGGTGCTCCGGATTTTGGATCGTTGCGAACTGGAAAGGACCACTGCTAGGACTTCGGATGATACCGCTTTCCTCTAGTCCTGGAGATTTTAAACGGGTTGAGTAGGTTAAAGCGTTTTTCGTAGGGGAAACTGGTGCATATTTCGTATTCCATTAGTAATAATTTTGAATTGTGATTTAACCAGGAGGGTTCATCAAACCAGGTCTGGTTCTCCAAGCGATTTTTTTTTAATCTTAGTTTTACGAGACACCCTACAGGTCCCAAACGAAAAGTCATTTGATACTCGTAGTTTTATTTCAAAAGCAGGTCTCCCTATGCTGTTTAAATTTAAAATCTCTCACCCCCTATACCTCATACCCTTTAACTTTTTTTTCAAATAGGAATACGGAGAAATCTCCAAAGAGCGGACACCGTTGGTTCCAGCTTAGGAAGGTCCGAAGTAAATACAAATAGAAATGAAAACAGAAAAAAATTATTTATTGAAATATATTTATAAACTCATTGAAGAAGAATTAATTCAAAAATATCGATCTTTCACAAAAAACAGAATTATTCACATTATGAAATGGACAATTACAGTGGAACTTCCCTATAACGAGAGCGCTAAATCCGCAGAAAACTTCGTTATAAAGAAATTTCGTTATACAGAAAATTTCTTTCTTAGTCGGCAATGTCGCGGTCGACTTCACTGATAAATTTAAGTTTATCATTCGAACTTAAGCACTTTCTTTTAGACATCTTCGCACAACTTTTCACACTAGCGTAATGGTTAGATTGAAGCCAAACAGCCAGGGGTGTATCAAAAACTGTTTCAGAAAGATCTCTCTACCCGCCGTAATGATTAAGTTTGAGGTCTGGATTTATTAGGTACGTCCGGAAAAAAATCGGGAAAACCCACCCTTATAACTTCTTAGCAATACCCATTCAAAGAATGATGTCCTTGAATATATCGTTATAGGGAGAATGTACTCCGTTTTTAGAGGGTGTTTTTAACATGAAACTCGGATTCAAGGTGCAATGTCTTGTACGAAATTCGTTATACAGACTTTTTAATCAGCAGGTAGTAAAACAAAGCCCTCAGCTCGCTGAATTCCCAAATTAGCAATTCTCTTTTCGCATCGAAATAACCGTAGTTTTGCGTAATCAGACAGATGTTATATTTCATTAACAAGGATGTCGAATTGGCAATAACAAACTATTTACATAGTGAGTGCATTGGACAGTCCTGAAATATCAATTAAAACAGGCGGAACAGCATAAATCAAATGGGTTCAGTTTATAGGGCACTTAACAAGATTTAATTTCCTTGCGACCCAGAGCTATTAACCGTTGACGATAATCTTGCTTGATGAAGCAAGACAGATGATGCAGATTCGTTCAGAAGGAATTTCATATGGATAAGGTGAATTTTGCACAATTTCCAAAATCTTCGATGAAAACTGGTACAAACTCTTCGACGTTGTTCATTAATGTTTTTTGTTTGAGGCCAGCCTTTGAATGCACAATTGTCTCTGGTTGTCGATATAACATCCTTCTTTTACGACAACCCACAAATAATAGAAGAAATGTAACCATGAAATCAGACATATTTGCACGTTTGTTTTGATCTAATAATTGTTAAGAATCACTATTTAGAAAAGGACTGCATGAAGATATAAAGGGTTTTCCAATGAGAGGTGTTATTTTGAATATCCCGCTATTTCGGTAGATGTCACGTTTGAAGCTGTAATTTTGACATTTGACAAGTAGAAACTACGCCATTAATAAAAATGGAACGATACACGCTTCAAGAAAGAATTGAAATTATTAAAATTCACTAAAGAATGGTGAAAATTTGGCAGAGACGCTTCGTAAAACTCGAACATTTGGGCCGTCGTGAAGCACCTTGATCACAATTGGTCACCGAGATTTTGTGATTTCACACCTTGCGACTTCTTCCTTTGAGGCCACGTGAAAGAGAAGGTCTACGCCAATAGCCCAGCGTCGATTCAAGCTCTAAGATGGAATTCGTGAGGCTATCGAGGACATAGGGCAGCCACTTTGCGATTTGGTTATGGAAAATTTCATTAAAAGGTTATGATCCTATAAGCGTGGTCGTGGTGGTCATTGCCAGATGATATTTTCCACTATTAACGGAATAGCTTCTTCTTTATAATGAAATAAACATCCGATCATTTATATCGAAAAATGGCTCGTGAATGAAAACCCTTTATTGAACAAGGTAGATAGCAATATGACTTGGACATCGAGATCCATAAAAGAGCACAAACAACATTGACCCGAATATTTCGAGACCCATCCGACCAGGTGCACCAACATCTAACGAAGCATCTTGTCTCAAATCTCCTCAATATTCCCATCTTTCGATTTATAAATAGAAACCATCAACAATGACTGTATTAATCATTCAGGATGACGTCTTCTGACAGCCAAAGAAACTATCAATTCCTTTCCTTTCTCTCCAATAGGCGTTTTCGGAAACTGAGGGTACTAACTCGATCCATTGGATCACGTGACGGATCTACTCGGATCACGGACCCGGGTTCTAAGTTACGAAAATATCAGGTTTAGGATTGAAGTGACAGTCGTATCAATAACATAACCAAATAGTTTATGGATTTATTCTTTCTAGTCCCAGTTTATTTTCGGATTATCTCTAGCTTTGCTTGCATTTATTGGCTTTGTGAAAAATTTTTATAATTTCTGGTGTTTCCTTCCAAGTTTAATGTTATTTTTGAGTAACTATGTTAAAGAAGTAGATAATTCATTCTTTCAGTTCCAGTTTATTTACTGATTGTCTCTAGTTTTGTTTGGATTTATTGGCTTCTGTAAAAACTTTCTTATAATTTCTGGTGTGCCCTAGCAAGTTCAATGTTATCTCTGAGTACCTATGTTAAAGAAGTAAAGGAAGCTTCAGCTTTAACCTTTAACGTAGAAAGATCTGCACACAGTTATGAAGACGTTGTTTCACATTATAATCTCGGCTCATTCGGCTCTTTCCATAATTCATAGGAATAGAATATATGAAATTACTAAGAAAAGAGTAGAAGACTTTTTTCAAATACAAAATTGAACTGCTGTGCTCATGCGGTGACTCTACAATCCTGCTCTCGTGTAGGGTTACGATAGATCAACCTGAGTCAGTGATCGAGTTAGGAGCACTGTACTTTCCGAACACGGGTTGGATGTTCGGGTTAGGTGAACGAACGCGAAGGTTAGTGATAGAGTTAACCCGAGTAAGTATACGAAAACGCCTAAACAGAATTCCGACCAGGTGCACCAACATCTCACGACGCATCTTGTCTCAAATCTCCTCAATATTACCATCATATTTATAAATAGAAACCATCAACAATGACTGTATTAATCATTCAGAATGACGTCTTCTAACAGCTAGGGAACCATCAATTCCACTGCATCCTTTTCATTGTTTGGTGGTTCCTCGAATGTCACCACCCTGTTTACGACTCATTCTGTCTGACCTGAGAACTCCTGACAAAGTTCAAATTTCTGAACCTGGGCGACTGTTGACCTTGCCTCGGTTGTCGACTGTTCTCTTACCCATAACTCCTGGCGATTACAATGTTGCAGACCGTGGAAAATAATATCTGGATGAGTCAGTCAACGATGCTATTTCGTGTTTCCAGACTATGCTCGAGCTGGTTTTTTTTTGTGGAATGATTGGGGGGCACCAGTTGAGTTTGCGTGATGGTCGGCCTGCGAAAAGATGTTTGGGATCAATGCATTGCTGCAGGCAAAGAAAGGATTTTTGGAGTTTTGAGGTGAAATAACTTCTTTGAAAAGTGATTTGAAAGTTTTGTGTGTGAGGGTTTTAATGAATCGAGCTGTCACTCGAATATCAATTTCTGTACGTGGAACCATACTGCCGTAAACATTATAACTTTCGACTAGAAGACTAGAGATCTATTTTATAAATGAAGATTGATACACTGAATGTTCATGCGAAATTTTGTGATGTTGTGGTAACCGAAGTGCTCTTATTATAACATCTCGACAATTATTCGAGAAAAAAAGAAGGGTCGAGTTCACGTAGTAAAGTACAGGTTATAGAATGAGACCAAAGTAAAAATTGAAGTTTAAGTTGTTAACGTCTCCTCAATATGAACATTTGAATTTGAATGAACTGATACATATTTCTGGAATTCTGGAACTGATTATACGAAAACTTTTATTGTATTAACTCTGGCTTGGTTACTGCCACAAAAATGTTTTTGATTTGTTGTAATAATAAACTCGTAACTATGGGAACAAGTGAGCAAAAATCAAATAAATCCGCAAAGAAAACTTCTTGAACGTAGCAAAAAGTTTTATATTACAAATGGCGTGTTGGCACAATAATATCTTCGGATTGTGATCAGTAGAGACCAGATTATATGCAACATAAAAAAATGCTTGTAATATGCGGGAAAATAGGCAAAACATGTGTACGAAAATATGCAGAATATGCTATATTGAAAAATGATTTGGGAATCAAAAAAGCAATTTTTATTTCAAAATCAACATATCAATAACTCTTCACAATATGGTATTAAAATTTAATTTAATGTTTTTGTGAACGTTTAAAATTAAATATTGTTCCAAATGTTCAATTGTTAAATTTTGTCTTCGATCATTTTGAATATTTTTGTATGTGGAAAAGGTTCGCTCCACATCTACGGACGTTATTGGGGAGAAATTGAACCTTGGTGCTATGTTCTCCCTTATAGTTTCAGGTAAACTTTTGCCTTCCCATTAATAAAACTTCTGATAAGAGATAAATCTTCGAAACCTGGATTTCTTTTCAATATCCTTTTAAAGTTTTCTTGAAATGCCAATGGGAACGTGGAGTTCATTTGGCGTATTTTACTCATTATTTTTTACTGATACTTACTGCGTTCCGGAATGCGTAAATCTGACTAGTCAAAATTATTAGTTATATTACTCAATAGACCTTTTATTTTGTGGAATTTGGTCGGATTCAGCACTTCTATCGCAATCGGAACGCAGGGAAGAAAATATCTACCGAAAATATGCATCATAACTGGATCTTAGTTGAAATATGGAAATACCGCTGAAGATGTCTTAAATATGCAAATGCATATAATCCGGTCTTAGTGATCAGCCTAGAACTCTCGGAATACATTTTGCCGCAAACATCAAAGTAATTCCCATCAAGCAGCGCCAACCCCGGGTCCAGATGACATCCTCCGACCCCCAAAAACCACCCCGAAGCGCTGGGGGATCTCGGGCACCCTTCGCGGGTGCCACATTCGGCAACGTCGAACGCTGCATCGATCCAGCGCACCCTCAGTACACGTGACGTCATGGAGACGCTGCAAAGCCATAAAAACACCGTCCCCGAAATCCCCCTTTCTCCTGTCGTAACGTAATGTTCGGAATGCTCCCGATTCCGGTTCCCTCTTCCAGACGCCCATAAGACGGACGGATGGCTCGGTCCCGATTCACGACGACGCTGCCCCTCTAGAAGGATGCATCTTTTGGATGCTGCGGAGCTCTGCAGTTTTTCCTGGCCCACGGTAGGCCGAAAAGTTCCGCTGAGATTTCTGGGATTTTGCCGGCTTTGATCTTCGGTTATTTGGCGGAATGCGGCGTCTTTGATGTCGGTGGGATAATATTCAACAATCAAAGATGAAGTTTCTGCGTTTTAACCACGTATTCTACATCAAAAATGAGCCCTAGTTTGTCTTATAAAGATATGTCGAGAAATGTTTCCTCTCCGAAATACGGGGTGTTAAAATTTTAGGAAAATATGTTTTTATTAATAACTTTCACACTGCTTGAAATATTTTTATGAAATTTGAGGTATAGGTTTTGAGCGTCAAGGAGCACTTTTTGCATAATATCATTTCTATTCTACCAGTGGCGTCCCTACTGAAGCGAGACTGAATATTTTCAGATAAAAAATGATACTATGTACTAGTTTTTCCGACAATAAAAATTACTCTTCAAATCTTTATTTGATTTAGAGCAAATTCGGTCTCCTGTCTTTTTGCTGTACACATTCTCATGCATGAAGAAATTGCCACGTTTCGTTCACAAAAATAGTCTTATTATAATTATGTACCTACCTTATCAAATTTTGGCGATTTCTTCATGCATGAGAATGTGTTTTATTTTTTTAATCGGAAACGGTGTCTTGTACAGCAAAAAGGCAATAGACCGAATTTGTTCCAAATTAAATAAGTTTTTAAATAGAAATTTTCATTGTCGGAAAAACCAGGGGCATCATCATTTTTTATCTGAAAATATTCAGTCTCGATGCAGTACGGACGCCACTGGTAAAATAGAATAGAAATGATATTATGCAAAAAGGGCTCCTTGACGCTCAAAACCCATGTTTCAAATTTCATAAAAATATTTCAAACAGTGTGGAAGTTATTGTAAATTTTGTATAGGACTTGAGATTCATGCTAAGCATATAAATACCAAATCTAAGCACGATTGGAATTATATTCTTATTCGAAAAATATGTGAAAAATCAATTAAAAATCGAATTCCATAGTTTCGATGATGCGATCCTCTTGAAATTTTGCGTGAACATTCAGTATATCAATCTTCATTCCCAAAATATATTTAACGCGAATCAAAAATCTTGTTATGGAAATACATATGGAGATTCTTCTTTTCAATATTTCAATTGAATTTTCTATGGTTCTGTTAACACTATAAGTAGAACTCGTTGAAGAACCCCATAACTGGAGAATAATAAAACCGGAATTGGCTGACCAGAATATATTTGGAACATTCTCTTATCCGAATGTTTAGTTGGAAGTTTGCTCATTCCAGTCATATATCAAAAAAAGCGATTATAAAATTATATGATTGACGTAATTTCCATTGAAACAAGGAGGAACAGTTGGGGTTCGAAAAAAGGTTAATCAGTGTTCTGGAGTTGACGGTTATGAGCTGAAAATACGTAAGCGGTGAAAATTCGAGAACAACAAAAAATTAATTTCATATCTGCCTGCTTTCAGCTTTTAATCAACATGTGTTTATTATGACCTGTCTGTTTGAAGTGTACTAACGAGGGAAAACAAAGGAACTTTATTTTTTCGTTTGTGGGTCGAAATAGCAGGAATGGATAGGTGAAATGTAGAGCGGCACGTGATATTTCAGTGTTGGCTTTTCCTAATAACGTTTTATCCACGAGTATTGTAGAATCTGTCCATTGTACGTCTCTGTGCTCGGCCTCAATATTAAATTAAATAATTAATAACCATTAATCACAAGGGAATAATTCGAATAATTCACTGCTGTCAGATGCTTTATAGATTTAGCTTTTATATCATATTCTTTAAATTGGTATTTCTTCAGTATTCTAAAGTACTCCAACTAGTCCAACTAACAAATAACAATATAGCACTCGTAAAACGAACGCTCAAAAATTAACAATTCGTGACAATTCATAATATGGGTCGATTACATTGGGGTACTTGACAAGCTGCTACTGAGCGAATTTAGTAGCTGATTGTAAATTCGCTCGGTGTAATCGTGTTAAGAAGCCAACAATCTGATTGTAAAAAAGCTGCGACTAAAGTTGAAAGCTGGGCTACTTTACACGCTAAATCGCTGGCGTTTTGGCATGTAAACAAGTCGTGTGTAATCACAGTTGCTACTGAAAATCTGTAAGTTCTCATCTACTCGGTGGTTTCTGGTTCTTAAATTTTAAAACGTATTTGACATTTATCTTAGATCCTTGACAACTTTACAAACATAAACCTCATGTGGATCGCTAGATTGTTGGCTACTCAGTGAGTTGACAGTTTTTATGTGTAATCATCACAATCTCACAAGCTAATTCAATCGCTTCTAAATTCGCTCATTAGCAACTCGTGAAGTATCTCAATGTAATCGACCCATTAAACTTACGTTTCGAATCTTAAACTTAAACCCCTCATAGGAAATACCAGATCATTTCGCGAAATGTTGCCACAGGATAAAAACGAGTTCATTGAACCGTTATAATTCGTACAATGATATATATTTCAAACCGAAATTGCCGAAAATTATCTATTACGTCTGTTACTATTTCCGTTATAACAGCTTTATATCGTGATAGAACAATGACTGCAATATAGTCCGAGAGCTGGCACGAATTTTTGGGTAGGTATTTGAGGCAAGCTGAAAACTTGTCAGATTACTCTCTTATTATATACCAACTCGGGATTGCAGACCTGGCTGGTGAGTAGCGGGGCTGGCAGGTAGAAAGCCCTATTGAAATGATCTGTCCTTTTTGGGAATCTTATTTTTTAGTTATAAGTAACACTCCATTAAATTTCAAGCTGCCAAATAATTTAATCAGGGTTTTTAAACATTGCCAGACGCTGCAAAAATATGTTGCAAAAAATTATAAAAAATGTTTTTGAGGCAGCTTGAAATTTTAATGGAGTGTTACTTATAACTAAAAATAAGATTCCCAAAAAGACAGATCATTCGGTAGGGCTTTCTACCTGCAGGCCATTAAAATGTAGGGGTTGATTTAGCCCCGCTACTCACCAGCCAGGTCTGCAATCCCGAGTTAGGATATAAGAGGAGAGGCATCTGACAAGTTTTCAGCTTGCCTCAAATACCTACCCAAAAATTCGTGCCAGCTCTCCTACTAATATATCTGGATATTATTACCGTTTCTCTACGTAACATGGAACTGATTTTGAATTTTTTGTTTCAGGTGAGTTGAGATGACCATTTTTCAAGATGATGTTGGTTAAGTGCGTAAGTCGACAATGCTGTGTTTATCAGTGGTGTATAAGAGACATAACTTTCCTCTCATTCTCCAGTGAATTGTTTCATTCTGCCATTTCTTGGGAAGCAAAATTTTGCGAAATACTAGGAACTCTCCTACCACGGATTTACCTATTATGTGCCAATTCATGGATGTCAACCGATCTTTTTTAATGCAAAATTCAAGACGCTATTTTCGAAAATACAGTGGAACTTCCCTAAAGCGCTAAATCCGCAAAAAATTCGTTATCAGAAATTTTCTTTATACATAAAATTTACTTCTATAGTCGGCAATGTATTTAAAACTGTTTCAGAAGTATATCTCTGCCCGCCGTAATGATTTAGTTTAAGGTCGGGGTTCATTACGTACTTCCGGAAAAAAATCAGGAAAACCTCACCCTTACACCTTACACCCTGAATGATAAACTTAAATTTATCAGTGAAGTCGACCGCGAGATTGCCGGCTATAGAAACAAATTTTCCGTATAACGAAATTTCTTTATGACGAATTTTTTTTTGCGGATTTAACGCTTTCGTTATAGGAGTTCCATTTTATATTTCATATGCAGTGGCAAAGTGAACCAAATTTCCCAAAAATTCAAGATTACCGAATTACAACGTAATTTTTGCATCTCGCAATCTGTTAGGATTCGATAATTGATTAATTACTCAAACTAAAAATTAAAATTCTGAAAATAACACTTAACGACCTTCATTTGTTTTGCAAATTTCCTTAAGTCACTTTTAAAACGCACCTACAGCGCCTGATTATTAAGATCGTTAGATCGTTCCACACTGTTAACACCTCCGAGTGTCATTTCTGAGACAATCTCATATTTACATAGAATCATATGTGTACAAATCATCAGTCATCATCGCATCGAGTGGCCCAGCCGGTGATTATCTCGCGAGCTCTGTGTTCCATGCCCGTTGCCGCGTCGGCCTTATACACAATAATGGAACGGCTGATGGACACCAACTCATAGTCGAGAAATTATGCATGCGGTTCCCTCGAATCCATTGGTGTGCTTTAGGAATTTACATAAATACGTCGTTCTCCTCGCGGGAATCGAAACGTATGGGGGAGATGATGGATGGAAAACTAGGTTCGAATCTTTGTTGGGGGCTTGAAAAATTGCTGCTGGATGAGGTATGAATTCAAACTATGATGGTATTAGGGCTGTTTGCAAGTTGTACGTTGTAGAGGGCACTATTAAGTGACAAGCAACAATTCGCAAGACTGCGAACAACAAGGTCTCTTTATTCTGGATTCCTGGTCATTCAGGAATCGAAGAAACGAAGAGGCTTACATACCTACTTACCCATAACCCTTCTGTTTTATGTATAGGCAAATGCATCTCTAAAAAAGAATTTTGTAGATTCTGTAGGGAAGATGAGGAAACTTCTGTTAACTCAGTTAAAGTATACATCGCCATTACGAGCCTGCGAAAAGAATTATAGATACTAGAGTTTTTTCTACATTTTCCAATTAATCTCCGTATGGCATCAGGGGCAGCTTGAATATCTTTCATGCACCTTAGCACTTCGCACAGTTTAACTGACGCTCGTCAATCCAGAAAGAAGGTTTGAAGGCAGCAAATAGAGTATTTTTCCTAAATTAAGACAAGTTAAGAATACTGTTCAAGTTGATTCAACTTGTCAACGATATATCAATCTGAGATCTTTTTCTCCACATGGAAACAGTTCCAAAACGTGGAATAAACTGCACATTGTTCTATAAATTTCATTAATATAACATAATTACCGCATCCCAAATGGGCTCTTAATCGCTCTTTCATAAAAGATACACATGAATTGTTCTCTCGGCCGAGAAAATTTCTCCTCGCATAGAGATCAGATAGAACACAGCGCTTTCCGTCAAACGAACTAATGACTGTTGAATCTGCAATTCTGATTACCACGGATTTCTCCTCTGTTATCGCGCGTCACACGCTTCAACAACGTACACCTACTAGGATCGAATTTGGACGGACTTTTAAAATCATCGCTCAACGACCTTTTCAGTTTAACGTGGGCACCAGTGGCGTAGCTGTAAGGGATTGATGGGGACATGCGTTCCATAAGAGAGTTTGATTAAGTCCACATAACGTCTACAAATGATGAACTGTTTCAAAATGATCTCTCTTCCCGCTGTAATGATTAAGTTCGAGTTCGGGATTTATTACGTACGTCCGGAAAATTTTCGGAAAAAACCCACCCTTATACCTTCTTATCAATACCCATTCAAAGAGTGATGTTCGAATTTCGAATATTTCGTTATAGAGAGAATTCACATTGTTTTAGAGGGTGTTTTTAACATAGAATTTGGATTCAAGGTCCAATGTCTTGTACGAAATTCGGTATACAGACAAATTCGTTATAAAGAAGTTCATTATAGGAAAGTTCCACTGTATCACCTTATACAATATTTTTACTAGTGCGGGTTTTAGTATTGAACATTGACACTGCTCTTTCATGAATTGAAAATTATTTTTGAATTTCCGAACGAAGTTAATTCCTTGATCTTTCTTTGTTCGGAGCATTGTAACGTTGATATGTATGTAAAAATCTAGATACGCCACTGTTCGTTGCAAAACCCTCTCACTGTTCTGGGTACCTTCCGTAACAGGACGTTTCCAAAACGGGCCGCGAGAGTCACAACTGAGGCCAGAAAAGTCCGCGATCGATATCCTTTTGATTCAGGTATCGAGAAGAAAGGAATGTGACGTAACTATTTCTAGGTCGTTCCTCGTACCGTTCAAACTAGACATACTTTCAGATTCGGCGATCTGCCTATTATTTTGTGAAAATTCATTGAGCTATTGGCCGTTTTGAGTGAAATAAGCGGTACTCCCTCTGGAAACTAGAAATAATGGCATAAATCCTCTATTGTCTGTGATTTTCATAGAATCCTGGAAATATCATAAAACTCATTCGAAATTATTGTTGTGTAGCCTCTTGGGTATTGTTCTGAGATAACAAACATTAAATTATTCATCTCCATGTCTTCATCTTTCCAAATTTGCTGCTGACATCGACGAAATGCCACAGCAATTCAAGTTGAAGATTGGTCAACCAACTACAATTACCACAAATATGGAAACCTTCTCTTTACATTCACTCATGATTAGCTTTATCTACGTTCATTCATTTACTTTTTCCAATTTCAAATGAATAGTTGTTCAGGAAGACTTTTGTGCGTCCAGAAATCTCTTCGTTACATTTATTACAGAGCAACAAGTAAAGTGCTCCTGTCGTTTTTGTTGATTTGAGAGGTCACAAACTCTCTGAGAAGACTTTTCGTGTCGTGAAAAGATATGAAAAATACAAAATTTAATAGTAGTTTCCACTGACAGACAAAGCTCGCAATGCCTATAAAAATGATACGAGGTTATTATCTCGAATCACAACGCAAAGTCCAAAGCTATTCGAAGGGTTTTCCGTGGTTTGACGCAGGTCATTTTGAAGTCATCAATTGTTTCCAATAGCTTATACGTAACAAAATTGTGTAAACATTACTCTTCAGCATAGTTGAAATATAACCATGAAAACTGACTATAACTCGGAAATAATATCTTACTGTTTTGGTCTTCAGGATGTGGCCTTGTGATGTGATAAAGGTCTATTACAATTGAAAGATATGAACGTCAACATCAAGTTATCGCTGAAACTTAAATTTTTCGGTAAAATGTTATACAAGTGTCCCGGAAAATGTGAGAAATCTCTCGGATTCAGATAGAACATAAAAAATAAGATGACAAATTCCCACAATTTCTAGCGGCCCTCCCTACGAAGATACGACCTCCTCAATCACGCCACTGCAAATTCATTTTAGTGGAATAAATTTCAATTGCTTACTTCTTTCAATATTTTTTTTTTCGAAAACGGTTCATTTTATCGACACTGAACAAGAGTACCTTTTTTTCAGCTTAATGTTCAAGGTATCCAAATTTATTTTTTAATACATTATCATACAGGTCCGCCCCTGGTAAACTGAACAAGCTAATTGAAATTTGAGTTCGGTGATTTAAGAGGTCCAATACTATTAATCATATCCAATTTTCATCAAATTATATCGAGTAGTTTGAAACTTATTCCATTAAAATGGATTTTCAGTGGCGTCATTTAGGAGATCGTATCTTCGTAGGGAGCGCTGCTATGAAAAAAAATTATGGGAACTAGTGATCTTATTTTTTATGTTCTATCTGAATCCGAGAGATTTCCCACATTTTCCGGGGCACCCTGTAAAACGAACCAAAGATGGCATTAAATCATAATGGACCTTCTTTCAGCTGACCGTATATCATACAAACAATTTCTCTAGCTCCTCCGATACTCACCAGAGGGAGTATCGCTCGCTTACAACCTCCAAATTCCTTCACGTTGAACTTTCCTAATTCTCATTCACTTATTCGCTCCCTACAATGCTCAGAGCATCATCGAAGCTAGATGTGAACCTCTAATTAAACGAACTCCGAGATAAATAAGAAAATATACAGCCGTTCAGCTCGGATGAGACCCGCAGTATATGCGAGGGCGAAAATCGATAAAAGTTACTTGATACCGAGCGGAGTTTCCTACAGCTGTAAGTCTGACGAAATTCGTGATAAGGCATAATCCGGAGATATTCGGACAGCTTGATTAAGACGGCGGAGGTCTCCAAGAAGAGCTTATGTAATTAGCTGGAGTTTCAAACAGAGAAGAATCGGGAGAGTTAAAGGCGTACAATAATCGCGATATTCCGTGAAATTCATTCTCGCTCGTTCCTGGAAAATTTCCGCAAAATGAACCTTAGAATTTAGTTAGGAAATTAGCAGGTAAAATCGCTTAAAATGAGCCAGAACTCTTGTTGCATATCTACTCAAATGACTAACTGAAATTCCTGATTAAAACTGGTTGTCAAGTTCAATCATATTCGTCTTGTCGATTATGTTATCTGTACAGTAAAACTAAGGTCGACTATGAGCGAAATCACTGTACCATTTCGTACCTTGGATGGTGTACCACATGGCTCTGTGCTGAAACCCTGCTGTTCATTATACATTCATATATAGTTCGTTCACGAAAGTTTGAGCCGTCGGTTGGCCATGGATATTTGGCATATTCCACGGTGTATATTAGAATTTTAGGTTATGTTAATTATTTTCTTGTCAGATTGATACGCAATGTTGTCAATATTGCATAGAGTTCTCTGATATCTCGCAAGCTCGTCGGACAAGGACGGGTACATTCGGCAACATTGAATTTATTTTACGTTATGACAGCAAATACTGCCAACTTCAGATAGATAAAGAAACTTCTACTATGCGCTCAAACTTTCGAGAATGGACTGTAGCTTTCTATTTGACTGAATAATTTCCGAGATCACCTCAGTTGGAAGTGAAGTGATTTTGACAATAGAACGATAAGTTTGAAATCAAATAGGAATATCGACGATAGTTCGGAAGGAAATCCTGAAAGTAATATGAATTATTCTTAATAATTCCTTTTTTGTTATGTTTAAAAGTAATTGTGAAGTTTCACCAAAATGTTGTTATTTTATTGTTTTGTTGAACTGAAGTGATTGTGGAAATTGAAATGATTTTATTTCAAGGGACCGGTTCGGTGGAATATCAAGAAAGTGAAAATTACAGTCGTAGCGGTCGTTCTCAATGAAATATTTATTTTGTGGTTGAAAGAGTTGCTGAGGGCATTGAAATGTCGATTAAACGACGTTCACAATAAGTTGGACTCAGTAGGTCCACAACATGGAGTATTTCAAACAAGGATTTAGCTCTGAAGGCATATAAGTTTCAAATAACATAGGAACTAAAGCTAGTGAAAATCCAGTTCTATAAGAATAATCCCCAATTGAATCCTGAACTGAGGGATGAAATAAGTCAGATAGAGCCTCTTGAAAATTTGAACAAAAGAGTGGACGTCTGTAAGGGGATGCCATTTGGCAGATATTTTGTGAATGCCAAACTGATAATGATTCTTCATAACACTGCACTGACAAGTTTCAAAAGAATAAACCAATACTTCATCACATTTCAGAGTTAATCAGCTAACCATCTAATGACGAACCGCTTGGCTCCTCCCCCAAACGACTTCATTTCTTCCCCCAGCGATAAGAAGAAAAAGCCCCACATCCACCGAATTCGAAATCCTGTGCGAAACGTAATCGTAATCGAAGTAAAACAAAAAGTGGAAACCGTAATCGCATAGCTGTTACACGCGTGTCGTAATCGAAAAGTGTGTCAGTGGGACGGCGATGCCGAGTTAAAACTCGCGTTCCGCCGCCGAAGATGACCTAGGCGGATTTTCATCAACCTCACGGATTTCGAGCATGTCCCGTTATACGCGGTTCCTCAATTATGCACAAACTAGAATGTCGGCTTTGATACCAGCAACGTTCTCTTCGCGTTGCAGCGGAAAACGAAGAAGGCAGCGGCAGGCCCGGATGCGGCGTTGCATCTTCGACGGGTTTTAGATCGCTCGATTTTGGGTTATCGATGGTCCTGACCGAGATGCATAGAATACTTGTTCCCTACTACATCATTAAAATATACACTGTTCCCTACTACATCATTAAAATATACACTTGTAGTTTCCGCTAATATTGTAGTGTATACAGTAAGCATTCACAGGGGATTCACTTCAAGTTAACTCCTCTTCCCCACAGAATCTACACTCCTAAGTTTTCTTCTAAAGAGTTTTCCAATAAGAAGTGTTATTTTGACATTCAAAGAAAAATGCAATTATTCAATATAAATGATCGGATGTTTATTTCATTACGAAGAAGAAGCTATGCCGTTAAAAGTGGAAAATAACATCAGGCAAATGACCACCACGACCACGCTTACAGGACCATATCCTTTCAATGAAATTTTCCATAACCAAATCGCGAAGTGGCTGTTCTATGTCCCCGATAGCCTCACGAATTCCATCTTTGAGATCTTGAATCGACGCTGGGCTATTGGCGTAGACCTTCTCTTTCACGTGGCCCCAAAGAAGTCGCAAGGTCTCAGTGCCCAATTGTGATCACCTCTTTGTCAAATGTCAAAAAATGACACCTTCAAACGTGACCTCTTCCGAAATAGAGGGCTATTCAAAATAAAACCTCTTATTGGCAAACCCTTCATATTCTCCTGTCCAAAATATTCTTTTCGAAAGCTAGCATTGGTGAAGCATTCTGTAACTAAGTGAACAAAAGTTTAATACCCCTTTACAGAATTAACACTCATCAGTTTTTGTTTAGCCAATTCACATATGCTATCTGTCAATGTCAAAAGAAGAAAGACAGTGAGGAGGCGTTCTTACTGAGATCCAAAACTTTTTGGACTTTGCAGTTTCGAAGTCCAAAAAATCCATTCCTGGAATATTCCTCCAGAGTGCTTCTCTTTCAGTTTGTTTCTTCTGAAAAAACGCTTCGTATAGGTGCAATTCTCTATAAAACAGAAGTTTTAGGCCAGTTAGTGACGTTTATATGCTTGCCTTCGAAAGTTTATTTTTTCCACTCAAGAAAAAGATAGAATTGTCTTGAAGAAGGAAACTACCTTTTCGCTTCTTTTTGTTTGAAAATGTTATCCATCAAAGTGATACTCCTGCACTGCGACCTAATGGTCAATTGTAGAACCATAGTTTGAGTGGTCTAACTTTGAAGTTGATGTACTACATACAGTAGATATGTTTCTGGATAGACAAATGTCTTCGACAGAAACTGCGAATTTCAAACCACTATTGTGAATAAGTTTTCAAAAAAATATAACCCATGGTTGTTGAAACCTACATTAATATTTGAAGAGTATTAAACCAACACTAAACCAACACTAGACCCTCAGTACTTCGAGTTAGAAAAAGATTGATATGAAGCAGAGGGTCAAAACACTTTCCATGATATGCTCAATTATGCAAAAAACCCTCTAATAACCTGCGAATTGACGTACAACTGGCGTTACGTAAAACCAGCAATAAATAAGAGTCTTAAAGCCCGCATGCTTCCATAAAGAGAGGATGTACTCAGCCTGCGGTCAATCTTCAAGAATGTACAGCAGGTGCCAACGAGCACCTGCCCAAATTTCTATGATCGCCCAGTACCAGCACGCGCGAGGATCGTCAAACCTGATTTTTTTTTGCAAAAACCCAGCGCCATCTGCCGAAGTTGAAAATAGAATATGGTTGCCATGTAAATGTATGGTACTTGTAGTTGGCGTAATCATGACCGAGACATTTCGCGAACGACAGCCACCCCACCTGCTGGATGGCACCTGGTGCCATTAAGAAGAAGTTGGAACATACAAGAATATATCGACCTTAACAGATGCCGGGTGGCAGTCACTGACCTAATTTCAATTGAAATTGGTGCAACGTCATACCGACCAGCAATGATTAAAATGTTGATCCTTTTTTCGTCCACTTGGTTATTTGTACTTACTATTTTGCCATTTGATGATAGGACAACTGATAGCTTTCTGGCAGATATCGTTTAAATACAAGATCCTCTGAAATCAAGGAAAATTAGGAGGCATCATTTTGAAAGACCAGAACCCTTCTGCGGCATAGGGAAATACACTTACAAAAAGGAATTCGCTAGACAAAGGAGACAGACAGAAAGGCACTCTGACAGTCAGTGCCTTTCATAGCCCAGTCAAATTAGGGTTTCACCTCGGAATGAAAGATAGTAAGCGGAATTTCGGTATAAACCTTCGTTTTGTCGTTCTCAATATTGTCTCAAAAGTCTGAACTGCTATCGATCCTCTGTTCCTATTGCTTAAATGAGATTTGTACCTGTTATGAAAGTTGTAGAGCATAAAATTCTCTACAACTTTTGTTTCAACTTTTTTTTCATACGATCAACCGTTTTTGGGGTAAAGCGTGAAGAGTGCGCAGTGTACAGTTTAATAAGAGTTAATGCAAGGCCAAGCGTAAGTTACGGTTATCAGTTAGTTGTATAAAGTCAATGATTTAATAATAACTCTCGCTTGACTTCGCATTAACCCATATAAAACTGAACACTGCGCACTCTTCAAGCTATAACCAAAAACGGTTGATCGTATGAAAAAAAAAGTTCAAACAAATGTTGAGGAAAATTTTATACCCTAATACTTTCAACAACAAATCTAATTCAAGCAATAGGAACAGAGATTTTAGCGAAAAAACCGATTTTTATGACCTTTGACCTTCAATATCTCAAGACGCACTCACTATAGCAACTTAGACTTTCGAGATAATATTGAGGAGGACAAAACGAAGACTGATACCAAAATTCAGCTGATTATCTTTCATTCCTAGGTTGATCCTTTTTTTACCTTATTTGACTGGGCTATAAGGCTTACAATACTCCAATCACTTTCTCGGATGGCACAAAACGACACAGTTGACACAGTTTTTCTATAAACACTGTGAGGCGTTCCCATTTCTAACCATCAAATTTTATTTGCCAAAATTAAGTAGTTCATGGGAAAAATTGTGTAACTGTAGAATCTTCGTAAGGCTCCTCTGACCGTGTTACTAATTGTACAATTAAATATAAAATACATTGTAAATGTAACCGAAGAAAATGGTGAAGCGAAGGTCAGAACTGAAGCAATTGCGACAAATCTCATTGTCATATTCTCATTTGTTCAACTTCCTGAATAGAACTGAAATGTTTCCTTTGAATATGACATAAAAATATATGGAGAAAATGCACCCTAGAATAGTTCGAATAAAGAAAATATATTTCGGACGTTTGAGGTACAGATGTTTAGTTCCAACAATTTATATTTGTAAGGAAATCATAATTCTTTTGACTGGTATTTACCTAGGAATTAAATGACAGCAACATGTCCATTTCTGTTCATCTCTAAACAATATAGAGGTTAAACAAAACTAAACTCTCACAAAATATTTTTGTGATGTACTAAAGATGTTTAATCATAAAACTTTTCGACACATTCTATCAAAAATCGATTTTTCCTCATTTTATTTACACCAAAGTGCTATTTATACAACGTGAGAAAGTGTTACGAAAAATTGGGTTAAACTATTGCCAGCTTTTGATTTCGCACGTTTCATGACCTACTTTTAGTGTCCTACAACTTCATTCATGTTATCGCTCTTCAGATTAGAAAAAAGGCGACAATTTGTTATGATGCGCGTAGAATGAGTCTACAAGGAAATTGAAATAAGTATTTTTTCCATATTCTCATCTCTAAAATCACTTAAAATATATCAAAGTGGTCGTTGATAATGGATCCATGAATGCTGATAGGTATATAAGGAACATTCTTGAAAATCATGTGGTGCCATTAGCCCCATTCATGGGTGAAAATTTCATTTTTATGGACGATAATGCCAGAACCCATCGTGCGCGCATCGTTCAGGAGTACCTTGAAGAGATTGAAGTCTCTCGAATGGAATGGCTAGCAAGAAGTCCAGATCTCAATCTGATTGAGCAAATTTGGGACAATCTCAATAGAAGGCTGAGAAGTTCAGAAAATCATCCAGCTACTCTTAATGACTTAGGAATTCAACTCAGAGAAATCTGGGAAGGATAAGATCAGAACATTTTCAGATAACTCAATCGTTGCCGAGCTGTAATTAGCGCAAGGGGTGGAAACACCAAGTATTAAATCAATTATCAGCATTCCAGTATTCTGAAAATTGTTTTTTTTCTTCTTTCACATAAGATTCGGTGAAATCCTGAATTTTTCTTCCATTTAATGTGTCTTGTTTCGTTCAAAACCTTCCCGAGAGAACATAAAAAATAATATAGAGTTAACTTTCATTAAAATTGAGATTTTCAGAATGTGCGTTAATTTTTTTTCGTAGCATTTTTGATTATCTCGAATCGGAATTGGAGTTATTAATCCTTCTTGACTAGTCAAAATAAAATAATGTATGTTATCTGAGAACAGTTGATATCAGTAGACATTAATAGCTGCCCCTTCTATAAACAGGAAGTCCTATTTCTAAAGAAGATACATATCAAATCTGAGTAAGTGTTAGAGATATGCGTGTAACATGAGTAGAGGGCAGAACAAGGAATGAAACGAGAAGTTTGAAGCCACAAATCTGTTAACATCGTCAAGTTTATGGGAGAACGTTTATCACAAAGCCAGATAAAGGAGTACTGTTCTTTCTGTAATCCTATTCTGTCGACAAAGGCTCGTTAAGTGACTCTGGAACGCTTCAGATCGAAGTTATGACATTTGGAACCTACTCAGAAATTTACTTTGAGAGTGGAAAAAGAGTGTGATTATGTTATGATCGGGAAATATGCAGATTTTTCCTGATAATACTTTCTTATCACATATTTCTATTGTTTACAGGCAACCTGAATAATTTTCCATTTAAAAACATAAAATTTTCCTTGCATTTTCGAAGGAATGCTAACGTTTTTCAATTTAAACTTTTTGAGCATTATTTCTTAGGAAAAAAGATTATCTCTTATGGGCATTTTCAGTTATTTCCAAAAAAAATCTTTTCATAATACCCATTATCCGTTTTTGTTTCGTAGTCAGATTTTGAGCAAAAAATATGCTCCGTAAACCATTTCGATTTCAGAAGATACACACACAAAATACACTGCGCAAAAAAATTAACGTACATTCTGAAAATCTCAATTTTAATGAAAGTTAACTCTACATTGTTTTTATAAACTTATTTTTTATTATCTCTCGGGAAGGTTTTGAACGAAACCAGACACATTAAATGGAAGAAAATTCAGGATGTCACGGAATCTTCGTGAAAGAAGAGAAATAAATAATTTTCAAAATACTGGAATGCTAATAGGTGATTTAATACTTGGTATTTCCACCCCTTGCGTTAATTACAGCTCGGCAACGACGGTTCATACTCAAAATGAGTGAACTTAAAATGTTCTGACCTAATCCTTCCCAGATTTCTCTAATTTGGATTTCTAAGTCATTAATAGTTCTGGATGATTTTCTGAACTTCTCAGCCTTCTATTGAGGTTGTCCCAAACCGGCTCAATCCAATTGAGATCTGGACCTCTTGCTGGCCATTCCATTCGAGAGACTTCAACCTCTTTAAGGTACTCCTGAACGATGCGCGCACGATGGGGTCTGGCATTAAAGTCCATAAAAATGAAAATTATACCAATGTATGGGGCAAATGGCACTACATGCTCTTCAAGAATGTTCCTTATATACCTATCAGCATTCATAGCTCCATTATCAACGAGCAAAGGTCTGTGTGAGCAGTCAAAGATATTCCACCCAATGCCATAATTGATCCTCCCCCGAAACCAGTTGTATTCAGGAAATTGCACTGAGCATACCTTTCATGTGGACGTCTGTATACAAGGGAACGTCGATCACAATGGTAGGGGCAAAATCTAGACTCATCTGAGAAGGTAACTCTTTCCCAATCAGCCTCTCCCAATGGATATGCTCTCTCGCAAAATCCAAACGCGCCCTTCGATGGGCTGGAGTAAGAGCTGGGTCTCTTGTCGCGACACGAGGCAAACGGCAAAAATAATTATCATTGAGAACACCTTCAGTTGTAGAATAAATTTGAGATTTCCATAATGTGCGTTAATTTTTTTGCGCAGTGTAGATGAACACATTACGAAACCCCACGTGCAATCATGGCCATCTTTTCAAATATCCTTGTTTTGCTCAAAATGGCCCCTACAATCTTCCATTTAACCCACTCTCCTGAATTTTAGAACCTAATACAGACACGTAGATGGCGCTGACATCATCGTAGTCGCTCCGTTTCCTATCTTTTTCTCTTTAATCTTTGACTCACACTATATCTCATGTTCTACACCGTGTAATGAAACTTTAGATTCCTGAAAAGGACTGGGGTCCCAAAATTGAAAAGAATATGGTTTCAACATGACCTCTAATAATTATGATATATCCCATTAGTGCACACGCGTGCACAGCTCCTAATGTTTTATAAAATCATTCAAACGCAAGGCAAGGTTGTGTGGCATTAAAAAATCAGTTTCTCTGACCGATTAGAGCGCCGATAACAATAACAATAAATATTTCCATTATCCGAGTACCTCTATATCAGTTGACGATAAGCCTTGCTTCAAATCGTATCGTGCTACGAGCGGGAATCCTGAAAGCTATCGAAAGGACTCGATAACTCGCAAAGGCAACAATGCTATCTTTTTTCTTCCTTATCTTTCTTCATGAGTTCATGTTTGTTTATATCGTTATCAGACGATGGTAGGTTTCGATTTCTAGCATGGATTTATCGTTTATGGATCTGTGTTTGCATAATGTTCGTGCATGTTTATTTCTTCATCGTTTCGCAAAAAAAAAAACTGGAAATTTTATTATCGCATATTCGATTTCTCGGAATTGGTAGAAATCGGAAATAATGCAGGTTCATCATCTACCGCGTGTTTTTTAAGAGCTTGAAAACTTTGATTGACGCGACAGAAATATATTATTATATTTTGGTAGATAATTTTATGGTATTTATTTCTGAATATGATAAACATTTCCGCCATACGATTGAACTTGTCTATTCAGTCAGTCTAATTTTCAGTGTTTATTTATGGTGGTATTCTGCTTTCAACTGTAAGCCATTCCTTAACTTTTCAAGCTTATAGGAAAATTGCAATTCTGGAACTCTTTAAGGGAACTGTAGCTTACAGAAATCGTTAAATATTTGCGAGTACCTACTCGACATGTGATCGGAAGCATTATCGAATGACATAAAGTGAGGTTACATTAAATGGTTTGTTCATTTTAGGACGAAGACCAACGTTTCAATATAAGACATTCATGATGAATAAAAATAAGATGGCTTTGTTTATTGGATTGTTATCGAAAGAAAAACATACAGGTAAAAACATTGTTCAATAATATACATGACCTGAAAATCATTCTTTTTAAAAGTAGGAACTTTATGAGAATTGCAAGGAAAAGGTTGCGTGATGGAATGAATCCATTTGAAATGCCGGGTGCCCAGAAAATGTTCAGATTGAAGAAATGTCGAATTAGTTTGTGAATATGTTCAGATTGAAGAACCAGTATACTATAAACAATATAAATTAATAAATGCTCCACAGCAATTTTAACCCGGAAATGTTTTCTTTCCTGTTTTCAATTTATAAGATGAAAGAAAACAAACGCAAACTACATTCAGATAAAATATTTTCAAATAAAAATCAAAACCATTCACTCATAATACATAGAGTTCCATGATCAAATCTTACGATTGAAGGTTATGTTTTAAGATGGGAAGTTAGAAGGTGACACTGTAAATAAGAAAGTTACAGGAACCATTCCAGAATTGCATTATTTACGAATGTAAGTCGGCCAGTTACAGATCAATCGTGCGCTACAGTATCATAACTTACAGATGAAAAGCAGAATACCACCATTAGTCATCAATATCCATTTTGTTCCTTCCAAAGTCATTCACCTCAGTTATGCCAGCGTTTTTGGAATTACTTGGAATATTCGAATTTTTTTTGCGAATTTTGGAATTATTTGGTATTTTTTTGAAATTAGTGACTCTTATGCAATTTTAGTGTACAGAATGTTCAGGGTGAAATATCCCGCGGTTCTACCGATAGAGATGGGCGACTCAGTGGCGACAATCAGTTATCCTAGAGCCCGGAAAAATGAATTTTCCGTTAGCCACGAGCTTCGCCGCCATATCCCCTGAAGCCACTAAACCACGATCATATTTTACATGGCGATTAGTTCAACGATTGCTAATGATGACAGCTGTACTGGATACATAGACAAAGTGACACGCAAACTTGGCGCAGGAGCGTCGTCTCTGGTGATCGGGTTTTTTTCCACTTCCTTGGGGTCCCTGGCGTCCTGGGAGGCAGCAAATGCCGAGCAGTGAGCGTAATTTATGTTGAGGAGAATCGGGAACAGAGTACGGAAGAACTTTAATTATCTCCTTCATTTGACGCTTGGAATCGCCCCCCTTGAATCGTTTTATGAACGGAAACGGGTCTTGCTAGACCGTTTTCTTAACGGGGAAGTGAATTTAGGGGGATGAATATATGCTGACTTTGGGATTGAGGGTGACAACACTGACAACTGCTAGGAAAAGAATGTTTAAGGATTTACAAAGATGTTCTCGAGATGTGGGAATTCGACGGTTCATCAGTAGGTGCTGCTCTTTTTGAGCGCTAGTTCTATGTACCGGGTGTCCTAAATTCGTTGTCTGGTGAAAACCGATGAGCTAGAACAAAATTTTTACTGAAATTATAAACTTGAAACTAAAACATTATACAGGCACTTTTTTCAGTAGAAATTATTTGAAGTAATCAATTTCTGAAGCTTAATAATGCAGAGTTGGTTCTCTGTTCTCTGGTTATCTGGCTTTTATTCTAAAGGCAAGCAACGTGCAGATTTCACTTAAATTTCATAATAAAATATTTAGCCAAAAACCCTCTCAAACGATGATTTCAAACAATGTCTCGGCCTCATTGAGGAAAAATTGAATAAAAATCTACAAAATTGCTGATCTTCGAACTATCCCCAGATAAACGGGGAACTCTACAGGGTTTTCCAATAAGAGGTGTTTTGAATAGCCCGCCATTTCGGTAGATGTCACGGTTGAAGCTGTCATTTTTTGACATTTGACAAGTAAAAACTACTCCATTAATAAAAATGGAACGATACACGCTTCAAGAACGCATTGAAATTATTAAAATTCACTAAAAAAATGGTGAAAATTTGGCAGAGATGGTTCGTAAAACTCGAACATTTTTGGTCGTCGTGAAGCACCTTGTCGAACCGCAATAAAAAAATTTGTGTAAAAATTCGAGCTGTCGGAACAAGTTAGTGATGTGAAGAATAAAACCGGTGCACGTCGCTCAAGAACAGACGAAAATATTGCTGATGTAGCCGAAAGTGTTGTAGAAAACCCAGGTTTGTCCATTTCTCGTCGTTCTTTGGAATTAGGCATTCCGCAAACGTATATTGCATGAAGATTTGGGTTTTAAGGCTTATAAAGTTCAGTTAACACAAGCAACGAAACCATTGATCTTTTGCGGGAAAAACTTCCAGACCGTGTTATTTTTCGAAGGGGTGATCACAATTTGCCACTGAGATCTTTTGATTTAACACCTTGCGACTTCTTCCTTTGGGGCCACGTGAAAGAGAAGGTCTACGCCAATAGCCCAGCGTCAATTCAATACCTCAAAGATGGAATTCGTGAGGCTATCGAGGACATAGGGCAGCCACTTTGCGATTTGGTCATGGGAAATTTCTTTGAAAGGATATGGTCCTGTGAGCGTGGTCGTGGTGGTCATTTGCCTGATGTTATTTTCCACTATTAACGGCATAGCTTCTTCTTTATAATGAAATAAACATCCGATCATTTACAGTGGGTTGCCAAATTATTAGGGACACCACTAGTTTTCTGTAATTTTCAAGTTTATATTAATTTTATAAGCAAATAATTGATGTTAGGTATTGTAACTTCTTCCTTATTTATTGGAGGTTTCAACTAAGACAGAAAAACACATATTTCATAGTCATATGTAATTATTTTTTCATAAAATATAATGAACTAAAAAAATCTAATATTTGGTAATGCCGCCTTTGGCTGCAATTAAGGCTTCCAGACGTCGGGGCATGCTCTCAATGCAAATTTTTGCATTGTGCTGTATATTGGAGCTCTGATGCCACACCCTAATAAGCGTTTCGATCAGTTGCTGCTTGGTGGTGATAACTTCTTTGGTAACCTCACGTTTCGTGAGTTCCCAAAGGTTTTCAATGGGCCAGGGCACAACCTTCACATTGTTGGCGGCCAGAAATGCTGTTACACTCCTGGCTTTATGGCACGGTGCCAAGTCGAGCGTAAACACGTATTCCTCATCTTCAGGAAACCATTTTTCCACCTGTGGTAAGAGCCAACTTTCAAGCACTCGCCTGTTCTGGTCCTGCTTCATGGTCCCTTAGAAGATGTAGAGACGTCCCATACCCTTGGCTGAGATCACAGACCACACCGTGATGCTAACAGGGTGTTTTACCCTCTCTACAAGACAGTCCGGGTGAAACTGCTCCCCTGGGCGTCGGCGGACTAATGAGATCTTATCAACCAAAATTGATTGTCGATTGCAATGGGCCAGACACGAAATATGACAGTTGCAGACAGTTGGAGTCAAGTAATTATGATTTCATTGATTTGTGGTATTCCTCAATAGTTTTAGTAGCAATAATGATATTTTACAGGTATGCTTCTCTGATGAGTCGACTTTTCAAATTTTGGTTGATAAGAGCTCATTCGTCCGCCGGCGCCCAGGGGAGCAGTTTCACCCGGACTGTCTTGTAGAGAGGGTTAACACCCCTGTTAGCATCACTGTGTGGTCTGTGATCTCATCAAAGGGTATGGGACGTCTCTACATCTTTTAAAGGACCATGAAGCAGGACCAGAACAGGCGAGTGCTTGAAAGTCGGCTCTTACCACAGGTGGAAAAATGGTTTTCTGATGATGAGGAATACGTGTTTACGCTCGACTTGGCACCGTGCCATAAAGCCAGGTTGTAACAGCATTTCTGGCCGCCAACAATGTGAAGGTTGTGCCCTGGCCCATTGAAAACCTTTGGGAACTCACGAAACGTGAGGTTACCAAAGAAGTTATCACCACCAAGCGGCAACTGATCGAAACGCTTATTAGGGTGCGGCATCAGAGCCCCAATATACAGCACAATGCAAAAATTTGCATTGAGAGCATGCTCTGAAGTCTGGAAGCCTTAATTGCAGCCAAAGGCGGCATTACCAAATATTAGATTTTTTTAGTTCATCATATTTTATGAAAAAATAATTACCTGTGACTATGAAATATGTGTTTTTCTGTCTTAGTTGAAACCACTAATGAATAAAGAAGAAGTTACAATACCTAATATCAATTATTTGCTCATAAAATTAATATAAACTTGAAAATTACAGAAAACTAGTAGTGTCCCTAATAATTTGGCAACCCACTGTACATCGAAAATGCCATTTTTCTTTGAATGTCAAAATAACACCTCTTATTGGAAAACCCTTTATTACGAAACCATTTCCCATAAATTCAAATTGCAAAGGATCCCGCACATTTCTTATGGGAATTGGGTCCCGGTGGATTTGGCTGAAAATTTGATATGATGTTCTACTAATTCTTCTGATCAAATGTCTCCACACTCACGAAGCTGAAAATGCATATTTCTAGGAGTTTTTAGCGATATGTGTATCCATTATGGCTTACGTATTACCGTTCACACAGAAATGTGATTATTGAAAGCAGATTTTGTCAATTTAATTTGTTAATCTTTGTATGCATTATAATTGTTATTGCCTTGATTTGAGATGCCTAGACACGTTCATTTGATGGTTTTTTGCGAAAACATGAATAAATCGAACGAAAAATATTTTTTTTCAAGAAAGCAATAATGGATACAAAAAATCGCTAAAAACTCCTAGAAGAATGCATTTTTCAGCTTCGTGACTGTGGAGACATTTGATCAGATGGATTAGTAGAACATCATATCAAATTTTCATCCACCGGGACCCAATTCCCATAAAAAATGTACGAGGTCCTTTATCTCGTAATGAGAATGTAACTTGTTACCTCCGCACAAACCGCCGGCGCGTCGCATAACGGAAAATCCATTTTTCCCGACTTCGACTCGGGGACCGGAGTCGCCGCCGCCAACTGGACGGCCCAGAAGTGCCCGTTGCAATTTCCTCGACGGACAGCGGCGCCCGGATACCGCTGCATCGCGAAAAAGTCGCTCGTTCATTTTCTCAGAGACCGCTCCGAGGTTTACGACTTTCCGACAGCGGGCTTTTCTTCACCAGCGATTAATAAGAATCGGCGGTAGGCGGAAACTGACTGGTTCGCCCGTTTTTATCGCGATGACGCGAATGGGACGTTTTATCGCTCCACTCGGAAGAATTTAGCGCTGATTGGGTTGTTAATTTTTCTTTTTTTTGCAAGTTGATTAACTGATATGAAGCTGCTCTTTGATGGTTGGAACGTTTGGATTAGTGTTATGGCTTAATTTGACTAAGTAGTTTTGCGATTTTGAACCACCGCCGCAAATGAAGGGTCTTCTATTTGATTTTTTTTTAATACACCGCAAACTATTTGAAATATTTCGAACAGTTCATTATCGGCTTGACGTACTAACGAAACATTGAAGAATATAACTCGACTTCGTTCATTTGTTCGCCGCAGGCACTTTTGCAGCAGTCGATTCTTTGGACCCAATTTTTGACAACTCGGTCACACATTTCGGTCGAAACGACAGCTATTTCGAGTTCAATATTGGCTTTGAGCCCTTTCAACGTCGTCGGCTTGTTTACATAAATCAATGACTCAACGAAACTACAAATAAAATAGTCTAGAGGCGTTAAATCGCAGGAACGAGGTGGCCGATCGACTGGTCCATATCTTGAGATAACACGTTCATCATACTTAATCTTCGATAATTCGATTGTGAAGTGTGCTGTGTGACCCCATCCTGTTGAAACCACATGTCCTTCAAGTTCATACCTTTCAATTCGAGACTGAGCGAAGCCCAAAGCTTAAGGACGCTATAGAATCAATTCATTTGGATCGTTTGCTATGGACGCCTTAACGGCAGCGATTTTTTCGACCCTTTTGCTGTAAACTTTTTGCTTTTCTATAAAGGCGAGAACTACGATCAAAAATTGTAGTTAATGCCCTTAAAGTTGCGGTCTGCGAATTCGATTTTCGTCAGAAAATTTTTATAATTTTCAGACTTTGGTCGTCCGCCTACTTTACTTACCTTAATGGTAATATTGGGTTTACTGAATAAATTGACAATGGCAGTTGGACTATCAATGGATAAATGCCTTCAATAGTTATTTTTAGTACGTATTTGTTTATCTTCAGAGAAACAAAAGGGAACCTACATTTTGACCTATTTCACCAGTATTATTTTTTTTATATCAATCGAAGAGAATAAACACGACACACGACAAAATTTTGTATAACCTTAGTAGATCTTCCATAACGGAGTACATTCGCATATTTCACCCATGTGACCTCTAAATCAACAATTCAGCAAACAAAATTTCACTTTTGTTGTGATGAAAATATCCAAATTATGCATGACCTTCGAAAGGTTGCGCAAATATTATTTTTCGTTGGTATTAGCAAGCCTTACATTACCGCAAAATTTGAAACGTGTAATAGATATAATTATCATTGTATGAAATTGTTCGCACAACGAAAAGTGTGCAATTTTTGAAGGATCCAGCAATCATTATCTGTTCATGAATGTTATTACTGTATGGAATATTTTAGGATCGTGGTAATGTAGCTCTCAAACGCTTCATGGGGGTGTTCATATGTCGATGAACTTGTTTTTGTACTGTTGAACGGAGGTCGTTATGGCGTGGTTTTGTTCTCTACCCTACTCATTCTTCCTTGACGTTGATAAACAACAACCTCCTCAGAAGCTTTGAGTGTCCAAGACAATAGTTCTTAGGATAGTCTGCTCTGAATTTTTGCGTACCATGTGTCCAGCTGTTTCTGCTTCTGATCAATAAAACCTGCAAATCTCAACTGTTGACTTTCCCATACATTGCCAAAGAGGTCGCACGAATGTCACTTATTGGCCCAGAACCCTTCTGTGGTATAGGTAAATGTACCTATAAGGAGTTTCTGAAAAAGGAGAAAGCCGAGAGGGAAATTCTGGCGGAATTTCCCAGGGATGGATCATCCCACTGAGTTCCTTCGGAACTTTGAAACAGCAAGATCCAAAAAATATCCGGATTTTGGTGAAAAACAATTACACCTCCTCACTGGCTCTTTTACAGGACACTGTCGCCTCAGGAAGCACCTAGGATTAGACAGGATTATCGGACACTGACGAGTGTAGGTTCTGTTGGGAGGAGGAAGAAACCCCCATTCACTTAGTCACGGAGTGCTTTTGCATCGCGAACCTGAGGAGAGAATGCCTTGGGCGAGAAACTTGTAAGAGTGAGGAACTAGCCCCGTTGAAGCCTTTACAGATATTGGATTTCATCATTTATCTGATCACCATTGCACTCCAGGTTAATTAGGCATCACATCGAATTTTTTGTACCTCTAATGCGCGTTTGAAACAAATATCTTTACTGCCATAAAGAAGACAATTCATTTCATCAAAAATCATTAGCTTGATGACACTTTGAAATGTAAACGTTCTATAAATTGAATTATTTTAGAAATAAATTCTAGGAGAGGCATAGCTACTCTTTCACAAGTGCCAGACGCATTTTCTCTCGTACACAAGTCGAAACCAGTTGACATCTGACAGCACGCAGTGACCGCTATTGAAATACAAAACTGAAATCCTCTAAACGTGTCCAATTAAACTGGACAAGTTCTAAGATAAGCTGAATATGCCTCCAAATCCATTAAATGGCGAAAGAACTCTTAGAAATGTATACCACTGAGGCGTATTCAACAATTTTAATGTCGCAATCATTAGTAAATGTCATTAACTCGAGCTAGGCAGATAAAAGAAGCTACACGTGTTGCTTTGTTCTCAACCTCCCCTTTATGTCGTATTCTCTTTCGTGTAAGCACCCGCTTTTGTTGGATAATCTCGCGAAAATATGCGAAAGTGTTTGAAAAAATCCTTTCGCTTCGGAATCGTGTAAGAAATTATATGAGAAGTGTTCGATTTTTTTCGTTGTAATGGGAAATAGAGTAATGGAAAATTTCTGAATTTAGCTATTCAGAAAATGAGTGAGGAGAGCATTTAAAATTTTTATCCATTGGTGAAACTCATGTTTTTGATATCAATTTTAAAAAAATGAATGAAAATATGTTGAATGTTACTAATTCGATGTCTTCTAAGGTAAAATCGTGTGGTCATATTTAATTATCATGTGTTGGTACTCGAAAATCGAAATTACTTGTCAATTCCATTTCTGTGCAGAAGTCAAGTCGTGAACAATAACGACTTACAATACTAACTTTACAGCTAGTTATATCGAAATATACAGGGTGTTTCCTAAACATGCGGCAAAAATTCAGGGGGTTGTTCCTTGGACTATTTTAAGCATGTTTTGTCCTTTGATGATTTCTGAAAAACCTCTTTGTTTCGAAGATACAGGGCGAACAACATTTTTCATATTTTTAAAATTAATAATAGTTTAAATAAAAATACGTACCGCACCGTGTTTACTAAGTAGGTACAATTTATTTTTAAATTTGTTTAACATAACAACTTCCATACTAAAACGGCCAGACTAAATGATAAGTTCAGATGGTAAGGAATACAGATTAAGCACGATTTTCATTTGAATTCGTTTTTTGCTAGAGGTGGTCATTTTCAACAGTTTTTGTAGGTTAAGTTAATGTTCATGTAATTTTTCATAATAAAATGTTATTATCTAAAATTTTGTTTCCCCTGTATCTTCGAAACAAAGAGGTTTTTCATAATCATCAAAGACAAAATATTCTTAGAATAGTCCAAGGAACAATCCCCTGAATTTTTGCCGCATGTTTAGGAAACACCCTGTATAATGAAACTTGTCATAATATTATATCTTATGAAGCCTTTATTATCAAATCTAACAAGTTTCACACAAATATTATTTGTATTGAGAATAATACGGAAAACAATTCTACCAACCAGATTTTTTCAATGAAAAATGATATTTATGGAAATATTCCATCGATTTGAATTATAATAGTCGTATACAAGACCATTCTAACATTCGTTTCTACAAAAACTCACCAATTCCTTTTTCATTCGTATTTTAAATAACAATATCATTATGAACAATAAAAAAGTTTAAATATGAGTCCTGTTTTTTCTAACATCTCGAAACACGAACAAGGCTTGTCATAGCTTTGCAAAATCACGGTCTGCTTTTGAATTATTGATATGCTGCAGTGGAAATTAGATACAAGGTTTTATGTTTTTTCGAGTTTTTGGGTTCGTTTCCAACGATATCCTCTGGGCATCGTTTCAGGCAAATGTACACCTTTGATTTCTTTTCCCTTTTTCTTCAGAATATACGATCTGCGAATTCACTGAAATGACGTAAAATTGTTGCAGAATCTACAGACCTATTGTTCGATATGCAATCATATACCTAATGTATTATATGTATTATATTATTAGTGTATTTCGTGAACAGTGACCAGTTTGTGAGAGAAACTGCATTCCTCAGAGCACATTCCATTCAGATAGAGTTCGCGTTTAAGATGAAACGAAACTGACGGACATTGCGTTTTCAGTAATTTCACATTTTCTTCTACTACCTGAACATATTCAACTAAGGATATAAGTATACGCAACAATAATTTTCAAGGCTAGTATTTGTTGAAAAAGAATCACGAAATATTCGAAACGTTTGCGATGTATTAACACTGTCACTAGAATCTGCAGGGTGTTTTCTTTTCCGGAGCCATGTCTCCTTTTTCCCTCTCAAACTTTTCTGCGGTACGCCACTGATCAGCGTGAAATCAATATCTGATATCTTCGTTCAATTTAAAAACTTTTTTGACTCCTGTAATTTTTTCGTATCTAACCGTTTTCGAGTGAAAAATTATGGTTGGTACAATATTGTGTTTCTATATTATTCTCAATACAAATGATATTTGTGTAAAATTTGATGGATTTGATAATGAAGTCTTCATAAGATAATAATAATATTATCACAAAATTCATTATATATTTCGATATAACTAGATATTTCCACACGTTTTTGCCCTAGAAGATATTGAATTAGTAACACTCAGCACATTTTCATTCATAATCACCATCAATTTTCTTGACATACGAAATATTCGATGGAAATAAGCGTAATTTGAAACATCTCGTTATATTTCCCAATCGGAAAATCAACAAAGTTATAATTAAGCTCTTCTGGATTCCTAATTATCGGTATTCCTATGAATTTCCCAGTAACAGACTATATCACTTCCAAGAACACCATCAAAGTCGTATCTGAACATAGAAATGAGAAATATATCTGGTCAAGACATTTCCCGGTATTGATTATGTAAACTGGAGTGAGGAAATTTATCTCTGCACAACCGAGCGAATGAAACAGAACGCTGAGGTTCTAGGAAAATGTGAAAAACGGATGAAGGATTGCAGGTTCCTGTGAAGATTATGGTTCATCGGGAAAACGTTGAATTATGTGCTTGTTATATTTGAGCATCGTACAAGGTGTTGTTGTTGGTGTTATTAAGACCTACTTCACTTTAGTATTTACACTTTTCTACATAACGTCAAAATTCAGAACCCACCCAAATTTTTCATCATAAATGAAAAAAACTTTCATGAAATTTTGTGAAACTTCATTCTGTGATGTTTCTTGATTAAAATTTCATGATGGGCTTTCCAATAAGATATGTTATTTTGATATTCGAAAAAAAATTGCCATTTCTCAATAAAAATGATCGGATGTTTATTTCATTATAAAGAAGAAGCTATGCCGTTAATAGTGGAAAATAACATCAGGCAAATGACCACCACGACCACGCGCTCAGGACCATATCCTTTTAATGAAATTTTACATAACCGAATCGCAAAGTGGCTGCCCTATGTCCTCGATAGCCCACGAATTCCATCTTTGAGGTCTTGAATCGACGCTGGACTATTGGCGTAGACCTTCTCCTTTCACGTGGCCCCAAAGGAAGAAGTCGAAAGGTGTTTAATCACAGATCTTGGTGGCCAATTGTGAGCACCTCTTCGAGAGATAACACGGTTCGGATCATTTCATGCATTTCAACGACCCAATCAGTTGATGGATCGGCCGGCTTGAGTTCTTGTGTTGAATGAACTTTATAAGCCTTAGGACCCAAAAATTTATGCAAAATACGGTGTTTGTGGGATGCCTAATTCCAAAGAACGACGAGGAATGGACAAACCTGGGTTTTCTTCAACACTTTCGGCTACAACAGCAATATCTCGACTGTTCTTGAGTGACGTGCACGGGTTTTATTCTCCACATCACTAACTTGTCTCAACAGCTCGAGTTTTTCTACGAATCTCTTTATTGCGGTCCGACAAGGTGCTTCACGACGACCCAAATGTGCTCGAGTTTTACGAACCGTCTCTGCCAAATTTTCACCATTTATATAGGGAATTGTAATAAATTCAATGCTTTCTTGAAGCGTATATCGTTCATTTTTATTAATAGCGTAGTTTCTAGTTGTCATATGTCGAAAAATGACAGCTTCAAACGTGACATTTACCGAAATAGCGGGCTATTCAAGATGACACCTCTTATTGGAAAACCCTTTATTTGAGCACCGAACAAGGTGTTGTTGTAGGTGGTATAAAGACCTACAACTTTACTTTTGTATTTACACTTTTTTTCACATAACCTCAATATTCAGAAACTCAAATTTTTTCATCATAATAAAAATTTTCCATGAAATTTAGTGAAAACTCACCTTCATAGGCCCCAAGCATTCTGTGGTGTTTTTTGATTAAAATTTTTCATACTATAATGCTAAACCAATATCGAAAGTTATGCTCCGATTGTTTAAGACCATTTTGTTCTGAATTCAGAGAAGTTGAGTGCCAAATCCATGCATGTCATTGTTCCGAAGTGCCGGTATCTTTTCTTTGAGTCAAGGGATGACAAAATTGATCTGGAAGTGTGTCACCACACAACAGACTCGTGATGTGCCAACTGAGATTTCTATTCCCTTTTATTACCTCAAGGAGAAGATTATTCCCGATGATTTGTGATCATTTCCTTCAGCAGTTTAGGATCTTGTTATGAATGTCATTGTTACAATTATCATATTTCTTGCTTCTGAGTTACGAGATGATAACTCGATATTTTATTGCTTTAGTCGCCACACAACAAAGTTGCAAAGCTAGGCGCTTTCACAATTGACTTCAGCATCCTGAAAAGTCGATACAGCCCAAGATATCGATCGCGAACCGTATTTCCATCAATTCCTCGGAAAAAATCGAAACGAGATCTGAATAACGCCTTTCTGCAGACCCACACATAAAATGAATCGATAATAATTGGAACTAATTCCACCGCAGCAGCGATGCAGTGCAGTTCGCCCCTCAAGGGAACAAATGAACAAAAGCGTCGTAATTGCGAACGAATCTCGGCTTCGGGTTCATGACCAAACCCGAGCGGCGCAGAAAGGCGTCCTTGATCTGACACCAACTGACTGAAGAAAAAATCGAAATTGAAGATGGAAAAATTGATGACGGCTTCGGGAGTACTTGGTGCATCGAGTGGTAGCACGCAGCGACTTGCAGAACCGGTGTTTGTGAGGAGGTTTGCATGGGTTTGGGATGAGTTTTCGACGGTTTTCGTGGGTGGTAGACCACGAGATTGAAGCGAAGGTTGACCGGGAATCACCAGCTTAGGCTAAATACACACACGCCGATTTTGGACGGCCGGCATGAAAACCGGTCGATATTTTGTGCCGGCCGGTATACACACGATCTTCACACTCGCCGGCTTTTACCGGTCGAACAATCAGTTGTTTTGGTGCCGTCGCACAAGGTGGATGAATAATGAATCGCAAACGTATTATTGCAATGTGGTTATTACATCGGCGGATTAGGCGCCTCAGAATCCCAGACTGGTCTTTCCTCCGCTAACGATATGAGGATATCGTTGTCAATCACAATATTATTATTATCACACATTTTATTAGAACGCCCTACAAAGCCACTTCAAAACAGAAACAAAACGTGTCGACAATTCCACTACGCACTAAATACACACAAGCTCGCACACATGCAGTCAACTTGAATGGTCGCCGCCGTCGCCGGTCGGAAAAAATCGGCTCGGTGCAAGGGTGCATATAGACACGTGCGCCACTACTGCCCGGTTCTGCCGGTGATACGGCCGGCGACAGTGACAGTCGCCGGCTGCTCTCCGGCATGAAATCCGGACCGGTCAGGAATCGGCAAGTGTGAAAGGTCCCGTTTGCTCATGTGGTTCACTATTGGAATTTGGACGACGGAATAAAACCGGCCGTCCAAAATCGGGTGTGGTGTATTTTAGCCTTAGGCGGCGAACGAGTTGACCGTGATATTTCGCGGATATGTTATGGAGCTGGGGGATCGACGTCTTCTTCTGTGATCAGGTCTTTGATCATTATTGTGGTCTATACGGTGGGTTGGTCATGACTTAGCGATAATTTAAGGGCATCAAATATACTTAATATATCAACACAAAACACCCAAATTTGGAAGTTTACCCCTTAGTTTTGGAATAGCCCCCATTTGAAAATTACTTTTTATTTTCGTTGACCAAAAAAATATCGATTTCTTTGGACATAAAGGTCCTATGGATGTGATAAAAATGTTTTTGAAAGATGATATTACCACTTTTCATCGAAGTATAATAATGTAAAAACATTCAACTTGAAAACGCCATATAAAATTCTTTAAAATAGTTTTAGAAAAAAAATATGTACTGATTTTCTTAGTAAATCCACAATAGTACAAGAACTAGCACATTGAGGTATAATTTTTTTCAATGATTGAACACGCAAGGATATTAGCGACAAACAACACTTACATCTTTTCTGTAAGTTATAATTTGAGAGTTATTGCTGTTCGAACATGATCGCTACGCGAGCAAAAGACACAAGACAGGTCGTCATGAAGGCCACTGCCTGTCTACAAAGCAGGGTCGGCCATTTGAGCAATTTTTATGATTGATTGTTTGTTTGATCATGAAAAAAATTATCGAAAGTACAGTACTGAGGTTTTTTTATTTTATCAATTTTCATAAGGGTCATGTTCGAACAGCAATTATTTTCTAAATACAATGTAACTTACAGAAATTATGTTGGTATCGTTTTGTAGCTAATATCCTTGCGTGTTAGCTCATTGAGAAAAATTATACTTCAATGTGCTAGTTCTTGTACCATTGCGAATTAACTAAGAAAAAGTACATTGTTTTACTAATTTTTTTTAAAGAATTTTTTGATAACATTTTTAAGTTATATGTTTTCATATTGTTCCACTTTAATAAAAGGCGGTAGTATCATCTCTCAAAGGACATTTTTTCACATCTGTAGAACCTTTATGTCCAAAGATATTGATATTATTAGAATGGTCGACTAAAATGAAAAAGTAAATTTATAAAGGGAGCTTCTCCAACTGAGGGGGTAAACTCCCCAATATGTGTTTTTTTGTCGATAAAATTAGGTATATTTGATGCCCTTAAATTATCGCTAAGTCATGACCAAACATACTGTATATGGGATTGAAATTGTGTTAGATAGGCGACTATCTTCTGCGCTACAACCAGTGAGGTCTTTGCGAGTTACCAAACTTCAGCTACGTTTTTTCAGGAATTAGTCTTCTACTCATTTCTTAGTAATTTCATATACTCTGTTCCTAAAAATTATGGAAAGAGAAGAGAATTTGGCTCAGTGTAAAATGTGAAGGTCCATGAGCCGAGAAAATAATGTGAAACAACTTCTTCATAACTTGTATGCAGATCTTTCTGCGTGAAGCTAAAGCCTTCTTTACTTCTTTAACATAGGTACTCGAAGATAGCATTGAACATGCGAGGGCACACCAGAAATTATAAGAAACAATTTACAAGAAGCCAATAAATCCAAGCAAAGCAAGAGACAATCAGTAAATAAACTGAAACTGAAAAAATAAATTCTCTACTTCTTTAATATAGGTACTCAAAAATAACATTAAACATGGAAGGGCGCACCAGAAATTATAAGAAATATTTTACAAAAGCCAATAAATACAGAAAAAGCATAGAAACAATCCGAAAATAACTGGGACTGAAAAAATAAATCCATAAAATATATTGGTTATGCGCAAAAAATAGTATCGACGTTATCATAAGCATATATTTGAAACAACTTATCACTTAAAGATACTGCGATTTTCTAGTAATTGTTCACTTTTGTGTTCAAAACACGATCATGAATAATGAAAATGATAAAAAAGGATACAAGTTCATTCGAACATAAATAAACGCCCTTTTGTGTGCAGAAGCTCTATATAAAACTGAAGCTAAACCTATCGATACCCACAATTACCAACCTATTCTTTTATCGAGCTTCTGCACCGCATTAAATTCCATTTCTTTCGTATTATTCTCGAGATAATCACGCCTTCGAGCTATGAGGTAATAGTTCTTTCTGGTAATGATCGTCTTTAATAGATTCTTATCCTGTGATCACTCAGACATATTGCAAATAATTTCTCGTTTCTGCGCCAGTTAGTTATTAACTTTCCTATCCAAGTTTTGACATTTATTGCAGTTTGGCGATGTCGACTCGTTAACGGAAACAATGGGCTTCTTCCTGAATAACTGTTGGAAAAGAATCGATAACTGAGGTCCGGCTGGTACCACCTGGTGGCTGAACAAATAGAAATATGCATTTTACATTATGATTGTCTAGAAGGGGTGGAGTTATTCTCTAAAACTTAAACGATATCTGATAGAAAACTACTTAAAATTTCTACAAAACTATAGGTTTTCACTCCCAGTCTTTGAAACAGAAATAATTTAGAAAAAAATTTAATTAAGATAAAGTGCTCCTACTGATTCTTTGCACTTATTTGTCAGGGCAAATTGGTCTTGAAAAAATGATTGCCTTATAGTAAAACTGAAAGAAGGAAATAAATGAAAAGGACAATGTAACGTTTCGGTGTCTATATCAGACACCTTCTTCTGACAAAATTGTAAAATTTTGTGTGGTTTTTCATTTGCAGTCCGATTGACATTGAAAGTTGTCAATATATAGAGATGATGATTTATTTAATTTTGAAATTTCCTGATGTTATTTCTTTCTTCAATAGATCAATCCAAATACGATCTATTCCAACAGAACAATTGGCCAAATTATCTACTTCATCTACCAAATACATGTGGATTCCTTAATTTTCCTTTTATAATTATCATGTTTCGTCATTAGGATCTTTGTGTTGTTCATCAACAGTTCATCATATGATCTCCGCTATTTGAACATACATGATCAGCGATTTGTGATCTTGTAATGTCTCTATTTTTTGTGTTATTCTTATGTTCCCGTTTTCCTTTCTCTAAAGGTCTTGATGTCTCTCCTGTATAAGATTTTCCACATATATAGGGAATATTGTAAACACAATTTTTTGATTTTTGTGTCTCGTTCATTGGTTTCATTCTGGTTAGAAATGCAGAATCCTCCCAAAATATATTTCAATCGATATCTGCGTAAAATTTGTTTCGATATCGTTGATAATGCCGGAAATGTATGATATTCGTTTGAATTCTCGTCATTTATGCATTTTTTAATGAGAAAGAATTACATTCTAACATTTCTAACTCCTTATCTCTTTGGAATTTGAAAATTTCAAGAATAAAATCAGAGAAAACTCCAAGTACATTGATTTTGAAACGGGGGAAGTATACAGACTGAGAACGTCAATTCCTATTTATAACATAAAAGCTTCGTTGATAATGATCATAAAAATTTCAATGAATCAGATCTATGAACTGAATAAACTAATTCTTCAACTTTCAAATGGATGTCTACAGCTAAATTTCACTTGCACCAGTTTGTTATTGTCGTTTAGGTTTAGTTCTTGATCATGATAAATGTTCCTGTTTTGAAAAAATGGATAGAATAAGTTTCGATGCTGAATATTTTGTTTTTATCAAATATGGACGAAGTAGTTTGGATATTTTCTGGTTGAAATATTTTTATTTAAATAAATGTATACAGCATTTTTGAATTATTGGAGAGTCATTTTCATGGCGGTTCAAGTTTCCATCGTCTTTGAAGTTGAAATTGTTACATTTACTGATAATTTTCTTTTTTTGCAGGTAAGCACACTTCTATCCTATCAGTACTGAGTCTCAAAGTGGTGAGTATATTTTCAATCGAATGAGATAAGGCGGCTTAGATAAAACTTTCGATTTTGTACTTTTGGAATATTTTGTGCATCCATTTTCTTAAAAAATATTAATCTGAGACAGCCAGTCTAGTTTTCACGTCATATTTATATCCTAGAAGTCTAAGAAAGTAAAGGGCGATTCACTTATCTTGGTAACCTAAAATTTTCCGTCAGGAGATGCATATTTTTATTCGAATTTTCTCGCTAATTTCTTATTGCGCTGCCAAATTTTCACCATTTTTATAGCGAATTGTAATAATTTCAATGCGTCCTTGAAGCGTGTATCGTTCCATTTTTATTGATGTCGTAGTCTTTACTTGTCAAATGTCAAAAAATGACAGCTTCAAACGTGACATCTACCGAAATAGCGGGCTATTCAAAATAACATCTCTTATTGGACTCTTTATGAGTATTAAATCGACAGTTTTCCATTTATCGACGTGAAAATTTCCCAATCTGTCATTACATAATAAATATATTGAAATTATGAAATTCCTTGGCGTACCTCCTTCAACGAGCAAAGAAAATTGCTACCTTGGTTGCTGCAATTGGGCCGGATTTTTCAAAGTTTCAGCGACTGTGACTCGTTCGACATGATATTATTATTGCAATTAGTTTCACTCCAAATTGCCCTCTATACCACGTGTAACGAATTTCCGTTCCCTTTTTAGGTTTCCTAGTCATTTATACCGTGCCTTTTTATCTGCATTGACCGTGACTTGATATTGTTATTGATCTTTCTCTGTTTTCCGTCCCTACATTACTATTACTATACTTCGAATGAGTATTGGAGTTTCCCACGCTGCAGATCTTAGTCGAATTATTCTATCTACATACAGGGTGATTCACTTATCTTGGTCCCCTAATTTTTCTCGAAAATGGATGAATTATTTTTTTCTGTTGACGGTCTATGGTACAAGTGGATAGAAAAAAAATTCATCCTTTTTCGAGAAAAATTAGGAACCGAGATAAGTGAATCACCCTGTACGTAGATAGAATAATTCGACTAAGATCTGCAGGCGTGGGAAACTCCGATACTCATTCGAAGTATAGTAATAGTAATGTAGGACGGAAAAACAAGAAAGATCAATAACAATATCAAGTCACGGTCATGCAGATAAAAAGGCACGGTATAATGACTAGGAAACCTAAAAAGGGAACGGAAATCGTTACACGTGGTATAGAGGGCAATTTGAAGTGAAACTACTATTGCAATAATAATATCATGTTGAACGAGTCACAGTCGCTGAAACTTTGAAAATACGGCCCAATTGCGGCAACCAAGGTAGCAATTTTCTTTGCTCGTTGGAGGAGGTACGCCAAGGAATTTCATAATTTCAATATATTTATTATGTTATGACAGATTGGGAAATTTTCATGTCGATAAATGGAAAACTGTCGATTTTATACTTATAAGGGGTTTTCCAATAAGAGGTGTTTTATTTTGAATAGCCCGCTATTTCGGTAGATGTCACGTTTGAAGCTGTCATTTTTGACATTTGACAAGTAGAAACTACGCGATTAATAAAAATGGAACGATACACTCTTCAAGAACGCATTGAAATTGGGGTGAAATTTGGTAGAGACGTAGAGACGGTTCGTAAAACTTGAACATTTTCTGGGTAGTCGTGAAGCACCTTGTCTGACCGCAATAATGAAATTGGTGGAAAAATTCGGGCTGATGGGACAAGTAAGTGATGTGAAGAATAAAACCTGTGCACTTCGCTCAAGAACAGTCGAGAATATTGCTGCTGTAGCCGAAAGTGTTGAGAAAACCCAGGTTTGTCCATTCCTCGTCGTTCTTTAGAGTTAGGCATTCCACAAACGTCATTACACCGTATTTTGCATAAAGATTTGGGTTTTAAGGCTTATAAGTTCATTTCTTAAAACTTTATAGGTTTTCACTCCCAGTCTCTGAAACATAAAATTAACACATGAACTCAAAACGGTCGTATTCGTAAGGCTATCGAGGACATAGGATCATCCGATCATTTATATTGAAAAATGGCATTTTTCTTTGAATATCAAAAAACACCTCTTATAGGAAAACCCGTTACTTCCCTTTTTAATCGCTGAGATAGGCAGTTTAGTGATATCAGTCGATGCATTGTTGTTCTGTGATTCTGCAAAAACATTTCAATATGTATACAGGGTGTTAGTGAATAAGTGCAACAAAGTTCAGGATGTTATAGTTCGTTCAAAAATATGAAGAAAAGATTCTATTATTCACCCTCTAAAATTAAACGTTCATAAAATTGAAAAAGAATCAATCAATCTAACACTTGTTCATTTAAAAATCTTCTAAGAGACATACCCAAAAACTCATAATTACATATTGTAATTCTGGTTTTCGAATCAATCTCAATCAAACGATCGAACGCTGTATACAAAGCGATGCAAAAACAGAACGAGCGATGTTTTGGAATCCATTTTTAGAACGTTTTTCAAAACATTCGTTGTCCATTTCACAAGCTCTCGAAACCTTGGGCTCTTTTTATGACCAGACTTTGATTGTTTCTCTTAATTGAGCATGTGTCGCCAAACATATTTTGCCTTCTAATTAAGTGTCTCGAAGATGTGATGCAACCTGGACTAACTCCAAATTTTCGTGAATAATCGTAGTTTTAGTGGCAAACTCAACACGGCATTTTGGACAAGGTCGAGATTGAAAATCTACTATGAGTGAGTCATTCGGTATTTCATTGATATCATAGCTGTAAACATAGATATCTCTTTGTTCAGTAGAGATTTGGACTTTTCTTTAAATTGAACATGGTAATTTACTATTAGTCCATGGACCAGCTCCTGTTTTTCATAATGATTACTAACAATCTGAATATTTGTGAGTAGCTTCATTTTGACGAGACGTCCAACTTTTTCCTCTACGAAAATTCTCGATAGTGAGGGCTAATACAGTATGGAGGCGTCAAAAGTTTTAAATGGGTGAATGTTAAAATTTTATTACTAACAGCTACTTTATAAATTAAATCTTGAAACAATTTTATTACAAATTGAAAACAATAATCTTCCTACAAAAATGATGATTCTATCAAAGTTTCCCCCACTCCCAACATATTATATCAACAACTAGGTCTAAAGAAATTATTACTAACCGGCTGATTTTTTCACTGTTGCTTAGCAAATATTTTCTTTATGAACTGGTCACATTGTCCTACAAATTGAGTGGTACGATTTCCAGTCCTACCTCAGAAATTGTATCACAGAACTTAGAATTAAAAATGATTACTAACAATTGACAATTTCGGAGCGTAGGACTGAAAAACCGTACCACTCAATTTGAAGGACAATGTAACCAGTTCATAAAGAAAATATTTGCTAAGCAACAGTGAAAAAATCAGCTGGTTAGTAATAATTTTTTAAGTCCTAGTTGTTTATATATGTTGGGAATGGGGGACACTTTGACAGAATCATCATTTTTGTAGGACAATTGTTTCAAGATTTAATTTATAAAGTAGCTGTTAGTAATAAAATTTGAACATTAACCCATTTAACACTTTTGACGCCTCCATACTGTATTAGCCCTTACTATCGATAATTTTCGTAGAGGAAAAATTTGGGCGTCTCGTCAAAATGAAGCTACTCACAAATATTCAGATTGTTAGTATTCATTATGAAAAACAGGCGCTGGCCCATGTACTAATGTTATGCAGATCCTGAGAAATAATAACGTTTCCAAAAGTGAACATTTTTGTTTTCGCCCTATATTTTAGAAACCAAAGTAGTTCCAATATTTCTATTTATGGCTTCAACAGTTTCACAAAAAAGTTATACAGGGTCTCGAAAACCGCATGTCTCTACCTTTAATAATAGCTGAGATACAGTGCAGTGTCAACCAAAATGGTAGGCACACGGTGTACATTAATATTAAAAATTTTCAGGAAGCCCTGGGCAGTTGCTTTTGAGCGCTGTTAACGCTGTTAACATCTCTTTCCAGATTGTACACTACATTCAATTATTCGATAACACTCGACAATGGTCCTGATTCCCTTCCTCCAGGAACCCAAAGCAATAAAGCCCCTCAGATAAATTGGGAAGAGCTTCAATTATCGTTTCGATTGACCTGCTTTAACCTTTGAGCTTTCAAGCTGGAAATACGTGAGAATGATGACTCACAAGTGTGCGTTCACGTTCAATACCGGAGCTGAATGTAGGACTTTCTATTGTCGACTCGGAGATTTGTGTTAGTCAGGCCTTTTACCAGTTGTCATTCTAACGATTCATAACATAAATATGTCGAAGCTCTATTGAGATTTGCTAGGGTATTTCTCGAAGATTAGATCGTTTTTCAGGCCCTGATAAAAACGTAGGAAAATTCTTCACACAAAATAGGTACGTTCTCGAGAAAAATCAAATTGTAGTGGAAGAAAGCCAATTTTTTGATTGTAATGGAGAAGTACGAGAATTTTTTTAATTGACTATGTATTTCAACATTAAAGTTGATTTTTTTCGATAACGGAGCGTACTTTTTGTGTAGAATTTCTCTATGTTTCCATCGAAGACTGAAAACCGATCTAAACTTTTAGGAATACCCAAGAAAATCTCAATAGTTCGACACACACATCACTGAGAAATCAAATCACAAAACAAATCTAAAATCACCTATAGTCCGTTCACGAAAGTTTGAACCGTCTGTTGGCCATGGAAATTTGGCATATTCCACTGTGTATATTGAAATTTTAGGTTATGTTGTTCATCTTCTTTGTCAGATTGATACGCAATGTTGTCAATATTGCATAGAGTTCTCTGATAACTCGCAAGCTCGTCGGACGAAGCTGGGTACATTGGGCAACGTTGACTTTATTTTACGTTATGACAGCTAATACTGCCCACTTCAGAAAATAAACAAAAGCCTGCTATGCGCTCAAACTTTTGTGATCAGACTTTAGATCCTAGCTTTCTATTTAACTGAATAATTTCCGAAATCACTTCAGTTGGAAGTGAAGTGATTTTGACAAATAGAAAATGCCTTTTTCGGGCGACAATCAACAAAACGATAAGGTTTGGAATTAGAGTACCAAATATAAATATCGACGATAGTTCGGAAGGAAATTCAAAAGTAATATGAATTATTCATAACTAGCTATGACAACCGAGGATAATAGCTCACTTTCTGTTATATTTAGAAGTAAATTGTAAACTCTTACCAAAATGTTGGTTATGTTTATTTATGATGAACTGAAGAGATTGTGGAAATTAAATCAGTTGGAAGCGATGCGCATCAGTTCAAAATCACAACATTGTCAAATAGAACGCGCATCAACTGATTTTGCATCCGTTTGGAAGAGATGCAGCTTCAAATAGAAAATGGACAACATTTTGTCTGTTCCCCTTGTTCTACCGGTGTTTACCTAGCTTTTTGTCGATCCAATAAAACGATCCTTCGAACTCATTAAGTCTACCTCAAGTTTCGTCAGGGTAAATGGCTTCTTCTGCAGACGGCAGACCTTGGGTCTCTGAACTTATCAAAGGTCCGGTCTAAAATATGATAATTACATATTTTACGTGAGATATAACACCGCGCCAGCTTTCAGACTGCGCTAACGTAATAACTGACCGAAAATTCGCAGTCGAGGTCATGCTTGGCAGCCAGACGATATTAGCACAAGCCGATATCGATACAAAGGTCCTTTGACACCCCTTATGCCAGTTTCCAGACACAATGGCTGCGTGTCCCCTCCCGAATTCGCCGGCCCTGTTGTTGACACATAAATCGTGGGATTTAACGGAATAAATGTCATATTTTGATGGGGACATACTGGTTGATTACTGTATAAGATGTTCGGTTCGCAGTTGACTGGATACTGATATTGAAACATTGGGTCTGGCGGTTAGAATGTCAAAAACTATTCAAAAAACTGAAAAGAATCTACTATCTATCGTAACACTACACGAGAACAGGGTCGTAGAGTCACAGCTTGCGCACTGCAGTTCAATTTTGTATTTGAAAGAGGCGGAAATTAGTCTTCTATTCTTTTCTTAGTAATTTCACATCTTCTATTCCTAAAAATTATGGAAAAGTAGAGAATTTGCCTCAGTGTAAGATGTGTGGTTCCATGAGCCGAGAAAATAATGTGAAACAACTTCTTCATAACTTTGTATGCAGTTCTTTCTGCTTTAAAGCAAAAGCCTTCTTCACTGAGTCAACATAGGTACTCAATGATAACATTGAACATGCCAGGCACATCAGGAATTATAAGAAAGATTTTACAGAAGCCAATAAATCCAAGCAAAGCTAGAGGCAATGAGTTAATAAACTGGAACTTAAAAAAATAAATTTTCTACTTCTTCAACATAGGTTCCTCAAAAATAACATAAAACATAGAAGGGCACAGCAGAAATTATAAGAAACATTTACAAAATCCAATAAATGCAAGCAAAGCTAGAGACAATACTAAAATAAACTGGGACTGAAAAAATAAAGCCATAAAATATTTGGTTATGGTATTGATACGACTGTCACTTCAAATCCTAAACCTGCTGTATTCGTAACTTAGAACCCGGTCCGTGATCCGAGTAGATCCGTCACGTGACCCAATGGATCGAGTTAGTAACCCTGAGTAAGCTTCCGAAAACGCCTGTACTTGATCGAGTTGAATACGGTTCTGGATGCTAATTCAAATTTCCGGGAATGGGTCGATTTTATGAAAATGTCTTTATAGAAATCGCAAAGCGTCAAGGTAGATAGTTATCGATCTTTGTTGCAGCTCGCTTTATTATAGTCTATTGGATTTCGCCTTATAGGGCTTCGTTTAGAAACGATATAGGTACATTATTATTTTAAAAACATCGAATCTCGAGCTGTGTTTCAAGGAAGACCACTAAATATTTTCTTGTTTTTTCCGGATTCACTAGACGTGAGCTTCGAAGAGCTCAATTTTGTTTTATAATCGGTTTCTTGATATGTTTTCCGAGAATGTTTTAAAAACAGCTTGATGATTGTTGAAATTGAATTCAATGTTTTCGATGAAATTGTTGGTTTTTTACTGCTATTCTTGGAATCATTCACCTACTTATATTGGTGAACCACAGAAAACATTTATGAGGCATCACTCGATTTCAAAAACATAATATTAATCAATCGACTAGTTTTATCAATCGGATTGATTACTAGATTTTTGTGGACCGCATTATGAATGTGTATAAATTTCTTGTTGAAATACATTCTCATTTCGCCCTAGCAAATGCACATTAAAATGTAGGAATTGGGCAATAAAATGATCATTTTCGTATATGTTGAACCCATCACCTTCTATTTTCAGGTCGACGGAAAATAATATCTACTGTTTATCATTCAAAAGTAGAGAGAATAGCACCTCTCAGAACTCTTGAATCATTTTGAAAGTAAGGGACTAAAGGAATACTCATTGTAAAATGTTTGATATAATGGTTTTTGTACCCGTTTGCGAAGTTTCTATTGTTGTTTTTTGACTTGACAATTGAGAATGTTAAACTGTGTTGGTATTTTTATCCAGTAAGATTTGGCAATTCCTCCTAAAAATTTCAACGCTAGAACAACTCTTTCAGATAATGACGGTCATATTTAACTTAATCGAATAATGTAGTTCTTAGAAAAAGTGTAGTACCTCATATATTATTTCGAAGAAATAATTATCAGTTTCGAATCACATTCCAATTGAATCATTCATAAGGCATAATTAAAAAAAATCTCAGTTTGCTATATGTGTACCTTCTATATCTTTCTCAGGTGAGTTAAACACCAAATCGTCAAGGCTATCATAGTTCAAGTGTTCCACACCGCTGATAATTTATCTGGTCTTCGGTCTTTCAAGATTGCTGCTCAGTTTGTTAACTTTAAACATTAACGATGATAATACGAACGACCTCAGAAAACGATGGAAGCAATCTCACCGAAAGCTCAATAACCGCGATGGACAATGAAAATCATGTATTCTGGTTTCACTTCCTTTAAAAATTATTCTAGCTTGGACGTGAGCAAGCTTTAAACTTCATTCCAACGCATGCACTTCTCGAAGTCCAGCACGAAACAAAAGAAGAATTATGCCTGGTCGGGTTAAAATAGCTCAGGCGGGCTGCTTTTTTGATATTTTCTACCAAAAGACTCAATTTAAGTGTTTAATTAACATATTCGTTTTGCAAGAGACGTCATGATTATTTTCAAAATACTTTCCTAATTTGTTTTGTTGCTCTTTTTTGAACGATACAACTTACATAGATTTTTGTATATTGAATTGATAGCTATTCTCTTAATGATCCTCTAATAACTACACCAATTGTTTTGCCGCTATTTTGAGGATGCAACTATATACACTGCGCAAAAAAATTAACGCACATTCTGAAATCTCAATTTTAATGAAGGTTTACTGTACACTGACTTATAACTTTTTTTTTATGTTCTCTCGGAAGGTTTTGAACGAAACAAGACACATTAAATGGAAGAAAATTCAGGAATTCACCGAATCTTATGTGAAAGAAGAGAAATAAACAATTTTCAAAATACTGGGAGGAGTGATCTTAAAATGTTCTGATCTAATCTATCCCAGGTTTCTCTGAGTTGGATTCCTAAGTCATTAAGAGTAGCTGAAGGTGTTCCAAATCTGCTCAATCGGATTGAGATCTGGACTTCTTGCTGGACATTCCATTCGAGAGACTTCAACCTCTTCAAGGTACTCCTGAACGATGCGCGCACGATGAGGTCTGGCATTATCGTCCATAAAAATGAAATTTTCACCAATGTATGGGGCAAATGGCACCACATGCTCTTCAAGAAGTTCCTTATATACCTATCAGCATTCATAGCTCTATTATCAACGACCACTAGGTCTGTGCGAGCAGTCAAAGATATTCCACCCCACACCATAATCGATCCTCCCCCGAAACCATAGTAGTATGAGCATATCTTTCATGTGGACGTCTGTATACAAGGGAACGTCAATCACATTGTAGAGGCAGAATCTAGACTTATCTGTGAAGAGAACTCTTTCTCAATCAGCCTCTTCCCAATGGATATGCTCTCTCGCAAAATCCAAACGCGCCCTTCGATGGGCTGTGGTAAAGTTGTATGGGAAACTCCAAACCTTTCTGCAATTCTTGTGTATGTCCACCCTTCTTCTCGCAAAACTTCCGCTTGGGTACATTCCTTTCTCATTTTTTTATTCCTGCTGGTATATAAACATCTTTATTAAAGAAAAACGTTGAAATTGGATAACATATGCATGCAATTTCTGATAAAAATAATTATCATTGAGAACACCTTCAGTTGTGTAGAATAAATTTGAGATTTCCATAATGTGCGCTAATTTTTTTGCGCAGTGTAGATTCTTGTATATTGATTATTTCTTCTAACGAAAAAGAAAAGAATTGATACAACTTTCTTCAACGGCATTATACCTTTTCGTTAGAATCAGATAAAAAATAAATCACAGGTCTAATCGCTGGATATCTCAAAAATCTTCGATCGAGATGATCGATTAAGATAGTTCCATCATTAATGAAAGCTGACTCTGCAGTGTAAACGTTAATACGGCAGCGAGACAAATAAGGAAGTACCCATTACAAACGTTGGATGATAAAAAGTTAATTTACTATGCGAACACACTGCTTCTCGCATGGTTTCGAACGCATTTTCATGATTTTATACGAGCACTTGATCCGCTTCATTACACCCGCAATTTACTACTAAAATAACCATTTTCTTGGATTCTAGTATAGATCACCATGATCCAATAGCAATAGAGTAAAACCAGAAGAGTGGAAAACTGATTGAATATCACCAAAAATCACTTCACCTTTTAGGCAATGAATCCACTTTTATCCACGACTATTGTGAAATCCGTCCATTTTACGTCTCTGTGCTCGGCCCCAATAATACCATTATTCACAAGGGAATAATGAGATATTAATCGCTGCTGTCAGACGCTTCATAGATTTAGCTTTGATTTAATATTCTAAAATTGGTATTTCTCCAGTATTCTAAATTACTCCAACTAACAAACATGGGTATACCTTGTCAATTAAGGGCCAAATAGACTTTTATTATATCAATTGAAGATTTTCTTTTTACAAAATATACAATGACCAGTTCTCCAAAAATTTCTCATGTGTCAACTTGACTTTTTCCACGCTAGTCATAGAAGGGTCTTGTCGCGGTCGCCAAATGTTAAAATCTTCAAGAAATATATTCAGTAGTCGTGGATAAAGTATAGTATGCTACTCGCGTATAATGGCTGTTATTCACTCGGTGATTTAGGCCGCTCGCCTACGGCTCGTGGTCTAAACTTCACCTCGTAAATAATAGCTATCATTATACTCTCGTTGCATAATATACTATTATTCGATAACCTAAAACTCAATAAGCATATCCTAGAAATATAAGATCTCACGAAGGCCTGTGTGGAATTCAATAAATTCTTTATTTTTATGTTTTCACCACTGGCATTTAACTCACTTCAAGATGTAATGTTTGCCATCAGATTCAAACTTAAATTTCTTTGTTTGACAACATTGGTGAAAAATAACAATAAAGAAATTATTGAAATCTTCGAAAGTCTTCATGACATCTGATATTTTCAGGATATGATTTTGAGTTTTACGTTTTCCAATATTAGTTGATTCATTGCCACTCTTATTGTCGATTAATTCGACTTTAGTACAAAAATTTTCAAATTTTGAAGTTGTTTCTAGTTCTGGAAGTTATCGTACGCTTGTAGATTAAAACCGTAACAATTAATTTCGAATCCGGAATGGAAAAGAAAACTTGTGGGCTCAATTAAACGTTAGCAAGAATATATTTCAGTTAAATTCCTAATTACTGCATAGAACCTACGCCAAATTACGAAAGAACTCTTAAATTCATACGAATACACGTAGAACTGCATAAAATCGCCTTTTCATAATCAACACCCCAAAGACAAAACACATTACGCAATTCCAATCAAGTAAAATTTTACGCCAACCATTACTCACCGCTAACAATGGCGCAAAGTTATAAACAAACGCTCGAACTTTATTGTTAATCGGCGCCGTTAAGGATAAGGGTATAACCCATTAATAAAATACCATATCAACTGTTGAAACAGTGATTTATAAGATCTGGCTAGCGTTTCCTCCATCCAAGCGGTTCTCACGAAAGTGAACGCTCAAATCGCACATATAGATATGATTTAGGCTCGGTTCTTCCCCCATGAACGATTCTGAGCGTGTAGGTAACGCTGTAGGAGGCTCATTTTTGCACCCAATTGATTGTTCGATCGATTAGGTTAGAGGGGAATTGCGAGAATTTGGAATTTTATTATTGCCGTCGTTTGGCATCGAATACTTTGGTTTGGTGTTGTGTAAGATTCGTCATTTCTTAGAAATGATTGTTATCTATTTCAAATCGTGTCTATCAATCTAAAAAGTTGTTTGAAATGGACTTGAAATTGTCAGAACAGAAACAGATATTCCCAAGTTATGGGAAGTCAAAAAGTCCTCTACAGTGAGGGTTTGGAATTTATTTGTGTGAATTTACCTAAAAGTGTCTTTATACTTTTTTCCAGTAATGGGACGAACCAGCTTATTCAGCTATATCTTGTAGAGAACAATCGTACCTTTCTGTTTCACAGTTTTTTATGATCATATCCATCATTATCCAGGGGTTCCTGAATTGATGCTCGAGATTTTGTGAAAAATGTTCCCATAAATGTGGGTCCATAAGTGGATTGTTTCCAATAAATTGAGTACGCCACTGATATATTTCAAACTAACAATTATTTTTTAAATCTCGTTCAATTTGTGACACAGCATACTTTCTGTCCTTTTTCGTGTGGAGCACCGTTTTATGTAAGGAAATGAAATATTTTAATGTATCGTCTCAACATAAAGTAACAAATAATACGCATTAAGATGTTTTATTTTCTTACATAAAAACAGCGCACTACCCGAAAAAAGGCAAATGAGATTTTCTGTCGCAATTGAACGAAGAATTCAAAATAATTTTTAGTTTGAAATTTCTCAGTGGCATAGCACTTTTTGGCACAGTTTCAAGTAAAACTTGAACACCCTGAATCTTGAAAAAAGGCATTTCTGGACCTATCTTTTTAGGAACTTTTTTTTAATCACCCCCTCAAATCTCTCGCTTCAGTTGAGAAACATTCTGTATAATTCGAAGCGAATTCGGAATAAAGAATATCATAATTTCTTGTTTTGACAATATTCATTATTTCAAGGAGAAATTTTTATTTTCAAAGCAAATTTTCAAGGATTTGTTGCCGCTGAAATCGATTTGGAATTGTTAATATTCAACACAACGAAAACGAAAAATATTTCCAAAATGTTACATATTAGATTATAGTTGAATATTCTGCCGTTTCTTCCCTGGATATTTCATAGAAAATACAGAATTTTGGCTGGGTAGGCGGTAAAAATATAAACATCTTAGAATTAACACAGAACGCACAAAAAACACTGACACCGGCGCCTCCACCATTCTGCAGCGCACCTATCGGCTGATAAAAATACAGTTGAACTTCCCTATTACGAATATTTGTTTAACGAATTTATCTGTATAACGAATTCGTACAAGACATTGCACCTATAATCCAAATTCCATGTTAATAACACCCTTTAAAACTAAGTAAATTATCTCTAAAACGAAATATCAAAGAACATCACTCTTTGAATGGGTATTGGTAAGAAGGTATACTTAAGGGTGGGGAAATACCAATATTTAGATACAAAAAAGTTAATCCATGCTCTTGGGCCAGGAGGGTTTTTTTAAACCAGGTCTGACATTCCAAGTGATGATTTTTCGAATCTCCTGTTCTTCTAAAACCGCTACAGAACCCTATTGAAGGCTAATCATGTCCCATAGATTCAAATAGTGGTATTTCATCCTAAATATCGAATTCAATTTCGGAATAATGATGAGAAACGTGTGACGAACTTATGTATTCGACCATAAGCTATTCTAAGCATTTATTTCCGATTAATCATATCATCACTAGTATATTTAACCTGAATCGGGCAGGAACCGGAGGTTCTCCATCTGTTATAATCGATCTCGAGTTCTTCGAGTGAGACGAAACGTTTCTTTGGTTAGAGTGAAATGGCCGCAGGCTTACAAGGTTGCGAGAAATAATGAAACTCGGATTATAAGAGAACATAGAGGATGTCGAGCGCCAACGTGAATTATGGACCGAATCGCTACATTTATCAGAGTCTTTACTGTTTCAAGACGTCCGTCCGTCCAGAAGCTGGCCTATGTCGTGTTAGCGGAAGTGGAATTTTAGTGTAAGATGAAAATTGGAATTACCGTGGAACCCTTAAACGAAAGCGCAAAATCCGCAAAAAAATTCGTTATAGAGAAAATTTGTTTCTATAGTCAATAATGTCGCGGTCGACTTCACTGATAAATTTAAGTTTATCATTCAAACTTAAGCACTTCCTTTTAGACATTTTCGCACAACTTTTCATACTAGCCTAATGGTTAGATTGAAATCAAACAGATAGGGGTGTATTTGAAACTGTTTCAGAAGGATATCTCAATTCGAATGTCGAAGGGATTTCAAAGAAAAATATTAGATTTGACTATACTATTCGACGCACAGGTTACATTTCTATGTCTTATCACTTTCTCTCAGTTCTTTCAGATACAATTTCAAGATATTTGGCAGAAGTATTATAGATAAACAAAAACAAAATTTGAGTCAATGGAAAAACCTCATTATTAGTGAGAATGCCGATTCAAAAGAGATCTTCATCCATTCGAGATTTGTGGTGTTTACAGCCTCACTTGCAGACATTTGGAAAAAACTAGAGCACGCCCCTAGGAACTTATCCAATTATTCGATCATTTCAAGTAGTTGATTTTTAATTAGCTATTGAAAACTCGTTTTTTACACACACAAGTTCAAACATCGCACCATGATGACGTACGAGCAAGCATAATTAGTGAGGATGACAATTTACATCATTTGGCTTCGTTGTAAACTGTAATTCAAAATTCAGCCAATGAAAAGAATGCTAACGCGTGCGTCACCTCAACCCCAAATTCTGATCGTATGAACGCGCCAGCTCATTTCTCGGTATGATTTTCTGAGTGTCCATTATTTCTACATTATATTTTTCCGGAAATTACTAAAATACCAATTCCCATAATTCCGAGCACAACAATCACACTTTACACCTCAACACTTCCGCAAATCGAATTATGCGTTGATGTAATTAGGAGCGAAAAAAACTGTACTGAAGTTATCCACATAGATTGTTAGCTATTGCATCGTTAACGATTGTATACCTGAAAATGCATAAAGTGGAGGTGTTTGCGTATGAAATGCATGGAGCTCGATCGATTGGAAAATTGACTAATTTAACATTCAAATTTCCGCAGATCGATCTAATGATCTTGACTAATAAGTGAGTTGAAGTTGATTGGTCGGCTGATGCCAAATGAGCAAGTTGATTGGCTTCGATTTTCTAGACACTAATCAACGCTGAATGATTTGTTATTTGTGGTATTAATTTTGGGTATTCGAACAATAGGTTAATTAGGTTGTTGGATGTTTGTTATTATTTCAACATGCGATATGCCGTATCTTGGAATTTGATAGATTTGAGAGAATACTTCCTTTTTCCTCGTTATTATCGTGATGTTTTGTTCATACGTTTATAATTTAAGAGATTCGAGAAGAAAATACTAGGTTTGATTTTTTGTTGAAGAAAAAGTGGTCGAAAGTTATGCGGTTCAATAATTTTGATGGCCAAGGAACACTCTGCTTGAACAGAAATAGCTATAGGGACTATTTACTATTTGTGTAGAAACAATAATTACCGAAAAAAAATTCAGAACTTCGATGTATAACGAAATCTTTATAACGAATTTTTTGTGGAATTATCTTTTTCGTTATAGGAAAGTTCCACTGTATATAAAAGTAAACTGAAGCCAGACATCTCATCCCAACCGAAATTCTCAACATCATTGGCATAAAACGCGATAGCCGAATAAAAGGGCCAAAAGGGGCACCTCCTCACCCAACCTTCATTCTATCGGCTTCGGCGGTGCATATTTACAGCAGAACAATAGGCCGCCGTCGTCGCCTGGAAGGGTGGCCCGGCCTGGTCGTCGATCCCGTCGTTCTCTCTCAGCAGAGCAGCACCACCGGGTTCGATTCCCTCCCTAATCGCATCTTGTGTGTCTGCGATGCCTCCAAGGGTGCGCGCGACCGGCCCTTGGTCGGGTTCGATACACCCCGTATCGGCGACTTGGCAAGACCGCGCCGGCTGGCTTGATCGAACAAGTTACGAGGAGGACGATGCGCCACTTGCGGCGGTCGAGGGAACTAAGGGGGTTTCTTGCCGGTTTTTGGCTTGGTGGATGCTGCAATGAGGGTGTAGGATGTGTTGGTGTGTCCTGAAAAATTATTTGGAATGAAAATACAGTGGAACTTTACTATAACGAAAGCGCTAAATCCGCAAAAAAATCGTTGTACAGAAATTTGTTTCTATAGTCGGCAATGTCGCGGTCGACTTCACTGATAAATTTGAGTTTATCGTTCAATTTAAGCACTTCCTTTTAGACATTTTCGCACAAATTTCACACTAGCGTTTCAGAAGGATCTCTCTGTCCGCCGTAATGATCTAGTTTAAGGACGGGATTTATTACCTACGTCCGGAAAAAATTCGGAAAAACCCACCCTTATACCTTCTTACCAATATCTATCCAAAGAGTGATGTTCTTTGAATATTTCGTTGTAAAGATAATTAACTTCGTTTTAGAGGGTGTTTTTAACATGTAGTTTGGATTCAAGGTGCAATGTCTAGTACGAAATTCGTTATACAGACGTTATAGGGAAGTTCCACTGTATACTAATTTGTATTTTCCCGAACGAACAAAGTTTTGAGGGCTACAACAAGAACGTTCTTCCTCAATATTTTAGTGTAAACTATTTTTGTAAAATATCAGCTTATAATATTTTCGAACAAAGAAAAAACAACGAACAAATGTGCTCCACTTATGTTCAAACTAGAATAATTTGATGAAATGAGCTTTCGCTGGTCTGTGTTATCATTATTATTATTTTAACTGAATCGCTTCATAGAAAATTCAATTGTAATAAAAAAACTCCATATTTCCAAATAGGTAGAGATATCCGATTCGAGTGAATGGAGATCGATATTCTGAATGTTTATCTAAAAGTTCGAGGCATAGTTTTAATAGAACCATAGAAAATTCAATTGGAATATTGAAAAGAAAAATATTTATATTTCCATAACAGGATATCCGATTCCAGTGAAAATTTTTTCTGTGAATAAAGATTGATATACTGTATCTTCATACTTCATCTTCATTTTTTAACCATAGTGTTAACAGAACCATAGAAAATTCAATTGGAATATTGAAAGAAGAATCTCTATATGTCCATAACAGAATATTCGATTCGAGTGAAATTTATTTGAGAATGAAAACTACTATACTGAATGTTCATGCAAAATTTCAAGGGGATACCATCATCAGAACCATAGATTTTAATTTTTTACTTATTCATTTTTTACATATTTTATTTTTTGAATTACATATTTTCTAAATATAATTCCGATTGTGCTGAGATTCTGCATTTATCTATTCTCAAACCCCATATAAAATTTTGATGTAATAGTCTTATTGCTTCACCAAAGAACGAGCCCTCAAAAATTCCTGCCAGGGCTTTTCTTAAATTTTTTTATTGCATATTAAATTCATACTTCAAATGGACCACCTATCATAACTCTCTCAAATTGAATTAAAGAAGTTTTTTCTCATTATACACCATCAATTTCAATCGAATTCAATTAGATAATAACGCCAGACCACCAACACAAGCGATACCAACACTGCGAATCAGTCTGAATAAACCAAATCCAACACACATCCGTTCTCTCAGTTTCCCACACTACGATTCCAGGCCTGCCAACCTTCGGACGTTCCTAGAGTTCCATCTTCTGCTGGAAGGTGTTCGATATTGTACGAAACGTACCAGACCGCTTTTTGTGACCGCTGGGTAATCTTACCTGTTCGAAAATTCGTACCATGCCCAACCAGTCATCAGCAACCATTAGATATCGGAGTCCATGAATCTGGATGATCATCTATTGTACGCCCTCTATTAATAATTATGGGTTCGTGAGAACTTGCATTCTGACTGAATGTACATAATTAATTTGGATATTTGTTCAGGAAAATTTCTTTTCATTTCTTGTCGTAATTATTTGTCTGTATCTGATGAAGTTTATACATTGATTTGGGATTTGTGGAAAATGAATAAGTAAAGTAGAGAACAAAAGATCTAACTTAGGCATAACGATTTCTAATAGATCTGAACGGTTCGTTTATTACATCCGGATTGAGGGGAGTAGACATCTGAACCGTTCGGCATAAAAATCTGAGCAATCGGATGTCGATCTTTTCGCTCGGTCTATTTCGACGGATCAAAGCGATTTTATCCATAGCGTTTTATGTTTTTTATATATTTTTTTTGTTTTATGTTGAGTTTCCTGATCCGACAACCGATAGATTGAAAAATTCCAATATACTTATCAACACTTTTATTCTTCTGTTTTCATTTGTTCATTAAAAACCGAATTAATTCATTAAAATTTTTCGATATAGCTATCGTAGTTATGAGTGGGCAGGACGAGATGTAGCTTTTCTCGCTTCTTTTCTCTTTTTCGTGTAACTAATTAATTGATTAGGATCTTTTAGTACAACTATCACCGTAGTGAACGACCAGAAGGGGATATTGCATCTCTAGTTTCTTTTGCATTCATTGTCTTTGCACCTTATTATTTAATTGAGATTTTACGGTAGAGCTACCAAAAAGGGTGTGAAAGTACCCTTAAAAGATTTCCCAAAATAGTGATCTTTGAAATCTCATTATCTATTAAGTAGAACAGAGCATATGTTCTGTGGCAGATGCTCTGGTACCGTTCGTTTATTCGCAGATATTACAGATGAATATGTACGATCTGTGGTAAAGTGTCTGCTCGCGGAGGTCAATGCCGAACGGCCTTACTTAACTTTAATAAAGGACGACCATTTTTAAATAAAAGATAAGATAAGAATATCTCGACAGTTCTCTCATCCTTTTGGTTATTTTATGTCAGGTACTAGGTATGAACCCTGGTCGGTACTACTTTCTATTTTTGCTGCACTGATCAATTTAAAATTCGTTAGTACTTAGTGAAGAGTTAGTAGAGCATTTGATATCGTTTATTGGGAAAATTTCGCAAAAAAATTAATAGGAGATTGAAAATAAATGTCTCAAATTCACTTATGAGGACGTAGTGGCATTATTGGGGAAAGTGTTGACGAAGAATTCCTTCATGAATCCTGAAGAAGTGAGAAATGGGCAATTTCTTCCTCTCAATGAAAAATTATTTTTAGAGCCGCCTTTTTATCTGATTTTTTAAAATTCTGAAAAATACAGTTGATCATTACCATGGTAACGAACAAACGGCTGACAGTTCATATGAAATTGGTTATTAAAGTTTACATATTGTACGCAACACTCTCAAAAATAGTTTTTTGGACTCGCAGACTTCCAGAAATTTTGTCTTTTGGTCCAAAAAATTCTATTTTCCGCCGATATTTCAATAAAGTATCTTCGGCAACATATGAATTGTCACAAGTGTCAAAATAAAGGAAATGCCTCAATAAAGTTGACAGGAAATAAGTTGTTCCGATAACTCAAGGTCAGACCAACGTTAAAGGATCTTTTATTACAGGATCCTTAAATAAAGTTAGGCCTCTATTTGGGTTTCGATAACTCTCTATTAACATCAAAGTAACTTCCAGAAGCAATGAAACTTTTGGTTTTCGCGCGCGCTAGATCGCTCACCCTTATTCTTCTACCCTATAGAATAAAACCAAAAGCGAATAAACGATCCTTACCACAGTCGGGCAATTCGCGAGGACAATAAAGAAATATCGTGACGATATAACATGCATACCCCCGAAAATAATTCTCGCAATTTCCTTGATCAACCTCGTTAATTTCTAAAAATAGAACGTAATGCATGCAAGTTTCAAAAGGCAATGAAAACATATCAGTTTTGTCCTTGCTGAAAATATCAGTCGTTATTGTCGAAGCTGAGCGCGGAATGTCCCAAGCAGCGATCATACGCTATCCTGGGGTAAACCAAGGATTTCTCTTATGTTTATCCTGTCGCATTAAGGAAGGACCTTCGAATAACTAAATTGAACTATGTGCAACCGGCATCGTTTTATCCAAGGTGATGTGTATCATAAAAGCTGCTCGTCGAAGCGAAGATTACGCTCAAGGACGAGGTCGGTGAAAATGCGGGAAAATAGATGAAAAATCGTCTTTGTTCGTTGGAAATGCGATTAATGAAGGTTGCTGATATGCAACGAAATTTTAACTTTCTTTTATGTATTTCGTTTTACCCTTCATTTCTATATTTATGCACACAACACAAAAGGATTTTTGAATATGTATTAGGTCATGTATCGAATTCAACAGAATGTGGCAGAAAACGTAAAAATATCACCGGAACCTTTTATCGTACAGAAAACAGCTTTCATGGGCATTTTCTAATCATGAAGAGATGTTTTTTTCGGATTTTTCTTCAGTAATCAGTAAAGGTTTCGAAAGGTGTGTGGGCGTTTTTTTTTTTTCCCTAACTTCTGAAACGCTTATGAAAAAGTACGCAAGTCGCCTAAAAGTTAATTACTAGGAGTACCATTTTAGTGTAGAAAACATTGGCAAAAATCCTGAAGTTTGTCGTTCTTATTCACTAACACCCTGTAAAGTTATTGAATACCTGAATACTAAAATCAGACCCTAACGTTTTTCTTATTTCGTCGAAAAAAATAGATGAATATTTTCAAACTATCATTCAAGTAACAGATGTCACATCAGGATCTACTTCATTTTTCAATCACATAACAATTAAAAACAAGTTCAGACTTGCAATCGGTATGTTTTCAATCGAATATCATTACTGATGTTCAATTCTCAGGCCTATATGAAATAGTAATTATGCCACATTCGCGTCTAATTAGGCAATAACCGTATTAGAACAGTTCAAACTTGAAATCGATATGTTTATCAATTAAATATTCCGCAAATCCCAACAGGTATTCTAGCTATGCCGGTGATACTTGTGGAAACACGTATTATCATTTGCGTTACATATTTCACGACACGAGCTTCTTCAATTCCTAATTCCAAAACAAAAACCAGTTCAAACTTGCAATCTGTATGCTTTCAATCGAATATCATTACTGATGTTTAATTATCAGGCCTATATGAGATAGTAATCATGCCACATTCGCGTCTAATTAGGCAATGACCGTATCAGAACCAGTTCAAACTTGAAATCGATATGTTTATCAATTAAATATTCCGTAAATCCCAACAGGCATTCGAGCTATGCCGGTGATCTTTGTGGAAACGCTCATTATCATTTGCGTTACAATTTTCACGTTAGGAGCTTCTTCAATGTCCAATACCATAACAATATAAAACAAGTTCAAACTTGCAATATGTATGTTTTCAATCGAATATCACCACTGATGTTCAATTATCAGGCCTATATGAAATAGTAATTATGCCACATTCGCGTCTAATTAGGCAATAACCGTATTAGAACCAGTTCAAACTTGAAATCGATATGTTTATCAGTTAAATATTCCGCAAATCGCAACAATAATTAATCAATATTTTCAAATTATCATTCGAGTAAGAGATTTCACGACGGGAACTTCTTCAATTTCTATTTCCATAATAAAATAACACATGTTCGAACTTGCAATCTGTTTGTTTTCATCAATAGAATATCATCACTGATGTTTAATTATCAGGCCTGTATGAGATAGTAATATGCCACATTCGCGTCTAATTAGGCAATAACCGTATTAGAACCAGTTCAAACTTGAAATCGATATGTTTATCAATTAATATTCCGCAAATCCCAACAGGCATTCGAGCTATGCCGGTGATCCTTGTGGAAACGCGTGCTTGCTCTGAACATGTTGATAATGCAATTATGAATTATCGACCAACCGTATTAGTCTCGCATGGACACATCAATTTCAGAGGCATATGCTGTCTGCGTATGCGATATTATGTGGAAATCATGCATTAGTGTAAACAATGGTACATTTTGCCATACATCTTGCATGGAAATAACGACCTTCGAGCTACATAGATGGACTAGGCTGTTATTGACTTCGTACAGGTGGACACACTGCGAATGGTGACTGCGCTGGGGTTGATTAAAAGTTGGAATAGGTTGTTTGTTATCGCCAAGTTGCATGGGTTGACCGTTCCGTTGGGAAATTTCACATATTTTTACTACACGATTATGTATTTATGCATTATAGATTGTTTCCATTGAATAGTTATGATAAATTAAACGAGAAAATTATTCCCAAATTCAATTCCAAAGGGAATTCTCTCATAGATGGCACTAGCTGGCTTTGAATCTGACTGGTTCGTTCCAGTTCAAGTGATATGAGGTTGGCTCTATGTACTGCGGAAATCTAAGTACTTTTCCTATTTTCAGAAATTATGATTGTCTTAAAGGGTTTTCCAATAAGAGGTGATGTTTTGAATAGACCGCTATTTCGGTAGATGTGACGTTTGAAGCTGTCATTTTCTTGACACTTGACAAGTAGAAACTACGCCATTGATTAAAATGGAACGATACACGCTTCAAGAACGCATTGAAACTATTGAAATTCACTATAAAAATGGTGAAAATTCGGCTGAGACGGTTCGTAAAACTCAAACATTTTTGGTCGTAGTGAAGCACCTTGTCGGTCCGCAATAAAGAAATTGGTGGAAAAATTCGAGCTGTTGGGACAAGTTAGTGATGTGAAGAATAAAACCCGTGCACGTCGCTCAAGAACAGCCTAGAATTTTGCTGCTATAGCCGAAAGTGTTGAAGAAAACCCAGGGTTGTTCATTCCACGTCGTTCTTTGGCATAAGGCATTCCACAAACGTCATTATGGCTGAAATTGGATAGTATTGATCTGGACAACGTTTACTTTTAGCAAGACGGCGCTATGTGAAACGAAAGCAACGAAACCATCTGATAAAATTGATCATTTCTTCTTACAGTCTTCGCCTGTTAAACTCCCATTTTCAACGAATAAACGTTCCATTTGTTTATGAAAATGTTACTTCTACTGATTTACGTATCTCTTTGTAGAAGCTGACTCCGCCAGAGCAGCATCATAAATCCCATCAAATAAATCCAAATAGGTAAAAAATGTAGAAAGAATCGGGGATTCAGGATTCCGTAAACATAAAACAATGCAAGCGAACAGCCAGATGTGCCGGCAAAGCAAGGAATCCGCGAATATGATCTTATTTTTAGTGTATTTTGGCTTGAGGATGTTGAACTTGGTTTCGAAACGCCGTGACGCTCAGGTTCAAGGCCGTTTATTAGGTACGATTTCTTTGTTCGTTTATCAATTTAATCGCGGTGATTAAAAGAAGTGTGGACGTGATACGTGCGACTCGAAAACGTGTTTTATAATTGATTTGAAGGAAATTAATTGTACCTTTGAGGAAATTAAACTTAGGGGTCATATGATTGGATCGTGTTTTGAAGAGTGGAAATCGGAAAAAATTTTACTTGATTGTTCAATTTTTTTCATTGAAATGACACGACAGGATTCTTCATCACAAATTAAACGAAGAATTAAAAAAATAATTTATTGTTAGCTTACAATATATCAGTGGCGTACCATTCTTTAGTCAGTTTTCAATGAAAATTTAGAACTCTGCATATCTGGACCCAAGTTCATGGGAACTTTTTTATAGACACCGAAACGTTACATTATCCTCTTCATTTATTCCTTTTTTCATACTGTTAGGCGACAATTTTTTTAAAACCAATTTGCTCCTGATAAATTAGTGCGTAGATTTTCGCAGGAGCACTCATCCTGATTACATTTTTAATTATTTCTGTTTCAGAAACTGGGAGTGAAAACTTAAAAAGTTTTTTAGAATCTTAAATCTTTCGCACATTCAGGAGCACTATAATTATCGAAAAAAAGAAGCTTAAACCTAACTTCAAAGTTTGAAATTTTGAAGTTGTTCCTTTCAGAAGTTATCATGTTCATCCTGCTCAAGCCTGCCTCGAAAATATTTTGAATTTCTCAGTTGTTTTTTCGGAGAGTTATCGTGTTAATGATTTGTCGATTTTGTTATGCTTTTATAGATTAATGAAGTACTAACAATTTTTTTTTTCTTTTCAGGGCTGTTACAGACCCTCGAGACGGAAGGCGCGTTGCCCTCAAAAAACTTCCAAATGTTTTCCAATCCTTGGTGTCATCGAAACGAGTTTTTAGAGAACTGAAAATGTTGTGTTACTTCAAGCACCAGAACGTAAGTGGAAATCTTCGAGCGAAAATTATATGTGTTGAAATCTTTATTGGAATTTCTTTCAGGTTCTTTCAGCTTTGGATATATTGCAGCCTCCCCATATAGACTTTTTTCAAGAAATGTATCCTTTTTATATGTTTAGAGTTAAGATGTTAGAATTTTGACATAATTTTTATTATCAATAAGTTCACTGGTATATTCCTGTTCTAAATCAAGCAATAGCATAAAATCTTCTCATTGAGAAAATGTTATTCACATTCATTGAATTCCAAAATTGAGAAATGAATATTGAGATCAAAATATGGAGAAAAAAGGAGCCAATTTCTCTGCATCAGATATTTTATTCAATCTAAACACCTTCTTCTATTAAATACGTTAAACCTGTCAAGTTTTCTGCATTACAGTAGAACCCCTCTAATCCGCCCTCGGCTGGTCCGTCACTCCGGTTAGTCCGACCAGGCGCCGTCCTAACATTCCTAACTTCTTTCATTACTTTCACTTATTACTTATTAAGTATATACTTCTTGATTTGTACAGTTAAAACAATGTTTACAAACATTTTCTAAGATCAAGATCACTTATTTCACTGTAAAACATGTCTGTATATGTTTAATGTAATAAATATTGGATTTTTGGATAATCCGACCTTTTTTTGCGTTCGACCATACCCCCAGTCCCGTAGGTGACGGATTAGGGGTTCGAAATTATGGGTGTTTGAGGTTATGTTGACGTTTCTAGGGGTGCATTTCAAGCTCTTTTTACAAATTGTTCTCATATTTTCATTTATACAGGGTGTCCCGGAAAATGTGAGAAATCTCTCGGATTCAGATAGAACATAAAAAAATAAGATGACAAGTTCCCATAATTTTTTTTCCTTGCGGCCCTCCCTACGAAGATACGACCTCCTAAATGACGCCACTGGAAATTCATTTCAGTGGAATAAATTTCAATTACTTACTTCTTTCATTATTTTTTTTCGGAAACGGTTCATTTTATCGACACTGAACAAGAGGGATGTTAAAAATGAAGCATTCGAATGTACAACCCAGTCCACCCCTGATAAACTGAACAAGCTAATTGAAATTTGAGTGCGGTGATTTAAGAGGTCCTTAATACTATTAATCATATCAAATTTTCATCGAATTATATCGAGTGGTTGAAACTTATTCCACTAAAATGGATTTCCAGTGGCATCATTTAGAAGGTCGTATCTTCGTAGGGAGGGCCGCTAGGAAAAAAAAATTATGGGAACCGAGAGATTTCCCACATTTCCGGGACACTCTGTATAATATATCTACTGAAATATATCAACCTTAAATCCAAATGACCTCTACTACTATCTCGTCACTTCAAAGTCGAAATGTTCACAGGCATATCAACGAAAAATGAGGTTAGAATATTTTTCACGCTCTATTCATTGGTCAGATTATATAAAGTACAGTTATGCATGAGTCTCGTAAACGTGATACGGCCGAAAGTCAAAGAAATAAAGGTTCATTAGACGTATAAGAATGAGGAACGGTATACAAAAGTTCTTATCAAGTTTAGGACCTATTAAACTTCATGAAAAGTCCTTTATGAACCCGGTACAGTTCTTCCATTACTCTTTCGGTGTCCTCTAGCGAACGTGATCTATGGTTTCACCTCGCTCTACTTTCTGCTTTCGAACATTAGTAGTGGATTCGGGAATTCTTCGCACAAACTATCTAAATTATTATCTTTTCGCTCTTGATCGTAATAATTTCTTTGTTAAGAGTTGAGATGATAAAACAACAGTTTAGGTTAGCATCAAATGATCATAATAGATGACGGAATTGATATTCTTTCAAGAGTTCAAAATTCAAAAGCCAGCCAGTGATTTTTCAGAGAACGATTCTTAATGTAGTGAAAATGCAATGCCAAATGCAATATCTGTGAAGGATTCATCGAGGCTAGTTACTCGCTCTTACAAGTTTCTTGTCCAAGGCATTCTTTCCTTGGCTCTCAATGCCAAAGCATTCCGTGACTAAGAGAATGGGGGTTTCTTCCTTCTCCCCACAGAATCTACATTCGTCAGTGTCGGATAATCCCATCCTTAACAGGTGCTTCCTGAGGCGACAGTGTCCTATAAGAAAGCCAGTGAGGAGGTGTAATTGTTTCTTGCCAAGATCCAGATATCTTATGGATCTTGTTGTTTCAAAGTTCCGAAGGAACTTACTGGAATGATCCGTCCCCGGGAGATTTCTCCAGAGTTTTTCCTCCTCGGTTTTCTTCTTCTCCAGGAACTCCTTCTTATAGGTATATTTACCTATAACACAGAAGGGTTCTGAACCAATGAATGACATTCGTGCGCCTTCTTTGGCAAGTGTATTGGCCTCTTCGTTTCCTTTGATTCCCGAATGACCGAGAACCCAGGTTAAAAAGAACCTTATTTTTCTTGCCTACTTCGTAGAGTTTGTTCCGGCACTCCCAGATCATTTTTGAGTCGATGAAGTAGGAGCTCAGTGCTTTAATAGCAGCTTGACTATCTGAGTGTATGGCTATTTCGCACTTGTAGATTTATATCTAGACATCTTTCAATAGCTAAGATTTCCGATTGAAAGACGCTCATACAGGATCCTAGCGACAGTGCACACTTGGTACTTGGCCCGTATATCCCAGCGCCAGCTCCTGTAGAGGTTTTGGAACCATCTGTATACCATTTTACGGTATTTTCTTTGAGGTTATGGGGGTACAATAACCTTTAGTGGAATATAATCCCCTTTTTTTCAATATCTATCGGACTGAATTCTACGAAAATGAAATATTTAGCTCATTCCATTCTCAATCTATAAATGATGGACCACTACTGTTTTTGAATTAGTTATAGCAAAGAAAAAGTTCTCGAAAATGCGTCATCAGTTTTCTACTAGGTCCAATATTTTTCGAGATCCTCTCACCAGATAACGAATATTGGTCTCTTACTACGACTACAGTGACAATTTCCCAACTCATGAATGACTTATCCAACATTCCAATGTAAATGTTCAAACGTACTTAACCCTCGGCCGAAAAATTAACCTAGCGCGTAGTGAAAGCCTAACCCGGACTTTTTAATTCCCAACTTCCGTTAACGTATAATTGGCTATTAAGGGAACGATTCCAGTGGCTGGTTCATTCACATTGTGATACTCGAGATCCATAATCTAGATAGGAGAGAGCAGTTCGGGGTTTTTGCTCGTATCAAATAATAACCGGGGCCCTGGTATTATTTGATGTTCGATCTAGACGATGAACAATACCGACCGTTCAACGTCTGATGAATTAATCGTCCATGGTGGCTTCACAGCGCCTATGTGGAGCATTCGGTTATGGATCACGCTTGCCATAGGAGGTCGACAGTTTAATGAATTGGTTCCTGGGAATCCTAGGTTCCAAATAGTGCAAATGAACGATTAGTATTGTAAGATGACGGTACAGAAGACCAGTGCGACAATGAAAATGATCTAAATAATAATTTATTTTTTTTCAACAATTTATTGAGCATCACTATAGTCCGTTCGCGCAAGTTTGAGCGCTTTGTAGGCGTTTGTTCATTTATCTGAAGTGGCAGTATTTGCTGTCATAACGTAAAATAAATTGTACCCGGCCTCGTCCGACTAGCTTGTGAGTTATCAGAGAATGCAATACTGGAATATGCCAAATTTCCATGGCCAACCGACGGCTCAACCTTTCGTGAACGGACTATATATAAAGGGCTGTCCAATAATGGGCGTAATTTTGAATAGCCCGCTATTTCGGTAGATGTCACGTTTAAAGCTGGCATTTTTTGACATTTGACAAGTAGAAACTACGCCATAATGAAAATGGAACACCACGCTTCTAGAAAGCATTGAAATTATTAAAATTCACTTTAAAAATGGTGAAAATTTGGCAGAGACGGTTCGTTAAACTCGAAAATTTTTGGGTCGTCGTGAAGCACCTTGGCGGACCGCAATAAGGAAATTAGTGGAAAAATTCGAGCTGTTGGGAGAAGTTAGTGATGTGAAGTATAAAACCCGTACACGTCGCTCAAGAACAGCCGAGAATATTGGTGCTGTAGCCGAAATTGTTGAAGAAAACCCAGGTTTGTCCATTCCTCGTCGTTCTTCGGAATTAGGCATTGCATAAACGTCACACACCGTATTTTGAATAAAGATTCGGGTCTTAAAGCTTTATTAAGTTCAGTTAACACAAGAACTCACGCCGGCCGATCATCAACAACGTCGTGTCTTTGCTGATTGGGTCGTTGAAATGCATGAAAATGATTCCGAATTCCATCGAAAAATCATCTTGAATGATGAGTCCCATTTCCACCTCGATGGCTTCGTCAACAAGCAAAATTGTCGCATCTGGGGCTCAGAAAACCCAAGAGTTATTGTTGAAAAGCTTCACTTCCCTCAACGTGTGACTGTTTGGTGAGGTTTATGGTCCGGCGGAGTCATTGGACCTTATTTTATCGAAAATGGGGCTGGAGCAACAGTTACGGTGAATGGATTGCGCTATCGAGAGATGATTAATGATTTTTTTATGGCCAAAATTGGATAGTATTGATCTGGACAACGTTTACTTTCAACAAGACGGTGCTACATGCCACACAAGCAACGAAACCATTGATCTATTGTGGGAAAAGTTTGCGGGCCGTGTTATTTCTCGAAGAGGTGATCACAATTAGCCACCTAGATCTTGTGATTTAACACGATTTTGACTTGTTTTTCATAAATGAAATATCTCAGTGTCGTATCACTCATTAGATCAGTTTTTGAGTAAAACTTTTACAACCTGTATCTGGCAAACAATGCATTTTCGGACCTCCAATGGAATTTTTTCCATAAAATGATCTGAGGAATCAATACTGAGAGTTTTCCTTCTGCTCGCATGCTGCATGGAGCGCAAAATGAGCCAAAGCTAAACCCAAAACGAATAAAAAATTACTATTTCGTGGTGGCAAAACGTTAGTAGCCCGACTAGGGTGTGTAGACCGAGAGTAATGGCCGAAACGAGAGAAGGGTGTGACGTCATCGAACACGTGTGCGAAACAGTTGAAAAACGGCTGTTGCATGGTGTCGTTGAAATATTACAGCCATCGGCCATCTCCCTGATGAGCACACAGAAGAAAATTCAATAGCCAGTTGCGCCCTCTATATTGATAAACACTATCACGTACTAGGGGTGTGAGGGTGTTGATGATATTTCTCTGGCGATGATGATACGTCAGGCTTTCGACTGATTAATTGTACTGTGTTCTTTTGATGGATCGATCTCTTGGTTTTTGCGCCGAAAACTGTTATATTTCGTCTTGGTTTTTATGGGAAAGTTGATGGGGAAGGCGACAGATAGGAATAAGGGGGTGTTACTACTTGTCAAACGACGTATGATTTGTTATACATAGGTTCAAGTTTCATTTTCTCCATGAATGATCAAGAGCTTAAATACCAGAAATACTCCTCCAGAGTGCTTTTCTATTTCTGTCCTTCATAAACGCTTTCTTATAGGTGCGATTATTGTTCATAAGCTGAAGGGTTCTATAGTCTGTTCAAACGTAAGAAGGAGCAATAACAACAAGTTTGGCGCAGCGGAAGGAGGGCCTTCGGATAGGTACTTTCTGTCCAGAGTCGAATCGAGGAGATTTCTTACAACCGTTCAGTTTTAACTGAATATTATTATACAAATGCAATTCTTAGAGCACATCTAAGTGAAATATATAAACGCTCTCATTTATTCGTTATCGAATTTATTCCATTTGGAGGTTCCACACTGCATACACTTTGTCAAAAGATTTCTCTATTCAGTACCATCCACAGTCCGTTCTGAGTACGATCCTGGCAGTTTCTTAGGGCGGTCGGAGGAGAGTTTTTATGACAGTTTGACCAATACGAGCTTTATTGTGCGCAAACCAGACGATTTTGTTTGTTTACAAAGCTCCTTCTTATATTTGAACGGACTATAGGACTCAGCACTCAGTGACATTTGTGCTCCATTTCTGGCCAATGTGTTAGCCTTTTCGTTCCTCACTCTTTTAGGCCTTTTCGTTCCTCACTCTTTTAGGCCTTTTCGGAAAATAGTAGGTAAAACAACTTCTTCATAACTTTGTATGCAGATCTTTCTGCGCTTAAGCTACAGCCTTCTTCACTTCTTCAACATAGGTACTCAAAAATAACATTAAACATGGAAGGACACACCAGAAATTATAAGAAAGATTTCACAAAAGCCAATGAATGCAAGCAAAGCTAGATAAAATAGATTGTGACTGAAAAAATGAATTCATAAAATATTTGATTATGTTATTGATACGTCTGAGACTTCAAATCCTAAACCTGATGTGTTCGTAAACTTAGAACCCGGGTCTGTGATCCGAGTAGATCCGTCACGTGATCCAAATGATCGAGTTAATAACCCTGAGTAAGTTTCCGAAAACGCCTTTTGATTCCCTATCAAGAACCCAGACTTGTGTTTCTTGCCTACTTCATTGAGTATCTGTGAATTGTGTATATCAGTATTTTCGACTTAAGATCATTTCTGAAATTATTACATAATGGAATAATTTACCACAAAAATAAAGAAAATCAAAGTTAATGATTCTTGCTTGAAATTCCCTCGTTCAGTAATCCAACTGACAAATTTAACTCTTGATCCATTTTCGCGAAAAGGCGCGTTCCATTCGAAGAAGCCGTGCCCAATACGTCATAGGCGTTCGCATGAATGAACGGTTTGAACTGACTATTTGTCAAATACACACACCATTTCGCATTTTTCATTGAACTTTGGGTTACGGATAAATCGATATAGTCTCGGGCATGACTTTGCCGTGTTTTCACAGCTTATCATCGCGAGAGATTATTCGTTTTTCTGAAACAAACCATATTTGAACGACATATAAGCGCATATTGGTCTTTGTGGGGTGAACACATAAAGATATACAGCGTGCAAAAAAAGTAACGTAACTCGTTAATAATTCATGTACGAAAAATTATTAAGGAAAATCCTCGCACTTGTTGATTTTTAATTTTCAATTCAATTTATCCTATGCTTTTTGAGTTTGATATTTCTCACCTCCTTTTTTATTTTTCAAATGGGAATATATAAACGACAATTATTAATTATAACAAAAAGATGTAACGAAAAACTCATTATTTAAAATTGCTATGATTCATCGAGCACAATATCCAGAATATGAGGGATTGAATATCTGTCCTCAAATTTGGATAATTTCACTGATACACCTTCTTGAAAAATTCGATTCTCTGTCCAACACTTCACATTCTCAAAATCGAAATTATGATTGTTCTCAAAATGGTGGAGGGCCAATGCCGTCTTTTCATTTTTATTTTTGTTTTCGTTTCTACAGTCATAGGAATGTTGGTATATTCGGTTTTTTAAGTACTATTTCGTCATACCAACGTATAGTTGGTCACTTACCTTACATGGTATGGAGTAAATTACATTTGAATTGAGTAGTTTGGGATTTGGGTCTTTTAGTTTGCTGAATAGACTGTTCACTTTTTTTAGCGGATAAAATGCAAGTCTACAGTTTGGAACTCTATTTTCAACAACTTTATTTAGTTTGATGGATAAATCAGGAACAAATGGAAACCTATAATAGGCGATGTTATTTTGTCCTTCGTTATTAAATGAATGGGATTATTTATTTTGTTTTTGTAATTTTTGATTATTCTATTTATTAAATGTATGGGGAAGCCGATAAATATCACTTGAATTCGTGAACTAGGGCACGAAATTAAATTATGGAATAATTCTAACGCTTCAACATGTTATTCAGTACCAAGTAAAACAAAAACCATTGCGCAAATATAACAAGGAGGTTGTCGACCTTCCCTGCAGAATCCTAACAACGCAAAAGCGGCTTCTAGAGCGGGTATGCCTTAGAGTGATTATCGGGGCCAGTTGTGCGTGCAACACTCGACCTCTTCGGGCGATGCGGCGATCAGAGAAGCGCATCGGCACCACCAGAGCAGCAGCAGGAAGGAGGGAAAACTAGTAGAGTTGGTCAACGTCTTCTGGAGCCCCAGGTCTGCGTCCAAGGCCGTCGGGCCTTTGTACGGAGCCCACCAGGTCCCTACACCTGAACTGCTCTCTCAGGTAGAGAAACAAATCACGCTATCAAGTTTGCCACCACAAAAATCGGCCGAACATGTGGAGCCGGACTTCGGCAGTGGCGTGGTGGTGCCTGTGAAAAGCCTGTTCGCCCACCGGAAATGACACACATTCCGAATTGGGTCGGCCTGGATTCGTGGAGGCTTGGGATTTTTGAACGCTGGGGAAGTTGAGTTTACCCAGTCAATGTTTGGTTTCTTGGGATTGAATGTTGGTTTCTACCTTTGTTCATTTGGAATAGTTCCACGAATTCAAAAACAATCAACCGAATATTGCCATAAATGAATGCAAAAACTCAGCACGAAATTATAGGTATAGTGGAAATTGTTCAAAACAATATTCCAATTGAATTTTTTATGGTTCAGTCCACACTATGGCCACATAATTTTGCATGAGGCTGATTATGAGCATCTTTCATTAGGCCGTAACATTTCAATCCGAATGGTTTCGTATTTTCAACAAAAACTTTGAATGGCCATATTTTATGGAACATTTGGCTGGTTAAAGAACTTAATCGAGCCATTTGGGACCCGAACTGATTCTGAAAATTTTTAAGTCTCTAGGACAATCCCTTCGAAAGTTATTGTGCTAACGGAATTGAATTTGACCATGAATTCGTCATCAGGGAGTCCCTATCGTTAGAGAACATTTTCGGTTCGAAATTAGAAAATTACAGACATTTGGGCAAAACGATATAGCACTCGTTTAAGTTGAACGATTGCACAAAAAGGAATATGTAACAGTCAATAACTAATTATATCAAAATTTTTTTCTGATTTCGCCATCCTTTAAAAAATTTGCATTATCATTCGTAAATTCATCAGTTTTTTCAAAGGATATGTATTCACATTTTTTAGGATTTTACGATTAACTCTTTTATAGCTGCATTAACGCAACTTTAATTAACTTTTGCGTACTGCTTTGAATTGGTATTAGTTAAACATTTCACTGCAGAATTGCCGCTCGATCGAATTGAGAAAATGGAAAAAAATTAAATCCTACGATTCTGATTATGCGATCCTCCTCTTTTGCATGAACAAAAAACAAGAAAAAAAGCACTGCAATCGGATTTTTATCATGGATATATAAGAATTTTTCTTTTCAAAATTCCTATTGAATTCTATTCTATGTTTAGTTAACACTATGGCCGCAAAATTTTGTTTGAGGCTTCATATGAGTATTTAATATGTTCCCGGAAAAATTCCATTTCGATAGCTTTTGTTCTGTCTTAAATATTGGAAAAAAAACATTTTGATTAGCCATAATTCAAGGAACACCATGAAATAATGTTCTTCACCAGCGTTATCTGAACAAAAAGATGACAATCTGTCACGCCCATTGCAGCATGGGAAAGAAAGAATACCATCATGGAAATCGATAGTCACCCGGTTGACTAGGCAACATCCGTCAAAAGCTACAAGTTCTTATGCTGAAGAAACGGATGGACATTGGGACAATCTGGGCAGAAGCCCGCTGGAATTTAAATTCCTAAAACGGTACTTGCGTGCTGAAGGGTCCCCTTTAAAAAGCCCCACGCCATCGCATGGCATGGTACTCATGGTAGATGGTACTACCGGCAGATCGACACAGCTGGCTAGCAGCCGTGGGAAACTGCGGATTCGATTCTTTCTGCTAGAGGTATTCATTTCGTCAGGTATTTTTATCTGGAAACTCGGGTTCGAACTGAAGAAATTCATAATTGAATGAGGCAAGATTCTGTACCGATCCGATCGTTCATGGACGTAAAAATATACTGGGATTTACGAGGTGCGCTCTGAAAATGATTTATTCAGAGTAGGGATGCCGCATCTACCCATTTTTTCAGTTGATCTACTGAATTCGGGAGAATGAGCATTTCTGATGAAAATATAGGACTCTTATCATGTGACAGCATCAAGAGTAGTGTAAAATATACAGGATGTCCAGGAAAATGCGAGGAATCTTCTGGATTCAGATAAAAACATAAGAAAATAAGATGACAAGTTTCCATAATTTTTGAGCGCTCGTCCTACTCAAACGAGTGCTATATCGTTTTGCCCCAATGTCTGTAATTTACTAATTTTGAACCGAAAATAGTCTCAAACGATAGGGTTAGACTCCTTGATGCCGAATTCGTGATAAAATTCAATTTTGTCCGAAGAGCCGTCCGTAAGCACAATAACTTTCGAAGGGGTTGTCCTAGAGAACTGAAATTTTCAGGGTGAGTTCTGGTCTTAAATGCCTCGGTTAAGTTCGTTAACCAGCCAAATCGTACAAGGTGTTCCATAAAATATGATCATTCAAAATTTTTGTTCCTCAATATCTCAGAAAATACGAAACCAATCGGAATGAGATGTTACGGCCGAATGCAAGATGCTGATAACAAGCCTCATGCAAAATTTTGTGGCCAGAACAGAACCATAGAAAATTCAATTGGAATATTGAAAAAAAACTTCATATTTCCATAAAAAAATATCCGATTCGAGTGAAATTTTTTTGTGAATGGAGATCGATATTCTGAATGTTCATCCAAAATTTCGTGGCCATAGTTTCAACAGAATTTTCAGGGGATCGCATCATCAGAACCATAGAATTCAATGTTGTGATTATTTATTTTTCACACATGCCATTTTTTGAATAATTGCCAGAATATAATTCCGAATTTTCTTATTTTCTACGTTTCATCTGAATCCGAGCGATTTCCATTTTTTTCGGGCAAAACAACCCATATAGCTATCCTAATAAAGCAAAGTTTCACAATTACTCTACTACAACTTGAAATATTCACCCTGTATCAAATATCATCACAACAATCAAAATCCCCGACGTCACTCGAGTACTACCTGTATTCCCATCAAATTCACGACTTACTTCAAGTGCCGGATTAAAAATTCAATCCATGACCACCTGTTTCCAATTAAACGTTCAAAGCACCTCGATCCAAAAACGTATCCCAACGTCTCTGGAAGAAAGGGGAAGCAAAAATTCAAAAACTAATAGGAACTGGGGGATAGAAAACAGGATGCGATGCATAATCCGTTCGAACGGTTACAGTCGCAGGAGAGAGTAGAAGGGGGATGCCACCCCTAGCGGAAAGCTGGCGGAGCTCTCAGACGATCCCAAACTCTCGAACTCGTATATTCGGTCTTTATTGGCCGGAGAGATGGGAAACTTTCAGTTTGCTGCGGAAAAAACGGCCTAATTCAAGCTCTCTTTCCCGGTAATAAGTATATTAGATCTGGTGGTTCTTTTATCTGAGGAAACTCAGAAGGCACCCTACAAACTGTGCTGGTGTTATTGAGTATGAGACTTGAAATAAGTCGGCAGGGTATAATACAGAAGGAAGGAGGAAAAGTCTAATACACCATATAATTTTAACTCTTCATTTAATGATTCATACAGGCTGACATGTTTCGGCTGCTATGCCATTTTCAAAGCCATCTACAAAAATTGTTAAAATGTTAATGTTAAAATTGCCTGGGTCATGATGTTGAAGTGATTAAAATCATTAAAAAATCTCTTGGCAACTTACAATATGATAACAGAGTTACGCCAAATATAAAACAAAATCCTCAAATAATGTTTCGAGTCGAGAAAAATTTTTTTAATGGAAAAACATATTTTGCATGAAACTCCCCAGAACGAATACTAATTCAAATTTACTTCATCTATTCACCGAAACATTTCGGTGAAATAAAACGCACGCCAATGCTTTTTTCGAATTTAAAATTGTTTTCGTAATCTCTTCATAATTCCCAGTGAGAATGGTATCTTGAGTTTTTACCCGCGACGAGTACTTCCTGAGATGAAAAATAAAATGCAATTTTATCTTAGATAGTAACGAAATTCTTTTATTACCTCCAAAGTCGTCTAGACACAGATAAAGGTAGCTCAAACCTTCATTTTCATCTATTTGGGCAGAGATAATCCACACACGATTGAAGAAACTCTTACCTGAACCATTTTCTGTAAAAGTGTAGATTGGAATAAGTGGTGACTATTTGACTGGGCCTTTCTTCCTACCCATTAGGTAAAATGGAGAGTCATACTGTCCAAAAAAATAAAATGAAGGGACTGAACTAAAAGACTTAAGATACCATTTTCACTGTGAATGTGGTGATTAAGAAAATAATTTTATTCTAGAAAACAAACATTGTCTACCATTTTTTCACCAAGTTTATTTGGATGAAAGTCAGTACGGACTGTATATTATCTTTGAATCGTTTCAACATTGACGTACGAATGGTGAATGATCCAAATATTTTGTGTATTACAAAATGTTTTATGAAAGAATCCATTGAAGCCTCTAAGGCCATCTCAATCAAAATAAAGCTCCAAAAAAGAGGGATGAAAATAATGAAAATTATGAACATATGATATGATCGAATTCCGCAGTGCAAGGCTAATGGGCCCATAACCTAATGAACTATCCAAATTATTAACCACCTAGTTCTACTCATAGAAATTATTAGTCCTCGGGATCACTCAAACACCATTCGCTGGCCTTCTACCTCATAATTGAAATTGATCTACAATTCAAATAAAACCAGGAAAACAATATGTAATAATGAAAATTCCAAACATACGGTGGAATTCCACAGTGCAAGACTAATGGGCCCATAACCTATTCAAATATCCAAATTTGCAACCACCTAAGCTCAATGGATCGACCAATCTTTAGCGCATTACCTCTAACAATTCTCCAAGTAAACAACAGTTTCTACTTGCGATCATAGAGATCACATATAGAAAATTATTAAGCCCAGAGTACACTCAAACAGCATTTCCGGCTTTAATCGGCAGATACACTAGGTGTGTGGTTTGTTTTATCTTTGGGTACATTACGCTGGCCTTCTACCGAGCCATTAAATTGCAGGTTAAAGTACGCAACAAAGAAATACCTCCGAAGATGATTTCAGTGGAGTGTTATTGCCTCATAAGGTGCACTGTGACGCGTTCGATTAATATTGTATTATGAGTAACGAAGGAATCTCATTTATATACACCGTGCGGCTTTTAACAGTCGCGCTTTATCATTCTCTTTCTCGATGATGGATCAGGATGTGTTGCAGGAAACGCAGGGTATAATGGCGAGAATGATTCGGTAAGTGGGTGATAAATCCCAAAAGGCGGCTGTGACAGTGACAGCGGTTGAGCCATCTGTCATTTTTCACCGAGAAGTGGTGTAGCGGCTGATTAACAATCGCTCTAATTATAATTTATTATCAGGTCTTCAGTTCTGTAGTAAAAGAAAGGCCACCTATCGGTTATTTCAAATCTGACGAATCTATTTTGTCCTAAAATTCAGTATATTTTCTTCTGTGAAAGAAATAAATCGATTAACGCCCAAGCAACGTTGGGGAATTGCATGAAAAAGTCGTACAAATTTGGAACTGAGAAGGACCAATAACAGTGCATAGTATACTAAAGTTCGCGAAAATGTTTTCATTGTTGATGCGCCAACACTTGTTCGGCGCGGCTTGTGAGCGGAGGCATCATTCGCCCATTGTACTTTGAAAATTAGGACGATGTAACCATCACGTTCAATGAAAACACCTTACGTGCCATGATAAGTGTTTTCTCTATGCCTGCTCTTGATGGTATTGATGCGAACATTTTTTGGTTTGAACAGGATGATGCAACTTGCCACAATCGATTGATTGCGTTAAATTTCATGTGGGTTGCCGATAAATACAAGTGCCATATCACAAACCACAGACTGAAGGCCAAAATACGACACCAAAATAATTTCAAACCTTTTTTGTTTCATTGCATTTTTTATTAAATCTTTTCAATGGCAGCCATTATAATATACTGGATGTTTTCGCAGTACAAATATTTAATTTTCGTGGTACATTTGAGCCCTGAAACAGAGATTAATAATTAATGAATGAACGGAATGAAATCAATACTTCACAGAATATTCAAATTTTAATGAGCGTATTTCCAATATGCACAAGGGTTCAAATACATCTGACTTTCACAACGTTTTACAATAATTACCATTCTGATGTTTTGTATGGCAATAATACTAGTGAACTTATTGTAAATGAATTAATTTATCTTTGAAAATAATAGTTTTTTCTAGCAATTTTCCTTAATGTTCTCTTAGATACGTGATAACTGAACTCCTGCAAAGTGACTTACATAAAATAATAGTATCCCATCAGCCTCTTTCACCTGACCACATAAAAGTATTTCTATACCAAATTCTCAGAGGTGAGTATCGTCCATATTATACTATCTCAATTTTTCCATCAGAGAATGAAAACGTTACCTGATTACACAGGAAATTACGGCGATAAACAATGTTCATGAACATTTCATTCAAGCAGACGTTTTTCTATCCTTAATTACTAAAATATTCTTACGTCTTAGCTTGTTGCCGATGATTACTATAATATCTAGGCCAGTGTTGATATTAAATTCTTTTTGTAGGTTTGAAGTATTTGCATTCAGCCAAGATATTACACAGGGACATCAAACCTGGAAACCTGCTTGTTAACAGTAATTGTGTTCTTAAGGTGAGTAACCTATTAAATTCTGCTTCTGTTGTTTTATATCTAGAATTCGTATCTGGTACTTGCATCGCTCATCGTCTGAAATTATAACTTGTGTTGATGGGAAAAGAAAATTACTTTTAATGTTGGTAATTTCTGACCTTTTTTCGATGGTGATCTCCTGACAACCACTTCAATTATTTCGATACTGCCTTTTTCAACACATAAACAATTTTGAAAACATGCGACAGATGTAGTCCGTTCACGAAAGTTTGAGCGTTGTTTATTTATCTGAAGTTTGCAATATTTGCTGTCATAAAGTAAAATAAAGTCAACGTTGCCGAATGTACCCGGCGTCGTCCGACGAGCTTGCGTGTTATCGGAGAACTCTATACAATATTGACAACATTGCGTATCAATCTGACAAAGAAATAAACAACATAACCTAAAATTTTAATATACACAGTGGAATATGCCAAATTTCCATGGCCAACAGGCTCAAACTTTCGTGAACGGACTATACGTTTTCTCTTGTCTAAACAAAGCTCATTGCAAAATGGGTGACCATAGACAGAGAGTATTTTGCATTGCCTTTGATAGTCAGATGGCACAAACCAGACTTAGTCTATACTGGGTGACACGACATTAACGTCAGCCGACATAAAAGCGAAGTATCATAGGAAAATAATCAATTTTCCGAAGGAGGTGACACTCCTGGGTAAATGATCCCATTGGTCGCAGTGCAGAAAGGTAGTAACGGTCCCTTTCGACCACAATCTAATCTACAGAATGGGCAACAAGATTTGCATTAGTCTGCGTACATTCATAGTGAGATATTCCTTAATTGAGACGTTTTTTCAGATCTGTGATTTTGGTTTGGCGAGGGTAGAGGAACCGGATAGGTCCAAGAATATGACACAAGAAGTCGTGACACAGTATTACAGAGCGCCGGAGATATTGATGGGAGCAAAACATTACACAGCTGCTGTAGATGTTTGGAGTGTTGGCTGTATCTTTGGAGAGCTTTTAGGGAGAAGAATCCTGTTTCAGGTCAGTAAAACAATCAATTTGATTAATTTCATTCAAAGAATGTTGTTTGATTTCTTGGATTTAATGTACTGAATTCATAGCCAGTCAATTTAGATGTTGGCAAAGACAACAATTGGTTTTCCTCTTTATTACATAGTAGAACCATTGTATTTAGAAATCCTAGTAGGGCACTTGCCATGTAAAACTCATCTATGAGGCAACCTAGCGACACCTACGAAATTTTCTGTGAACTGCCTGATTCAAAACCTGAAATATGGCAACACCACTGGGGAATTGTATAAAATATTATTGTACTGGCAATTATTTGTCTTATTAGATTGTCCTATGAGGTAGTCTGTGAAGAGTAGTCTAACTATTTGGCTTTTCCAATTCAATATTCATAACCTATATTGCTTTTTCAGGCTCAGAATCCAGTTCAGCAGTTGGAACTCATAACTGAACTCCTTGGCACTCCCAGCTTAGAAGACATGAAATCAGCATGCGAGGGTGCCAAAACACACATGTTGAGCAAAGCTCCCAAGCCACCTGCGCTTTCTGCCTTATATTCGCTGTCTACGCAGGCAACTCACGAAGTAGTACATTTATTATGCCAAATGCTTGTATTTGATCCTGTAAGTATCACTTTTTTTTCATGTTATTCTAACGTTTCTTCATTTTATATGGTTACTTCCTCTTGATTGCTAATATTTTCACAAAGAAAATAAATAAATACCTGGTTTTTACTTCAACGAATTTTTTAACTTCTACTACGAAACAGGCGGAAAAAAATATGGGATTAATTTCATACCGCTATGCCTGAAAAAATTAAGACAGTTACAATTAAGATGTGTTCAATGAATGTTGCTTGTTTGAGGTTTTCCTAATCGTTTAACTTGATTTCACCGTTTTTATTTCGGAATTTAGTATTTTCAATTTCAGTAATCCTAGTTTTTGAATTACATACACACTTCGAACTTCTTGTATAATGTGTCATTGAAAATCAATAATTCTCTTTCCAATATACAGGTTTGGAAATTCACATCTGAAAAATACGATATAGAATGCATCAAACAGATAATTCTTCCGTCCAGTTGCACAGATGAATAGTCGAGACAATGACGTACTGTAACACACTGAATTCTGTTGTCTTATTGCAATATTCTAGTCTTGTCTCTCTCTTATCATTGAGAGGAGCGTAATTCATTCAGTATGGTAGGCAACAGTAAATACTTGAATCGAATATTACGGGCAGCCTGACGAATTAAATAATTCTATAGGTGTTATGCAGGTTCCCTACCATACTGCTATAAGAGAGAGACAAGACTAGATTATTGCAATAAGACAACGAATTCATTCAGTTGCAGCACTAGATTATCTCGACTATTCATCTGTGCAACTAGACTAGACGGAAGAATTCTCTGTCTGATGCATTGTATATCGTATGTTTTCGATGCGAATTTCCAAATCTGTATAAGATCTTGTGTTTATGGATGAGTATAAAGAAAAAACATTTTTCAGGAGAAACGTATCTCGGTAGTTGACGCCTTAGCACACCCTTATCTTGACGAGGGGCGATTAAGATACCATTCCTGCATGTGTAAGTGTTGTTATACCACGACCAGTGGTATGAGACAATACACGAACGAATTCGAAACCACAGCTCCTCAACCGTTCGATGATACCTGGGAAAAGAAGCTCATGTCAGTGCAGCAAGTAAAAGGTAAGTTAATTTTTATTCGATACTAGTGGACCCAACAGACGTTGTTCTGCATACACAAAAATTCATTCAATTCGATCCAGCCGTTTAGTTGCAGAATAGATGAATAACCTAGATAACGACTACAGCGCCATCTGTTGATCTGATTTGTGATCATAAACATACGGGTATCAGGCAATCCAAAATACATTCATACATCATAGGTTTAAAATTTGTAAAATATGGCATAAGTAAAAAATTGTTGTATAATATGTTAGTTCATACGTTATTTCTGATTAAAATTTTAAATTTTCGATTCACTCGATGTAACTTCACTTTTTGTCCAAATATCAAAATCATTATAACCTATACATATGTATTCTATGACTGCTTCATTGGTCGTAAGAAAAAGAAAGCCTTTCATTTATTTCTGAACAATTTTTTTGAAAATATTTTGTTGTATAAACCTTGCCCTAGTAATTATGAACACAACAAAAAAAGAATTATCCAATTTGGTGCAGCCGTTTGAAAGATATTGCATTTTGACTGTAACCATAGATCCTGTTTTATTAATATAGAAATGCAAAACTACATATTTTAATTGGAAGATTATGATTATACGGATTGATCATAGGCGATTGAGCCTCTTAGAAGCTATTAAAGCTAGCGCAAAGGGGTGACAGTAACCGTTAGATACCAAATCGACAAATATGTAATTTTCAGCATTTCTAGAATTTTATGTAATGCTTTCACGTAGGCGATTGACTAAGTGGCAACGTTGTAATCTTCCAACCTACGCAGGGTCCTTGTTTGGCATTAAAACAAACCTTTTCGCTGAAAATCAACTTTGCCATTTTCCGCGATTTTACTGAAAATAATTCTTTTTCTTCGTGAATTAATCCTTATGTTTTTTTATTACAGAGGAAATGCACAAGTTTATAGCAGAGCAATTAAACAATACAAGTCGAGTTCCTCTGTGTATAAACCCCCAATCTGCGGCCTTCAAGAGTTTCGCAAGGTAAGACGGCCGCCAACGTCTCAGACCAGCGCAGCGCCATTGCATAGGTGACCACCGATCACTTTACTCTTTTGGTGTACGTTGTTTTGTTCATATATTGTTTTTGTTTACACATGTTCACACCATCATTTGTCTGGGTTGTTGTCGGAAACAGTAGAAAAGTGGAAGCTTGCAGATAAACACCCTTTAAGTGAACGAACCGCAGTCCTTTTGTTGTGCGATTATACAGGGTCTTCACAGGGTTGAGTCTTTTTCAACATAAGGCGGAACTCCTCAAAATAAACTTCCATCTGTACAAAATATATTGGACATTGAGTTGTCAACCTCCACAGAAAGAAACATACTAATTAAACAGACTGTAATGACAGCTCTGACCTTGTGAATATTTTGTATAGGTTATTTTTCTCTTAGAAATTCTTCTTTCACTCCCCTTCAAAACCACTGTGAATGTAGTTTTCACGTCATAACTTACAAGATTTGTTGAGTGCTTTAACTGTTCCTCAAAATACTTATATAAGTGTATTTAGAAACTTTAACTCGTGACTTCTGACAGATGGAATGACAGATAAACCATACATTTTACTGTCAATTCAGCTGTGAGTTATTAACATTCCGAGATATTATCCAGTTAAAGTATATAAAAAATCTGTCTTCCATCAAAGTCAGAACAGAACTTTGCTAATTGCTAATGATAGGGTTGACTGGATACTTTAGGGTATGTTATGCTTGCTTCCACTTGAACACAGGTTCCATGGCATCCTGCATTTCTGTTCTACGTCAACGTCATTTTTCATTGTAGATTCTCATCGTGGAGGTACAAAGATTAATTGCTTCTAAAAAAAATAACATAGTCTTCTAACGCTGTTGCTTGAGGGAAGGAAGAATATAACAAAATAAAATTTGAATTTTTCCTTTCATCTAGGTACACCGTCTTTGTGATGTCCCTTCGGTTTTTATTTTTAGTTATAGACTGTAGTGTGTGAGTCTCTCAAATGTTTAATCGTGACCTTTCCTTAATAATGTTCTACAATTTGGGTTTTACAGTTATTTCAACATGAAGTCAATGTTTTTGCTACAATTTATTTTTCGAATTTTCAGTTGCATCATCGTATTTCACTGTGGGATGAATGTTTAATATAAAATATAAGGATATTCTTGACTTAAATATGAAAAAAATCAATTTACTTTCGAATCTAATATCATACCTTATTTTTTAGTAAAAACGTCAGCGATTGACTTTTTTATTATAAAATAACGTACACCAAAGTGCAAAGAGATTTTTTGAGTTTAGTTCAGTAGATTAAATCAAAAAACAGTTGATTGAATTTGATTTCCATGCTGGCGCGTGCGTGGCAGTTTTCTATTTGTAGTTTTTTATCTTTGTTTGTGTATTAGATTTGAAATTTAGATTTGGCTACAATAACCTCATAGGTTTTACGTTAACATATCCATTGGTTTCGCACAAATGTTTGTCCGTATCTAACCTTTTTTATGTCTATGAGGTCTATGGTGGTTGAAAAATTATGCATGGAATTCATTATTTTTTCTGTGTACATACTGCATTTTTATTTCATTTTTTCCTTTGCCTAATCAATGAACACATTCACATGAATTTCAAGCAATTCTTCAAATTTCTGTGTGTTTTGTGGGTACGTTTTCTGTACAGTGTGTTTTTCAAAAGTATTTTTTTCGTGTTGATTTAAATTTTTCTACTTTGGCGAAATTCAAGCTTTTTTTGAAAAGAATTCCGGTGAAAACTTTGCGCCTGATATCTATTCATAATTTAAAAAATTAACATTTAACTTTTTTTGGCGAAACAACTTTTTCGAAATGTTATCACTCAAGATTTAAATGATTCTTTATAGTGTTTTTCATAACAAAGTCGCAATTTCACAATTAAGGAAATAATTTTATGTGCGATGGTAAAACTTCAATTTTCTAGAGTTCAGTTTTTGTATATTATTTTGATAACATAAAGTTTTTGTAGTAATAAATAAAATCATGTTTGATAGGATTTCTTTTTCTCGGTATCAAATGAATTTGGGCACGATTTCAGATAAACTATATAATGAAATAACAATTTGTAGGATAAGTTTCTATATTTTTGATTTCTTCGGAGAGCATACTGAAATAAAAAGGCTTACATAAATTTGTGAGTCTATTTTTTTAAGCTCTAAATATCACACCTGTACATATGTAAATAAAGAGCTTGAGTAAGATGATGGTTGTTATACAGGAAGGGAAAAGGCTGTGCACCTTTCAAGAAGACGCTAGAAATTTTGTTATCACCCGTCATCTTTCTATATGCCGCTTGAACGCAATTATTTTTAGGTTAGTGATTTTTGAGCATCAAGTTAACCAAATTTATTTCTACTACGATGGAATACTAGTAAGATGTTTTGCATGCTCCTATTTCTTTACACATTTAGGGAACTGTATATAAATTTTTTTTGGGTATTCCATCTTCATCATACATTCTTTCATGTCATATCAAATTTCATTGTGAAAATACAGGAAACAAAGTAACATATTTCTGTTGGCTATATGTATTGTAATTGAACTTAGTTTTCCAATTAAATACCAAACACTAATTCATTTTATGTTGATGTTGTTTTTATTTTCTGTACTAAATGTGTTGTTACTTAGTCAACAGAGTTATAACTGCTTCGTTTTTCTCCTTCTTGTGTGATACGAGAATTTCGAAAGTTTCTTATTGGAAATTTATTTTCAGTTCTACTGTTGCACATCCATCAGAGCTCCCACCCTCACCTCATCAGTGGGACGCAAAAAATTGACGTTGGAGGTCCAGTAGATAACAAAATTTCTTGTATATAACTCCGTTTTTGTCTATTTCTCTAATCGATCGTCATTGAATTGCTCGTCGAACTAGATAGAACCAGAAAGTTGAAACAGTACACCAAATATTTTATCAGGGATTCCATGCAATGCAAAAAAACAATGGACAATCGCGCTGCAACTATTAAGTATATGTGTATTTGTCGTGTAAATTTTAGTCGATCAGAGTGTGATTCTATATTAGTACCAATCTGACAACTGTAGATCTGTTGGTTAGAGAACAGTGTACAGGTTTAATCACTGCCTTTGATTAATGTAGATTCTTAGTAACATTTAGTTATGTCAGAGTGGCAGACTCGTCGGTCAAGTTGATCAAAAAATTTAACTTCTTTGCTTATGCAGCACTATGGAAAATTTAAACCATTGTACTAACCTATACAATGAATTAATAGAAATCAAATCATGACATTAATCTGTTATTGGTAAAAACATGATAAAAATTTTTGTGGTAGTTAGTGTTTTTCTTGTCGCTTTTTCAAAATACAGTTCGTATTGAGAGAGAAAAAAATAATTTTGTAATTCACAACATTTGACCATTTTGAGGGAGGAATATCAATTTTTATTATTTTGTATTTGAATGTTGAACTCAGTTCTTTATTATGGTTCATAGAAACTATATTTCCCCAATTAACTTTATATGACACAAAGATTCATGTTAAAGAGTTCATCTCTCTAATATTCAAATCTTATATTATCCTTTTGAACTACCTTTATCGAAAACATGAATATTTGCATGAACCCTTCACGTTTGATAAATAAGACTCTTCTGAGAAAGAATTTGTTGAGTCATTATGCGCCAAAATACTTCCACACTTTTTAGTGGCATGTTTTAATATTTGCTTGATTAGAAAATTTTGTATTTCGTCCCTTTATACAGGCCTTATACACTTTTTGAAAGAAATGATTTTTTTTAGTGAAAAGTTACTTATACTTGGCGTAGTATACTCTTAACTCGCAATGGATGGTGTGAAGATGACGCTTTTTATGCGTTAAAGTTCATCAAATACCAATATGAGTTGAATCTTATTGATTTCTTTATATATGATTGTTTTTTGATCAGCTTGCCGAATCTGTAAACCTGGTATTTATCCTTAATTTAAGACTTTCAAGAAGACTGGAAAATCAACTACATACCCTGCATTAGGTGCAGCTCTTCTATTGTGAACATTTTTTTTAGTGAATTTCAAATGACAGGGTTGCCAAATCGCATGTAGTCACATAGTGTATTCAGTGTGAATTAATGTGTGCAATGAGTCTAGTGTAGACTTTATTAAAGTCCAAAGTGTTCACTCTGAATTTTCTATTCGGTTTCGTGGTATTTTGATAATTTGTTGTAAATATTGTTTTTCGTTTGTTTGAGATTCGTCTGTAACATCGTAATAACCATAGTTAATCGATTATTTTGGTAGGCTTGTAAATTGAACAATGAATAAAATTTCTATTTGGCTTTTGCGCTGTTACAGTAGATCAACAATTCGATGTATTCCCAGATATATCGTTAAAAACAGAAAAAAAATTGTAAATTGTTCTGTATATACATACATAATTGAGCATTTCATAGAAAATGGTATGCCTTCAAAAATAATGACTTATATAACCTCAACTGAGTGTCATTTATTTGCAAATACTGTGAGACCAATAATTTAGTGATGTTTGCAAATTAGTGAATTCATGAAGTTTATCTTGGATTTAGACTGTAAATATTTAAACTAAAAGTGATTAGCTCCATTTCATTTCTTTTTACGTCTTGCATTTTGCCTCTCAATTCAATAAAACCCAAAAAATATTTTTTTTCGTGCATTCGAATTATTTAGACTAATTGCAATTTAGCATGAAAGTGCATATAGGTGATTTGACATTTTGTATTTATTAGATATTAAGTCAGACAACCTATTCTAGATAATTCCGTTTTAGTTTGAGAATAACTGTGACTCTGTATTTTACAATAATTCCAATTGGCCTATTTCTACTATTCTTTGATCTGATTAGTTGGATTTGCTGTCGTCTATTATTTTCAATTGGTTTCATGAGAAAAAGATGCTAATTATACCCAGAAAGAATTCTACAAATAGGCCTACAAAAAAATCGATCTCATTTTGTACATATTGTGACATTAACTCTTCCTTTTCAAGTATGGTCAGTCTGTATGTTATTTTAGTATACTCAAACATGAAATAACAATAAAAAACACTTCCACAAACCTTTGTTTTTATTTTTTTTCGTTTAATCTACACTCGTGCAGCTCAGCTGACTACAAATGCAAATCGTTTGTTGCAAAATACATTTGAGCTTTATTGGTTGTTCCTAAGGTAATAGCGAACTGTCATTTCTCTAGAATATAGGTAGTAGAGAAGAATGTTCTTTTTTCAGCCAATAATGGTTTCAAACGACTCATTTCGCTTTAATGATGAAGAATACGAAGTCAACAGTATTTATCTGCCATGTTACATTCAACAATTGATTTATAGGGTAAGCCCATGAGGTTATCCTCAGAATAACTAAGGAAGGTGAGAGAATAAAAATCAGAGAGTCTGGTCCTCTCTGAACAACTAAATCTCATCTGCGAACCTCCCTTGTGAGTTGTGATGTAATAATTAAGAAAGTAAGCACTGAGAAAAACTTCAGGACATTGTTAAGCAAAAGAGAGGAATGGGAACGGGAATACAGTCAATACACCTACTATAACCTCAAAGAAAATACCGTAAAATGGTATGCAGATGGTTCCAAACCTCTACAGGAGCTGGCGATGGGATATATGGGCCAAGTACCAAGTGTGCACTGTCGCTAGGTTCCTGTATGAGCGTCTTTCAAGCGGAAATCAAGCCATTGAAAGATGTCTAGAGATAAATCTAGAAAGAAACTGTCAGAAGTGCGTTATAGCCATATACTCAGATAGTCAAGCTGCTATTAAAGCACTGAGCTCCTAGGTCATCGACTCAAAGATGATCTGGGAGTGCCCGGAACAAATTCAATGAGGTCTTTTTAATTCCCGACCATTCGGTAACCAAAGAAAACGAAGAGGCTAATACACTTGCCAAAGAGGGCGCAAGAATGTCACTCATTGGCTCAGAACCCTTCTTGGTTTAGGTAAATCTACCTATAAGAAAGAATTTCTGAAGAAGGAGAAAACCGAGGAGGAAAAACTCTGGCGGAATCTCCCAGGAATGGATAATTCCACAAGTTCCTTCGGACTTTGAAACAGCAAGATCCAAAAGATATCTGGATCTTGGTAAGAAACAAACAATAACACCTCCTCACTGGCTTTCTTACAGGGCACTGTCGCCTCAGGAAGCACCTGTTGAGGATGGATTATCGGACACTGACGAGTGTAGGTTCTGTGAGGAGGAGGAAGAAACCCTCATTCACTTAGTCACGGAATGCTTTGGCATTGCGAGCTTATGGAGAGAACGCCTTGGGCGAGAAATTTCTAAAAGTGAGGAACTAGCTTCGTAGAAGTCTTCACAAATATTGGATTTCATCAAATCTCTGGAACTGGAAGGCGAGCTTAAAGGGTGTGGTCAGAACACTCTTGAGGGGGTACAATAGACGTTGAGGTCGCAGGGAACTGACCTAACCCCATTCTAAACTATAACAAGTTGAGACTTTCGACGATTGTGTATTTTCTGTCGGATAAACGTAGTAAAATGTTCGTTTTTCCATCAGAAAGAACATTACCCACTTCTGGACTACAACCCTCACCATATGAGCAAACTCTACCTTTCAAAGTTATAAAATTAGCACAAGATTTCACGTTATACCCGTTCGCGTCATAAAAATTGATGAATTCACTTCCAAACCGTGCGACGCATCTTAAAAAATGCATATAAAACCGCCATGGGCTGATCAGTCAGGTATGTATGTGGCCTGTCGCGAAGAAGAAAGTATTTCCTCCAGAAAAGAAGAAAGAAGAGAGAACGACCCTCGGCCAACTTTGAGCCACTTGGACGGTGAGAAATTACCGATAAGTAGTCCAGCTCGATACTGCATCTTGTCTACTACTCTCTCGAAAATCCATCTCTGAATTTATTTATTTTATAGCGATTTTCCCGAGAGCTTCACTTTGATTTATATTATTATTTTATTTATTATTCGCGATGTGGGATATGAATTTGGGTGCCAGGCATCGTTTGTAGCAACAGATGGCTAGCTCGAGCGCTTCTAATGACACACTCAAATTTGTTGGTTAATAGCTCTGTGAGGTACAGGCTGATTCGACTGAGATGCTTACCTGATTATTTGAAATGAAAATGATTCGCGATGATCAAATTGGAGTTCGATCGTATTTTTCAATTGGATTCGATTTCAACTATGGGAATAAGGAAGAGAAATGTTTTTGTTAATGTGCAATTCAGATAATAATAAGGGATGTTTCTGTTTATGAAATCATTGCCATTGCCAAGTTGTTCTGATGTCTATTCACCCAGATCTTCTTCAACTTGAAGTAGATGACAGTTTTGAATTTTTCAAATCATAACACGTCAGGAATTGATAGAACACCACAAAGACTTGCTTCACCATCAATGGCAGCAAATGCGCAATGTTCACAAAGTGATGGTCGATGAGAAAAGGTTTATAGAGCTCCAGGCAGATTAGAGTTCAGAATAAAATCAATGTTTCAGTTGAAAATTTTCATGACCAATTCTTACAGTTGCAGCTTTCCGCCAGTTATGTTATTGCCGGCTTAAAAAAAAGCTTCAAGATGATTCGAAATTGTTCGTTTTTACGAACTATGACTGCAGTGAAATTTTCACCATCTCTGTACCGAATTTTAACAATTTTTTGCGTTGGTAAAAAATCTATCTTTGCCTTTTTAGATACGGCGTATTTTTCACTTGTCAAAATTAAAGAAGGGACAGTTTCAAAAACTGAAAGTTTCCCACAGAGTGGGCTATTCAGTTTGCACCTCCTTATTGGAAACATTCTTAACACTATTGATCGCTTTTTTCACAATCATGAGATTGTTCCATATTGTGGTCATTCTGAAGATTAATTAATTAATGGTAATTTGTGTACGATTCATTAATTTTTCTATTTCCCACATTCGATATTCGACACATATTTCTAAATACACTGCGCAAAAAAATTAACGCACATTATGGGAATCTCAAATTTATTCTACAACTGAAGGTGTTCTCAATGATAATTATTTTTATCAGAATTATGCATGCATATGTTATCCACTTTCAACGTTTTTTTCTTCAATACAGATGTTTTTTCCAAGCGGAATAAAAAAAGATGAAATTATCAGATTTAAATGTATTGGCTCCATTCTGAAATCAGTTGTTCTCGATCAATTCTAGTGATCAATAGTTTTCTTTCGTTTGATTTTTACATTCAATCTTTATGCAACGTGAAACACGCAATTTTACCCAAGAGGAATGTGCCCAAGCGATAGTTTTGCGAGAAGAAGGGTGGACATACACAAGAATTGCAGAAAGGTTTGGAGTTTCCCATACAAGTGTGTCCAGAATGTTGCAGCGATTCAGGGAGACAGGTATGAATGTCCGAAGACCAGGACAGGGTAGACCACAGGTAAAACAACTGCCATTCAAAACGTTAGTAGAGAATTGCTCGCCTCCTTCAAAGGAAGGGAAGGAGTAGATCAGAACCACTCATTTTGAGTATGAACCGTCGTTGCCGAGCGGTAATTAAAGCAAGGGGTGGAAATACCAAGTATTAAATCACTTATCAACATTCCATTTTGAAAATTGTTTATTTCTCTTTTTTCACATAAGATTCGGTGAAATCCTGAATTTCTTCCATTTAATGTGTCTTGTTTTCGTTTAAAACCTTCCCGAGAGAACATAAGAAATAAGTTATAAGGTGAATGTAGAGTTTACATTCATAAAAATTGAGATTTTCAGAATGTGCGTTAATTTTTTTGCGCAGTGTAAATAAACTAATAGTGCTGTAATTGTCTTCTCATTCATTTCACATGAGAATCGAGTTCAGATTCATTCACATAATCGACAATCGAATCTATAAACTACAAAAGATGAACTTTTCCCAATCGACCAAGCCGAATCACATCTCAATATGCTCATTTGCCATTGATACAAACGAAGAACAAAAGCCGTGATTATGGTGTTAAGATGTCAGGTCATAGAAATTGAATCGACTGTAGAGACTGGCGAAGAGCAGAGAAAAAGAGAGAGAGATGCATTCGAACCGAGTTTTCAACTTTTACTATTACGACTGTACTCATCTTCGGTAGAATGTGTGCAAACGGGTTATTTATAGTTTGATTAGAAGTTCGTTGTTGCCTTTTATATCCTTTCTTTTTGTCCGATAATAACGATGAGCCGAGTACGTATACGAAAGTTCTGGTCCATTTTTTCTTATCTAGCTCTTCGAAGATTATTTGAATGAACCCTCACTTTCGATTCTATCGCGATATAACAGGGAGTATAATGAGGAACATATCAGATGAAGCTTCAATGATGGAGAAATAAAAAAACGTTGAAAATTAGGAGAGCAGCCCACATGTCAATAGCTGAGGATCTCATTATTCATCCATCTGCAGATCTGAAAAAAATTTGAGCTCCAATAATGAGAACAAATGTGAAAAAGAACCAATAACATTCGACAGTCCAATACTCCCTAACGATGGCTAGCGAATGCTGCCCGAAACGTTGACTAGTAGAAAAGATTTTCCAATCAGAGGTGTTATTTTGAATAGCACGCTTTTCGATAGATGTCAAGTTTGAAGCTGTCATTTTTGACATTTGGCAAGTAGAAACTACGAGATTAATAAAAATGGAACGATTCACGCTTCAAGAACGCATTGAAATTATTAAAATTCACTTTAAAAATCGTAAAATTTGACAGAGACATTTTTGGGTCGTCGTGAAGCACCTTGTCGAACCGCAATAAAGAAATTGGTGGAAAAATTGGAGCTGTGGACAAGTCAGTGGTGGGAAGAATAAAAAACCGTGCACGTCGCTCAAGATCAGCCGAGATATTACTGCTGTAGCCGAAAGAGTGTTGAAGAAAACCCAGGCTTGTCCATTCCTCGTCGTTCTTTGAACTTAGCATTCCACTAACTCATTACACCATATTTTACATAAAGATTTGGCCTTAAGGCTTATAAAGTTCAGTTAAAACAAGACTCAAGTCGGCCGATCACAACAACGTCGTGTCTTTGCTGATTGGTCGTTGAAATGCATGAAAATGATCCGGAATTCCATAAAAAAATCATCTTGAGTGATGAGGCCCATTTCCACCTGGGTGGCTTCGTCAACAAGCAAAATTGTCGCATCTGGGGCTAGGAAAACTCAAGAGTTATAGTTGAAAAGCCTCTCTATCCTCAACGTGGGACTCTTAGTGCGGTTTATGGTCCGGCAGAGTCATTGGACCTTACTTTTTCGGAAATGAGGCTGGAGCAACAGTTACGGTGAATGGATTGCGCTATCGAGAGATGATTTGATTTTTTTATGGTCGAAATTGATAGTATTGATTTGGACAACGTTTACTTTCAACAAGAAGGCGCTACGTGCCACACAAGCAATGAAACCATTGATATTTTGCGGGAAAAGTTTCCGGCTGTGTTATCTCTCGAAGAGGTGATCACAATTGGCCACCGAGATCTTGTGTTTTAAAACCTTGCGACTTCTTCTTTTGTGACCACGTGGAAGAAAAGGTCTATGCCAATAGCCCAGCGTCGATTCAAGATCCCAAATATGGAATCGTGAGGCTATCAAGGACATAGGGCAGCCACTTTGCGATTCGGTTATGGGAAAATTTCACTAAAAGGATATGATCATGTGGTGGTCATTTGCCTGATGTTATTTTTCCACTATTTCCGACATAGCTCCTTCTTTATAATGAAATAAACATCCGATCATTTATATTGAAAAAGGCATTTTCTTTGAATATCAAATAACACCTCCTATTGGAAAACCCTAAACCCTTATAGAAGAGAAAATGATGGAAACCTCCCAACCAACATTTCAATCTAAACATAATGTTCAGAAATTAATGATCGATGGAAAATTTCCCCAGATGAAGATAATTCCATAGGCCCAGGAAGATCACGTGAACACACCTCTTCTTCAGCTGTTCCTCTACCTTTCGGCAGCTTGTTCGGCACACTGACACACTTAGAGATCCACTCTCCTAAGACAAAACGACAGGTAGCCAAGGCATATACATACATCGATGGTGCGGCACTTCTTCATCTTATTTATGTACCAAGTCAGTTCGTTAGATGGTCACACCCTTTTTAACGTGTATGGGATATGTCGATCTTCAATCATGCGGTGGAACATCTCGTAGAAACATTAAGTAGAAAATATGATCGGAATTAATGAGATTATCGAGAGAAATCTGCTGATGGTTGGTTGCAGGAAGGAAGTTGTTCATTCATCAGTTGAACAATTTTATGTTTTGGTGGTTATAAAATTAATTTAATGTTTGTTATAATTTTGTAGCATTCAATCAACATTGTTGCAATTTTTTGCAATGAAAAATACACACATCGTCTGGACCCTGGGGTTTCTCAAGAAATGAACAATCTATGTTCTGAAAATGAGATGAATATTTTTGATAGAAAATCTTTGTCACTCTTGCTTCGAGCAGATGAGACAAAATAGGAAAAATGAAAAGAAACTCGACTTTTCGATTATTTATTCCGCAACTGAATACAAATTCAATAGTCCGTACTAAAGGGTTTTCCAATAGAGAGGTTACTTTGATATTCAAGAAAAAATGCCATTTTCAATATAATGATCGGATGTTTATTTCCTTATAAATAAGAAGCTATGCCGTTAATAGTGGAAAATAACATCAGGCAAATGATCACCACGACCACGCTTACAGGACCATATCCTTTTATGAAAATTTTCGTTGTCCAGCTCAATACTATCCAATTTCGGCCATGGAAAATCATTAATCATCTCTCGATAGCGCAATCCATTCTCCGTAACTGTTGCTCCAGCCTTATTTTCGAAAAAAACTAAGGTCCAATAACTCCGCCGTACCAAAACCGCACCAAACAGTATCACGTTGAGAGATAGAGAGGCTTTTCAACAATAACTCTTGAGTTTTCCGAGCCCCAGATGCGACAATTTTGCTTTGTTGACGAAGCTACTGAGGTGAAAATGGGCCTCATCACTCAAGATGATTTTTCGATGGAATTCCGGATCATTTTCATGCATTTCAAGGACCCAATCAGCAAAAACACACGTTGTTGATGATCGGCTGACTTGAGTTCTTGTGTTAACAGAACTTTATAAGCCTTAAAACCCAAATCTTTATACAAAATGCCTAATTCCAAAGAACGACGAGGAATGGACAAACCTGGGTTTTCTTCAACACTTCCGGCTACAGCAACAATATGTCTTGAGGGAAGTGCACGGGTTTTATTCTTCACATCACTAACTTGTCCCAACAGCTCGAATTTTTTCACCAATTTCTTCATTGCGGTCCGACAAGGTAATTCACGGCGACCCAAAGTGTTTTACGAACCGTCTCTCTGCCAAATTTTCACCATTTTCTATAGTGAATTTTAATAATTTCAATGCGTTCTTGAAGCACTTTTATTAATAGCGTAGTTTCTACTTGTCAAATGTCAAAAAATGACAGCTTCAAACGTGACATCAACGAAATAGCGGGCTATTCAAAATACACCACTTATTGGAAAACCCTTTACTAAAATAAACTGATCACTTTGAATTTCGGGTGAATTTTGGTGAAACTCATTCTATTGATCACCCTTTCTTGAGTCATTCGTGCAGTCCGTAAAAAAAAATGTATCCATTCAAGCAAAACCGAACCACCGTCGATGAATTTATAGAAAACTTTACTTAAAAATTCCCACAATTAACTACTTTTCGACCACACCTCGTACGGCGCTGCGGGCTAACCACCGTTTTCCTTTACTCTCGTGCGAGACGTTTTTTTTTGTGTAGAAAGTAATCGTCTATAAGCACGATTCGAATGATTGAACGATTCGGTTCAGCCTACCGACGATTATATATGGCGTTGCGAAAGTCGCGATGATGTTACTACTTAAAAGGAAGATCTGTTCTGTACTTTTACGTGTTTTCCAGAATTTCTAGTTGTATGACTGATGTATTTGGCTTATCGGGTCGATTTTCGTACAGAACAACGATTCTATGAGAAAAAGAATGGTGTGGAAAGAGGATATTGCCATATTGGTTTATAGTTATAGTTTGAAAAGGGGGTTACAGTTCACTGCGACCACAAGGTCTATTGTGCCCCCTTGCAGAGCTGTTCGGACCACACCCTCCCAGCTCGCTTTCCAGTTCCAGAGATCTAATGAAATCCAATATCTGTGAAGGCTTCAACGAGGAGAGTTTCCAACTCTTACAAGTTTCTCAGTCACAGAACCTACACTCGTCAGTGAGTCAGTGTCCTCAAGAGGTGTTTTCTGAGTCGACAGTGTCCTTTAAGAAAGCCAGTCAGGAGGTGTAATTGTTTCTCTTACCAAGATCCAGATATCTTTTGGATATTGCTGTTTCAAAGTTCCGAAAGAATTTAGTAGAATGATCCATCCCTGGGAGGTTCCACCAGAGTTTTTTCCTCCCGGCTTTCTCCTTCTCCAGAAACTCCTTCTTATAGGTACGTTTACCTATACCACAGAAAGGTTCTGGGCCGATGAGTGACATTCGTGCGCCCTTTTTGGCAAGTGTATTGGCCTCTTCGTTTTCTTTGATTCCCGAATGGCCGGGAACCCAGATTAAAAAGACCTCAATTTTCTTGCTACCTCATTGAGTTTGTTCGGGCACTCCCAGATCATCTTTAAGTCGATGACGTAGTAGATCAGTGATTTAATAGCAGCTTGACTTGTGTTGGGGAATACACAATCGTCAAAAGTCTTGGCCCACCCAATCAACTCTCAACTTGTATGTAAGAGTAGCTCTTCTATCACCTGGATAAAAAAATACCAGTCGGCTATGGGTGGAAGGAGGAAGGAAGAACTAAGTCTCTTACCCCAATGGCGCAAGGCACTTTTTTCGAACGAGTCACGATTCGGTTTACAAAGTGATAGTCGACGAAAAAGGTTTGGAGAGTAGTAAATCGCCTCTATTTCGCTAGAGAAGTTGTGCCCATTCAAGGGGGATCAATAATATGCTGGGAAGTACAATGTTCGGTCGCCGTACTCCTTTATTATCATTGAACCAATCATTGTGCCTCTGCACAACGAATTTGGGGGTAATTGCGTTTATCAGGATGATAACTCCCGATTCGATTCCAATTGAAAGTTATTTCAGTTAGTTTTGAACATTTTACTGCCATATTTAGGTCGATCGAATTAACAAATTCTGAATCATTAGAAAAAATTTACAATTTTGAAAAAAAATAAAATAATATGGTTCTGGTTATGTGATACTATTGAAATTTTGCATAATATTCAGTATAAGAATCTTCATCCTTAACATGAATTTCACTCGACTGAAATACAGTGGAACTTACTATATCGAAAGCGCAAAATCCGCAAAAAAATTCGTTATAAAGAAATTTCCTTATACAGAAAATTTGTTTCTTTAGTCGGCAATGTCGCGGTCAACTTCACTGATAAATTAAAGTTTATCATTCAAACTAAAGCACTTCTAAAACTGTTTCAAAAGAATATCTCTGCCCGCCGTAATGATTTAGTTTAAGTCGGGATTTGTTACTTACGTCCGGACAAATTTCGGAAAAACCCACCATTATACATTCTTATAAATACCCATTCAAAGAGTGAGGTTCTTTGAATATTTCGTTATAGAGAAAATTTACGTTTTGAGGGTGTTTTCAATATGGAATTGGATTCGAGGTGCAATGTCTCGTACGAAATTCGTTATACAGATGTTCGTTATAGGGAAGTTCCACTGTATTCCCGTTTCTAATCTCGCAACAGAGAAACTACGACATTATAACGCCAAAATTCATCGAATCCAACTAAAGATAGAAGTAGAAAAAGCAGTAAACGCTTTTTACTTCCTGCGCCGAGAATTAATCAAAACAAAATTGCAAAGATCACGCAAGCCCGAGACCCGTAGACATTCCAATGGGAGATTCCCATCCAAACTGTACCAGACAGTGCGGCATCAAGAGAAGAACCAAGCATCCTCACCCAGTCACCCATCGCTGGTAGTAAAACTCTTGTTCTCGCAATCATAGCCGGTTAATCAGTCAAAACGCACGTGCAGCACGCCGAAGTCGCTGTCCAGCCAATCCTCCGACTTTCGTAGTAGTGCTTCAGGTGTACCAACCTGACACGTTATGGAAAACTGAACGATATTAAAAAAAACTTTTTCATTTTTTTCTGGTTTTGAACTTTTTACGATGCGTGAGTGTGGTGATAGGATCAGAAGGGAGAGAGCATCCCCTTCGAGTCCTCGGTTGGTGCTGAGACGTGTTCTGGTGCTTTCTGAGGGTAGACAGTTCAGGGAAGCTGCGCAAGCTTTGCAGAAATTAGGGGCGAGTAGCATAGCCGCTGTTGCTGCTGACCTCCCTTGGATTTGCTGGTTGAAGGGCTGCCTCATTCGGCGCAGCTTTTGGAAACGCTATTCAATAAGTGAGTTACTAAATATTGTCCCTTTTTTGGGCATCTTTTGAAATAACATAATATCACAAATAAACAATTTTCTCACTTCGTCGACTTTGAAATGATTCTGCTGCTTTCTTGATACTCATACATCAGATAATTTTATTTTATTTGGCCTGTTATTACACATATAGGGTAGCTCTAACGAATCAAAGGGCTCACAAGATGAAGGCCTACTTCAACCATAGCTTTTTTTTACATAAGTTTATCACGTTTTTTAGCGCTTGTTTCACTTAAACGAGTGCGATATCGGTTTGCCCAAATGTCTGTAATTTTAAGTAGAAAATAGGCTCGAACGATAGGGTTAGACTTTCTGATGACTAATTCGTGGTCAAATTCAATTCTGTCCGTGGGGCCCCCGTTAGCACAATAACTTTCGAAGGGATTGTCCTAGAGACTTGAAATTTTCAGGATGAGTTCGGTTCGGGTCCCAAATGGCTCGGTTGAGTTCGTAAACCAGCCAAATCGAACAGGGTGTTCCATGAAATACGGCTATTCAAAATTTTTGGTCCTCAACGAAATCAACCAAGATGAAATCTTACGGCCAAACGCAAGATGCTCATAAGAAGCCTCATGTAAATTTTTGTGGCCATAGTGTGAACAGAACCATAGAAAATTCAATTGGAATATTGAAAAAAGAAACTCTATATCTCCATAAGAAGATATTCGATTAGAGTGAAATTTATTTTGTGAATGGAGATCGATATACTGAATGTTCAATCAAAATTTCGTGGCCATAGTGTTAACAGAACCATAGAAAATTCAATTGGAATATTGAAAAGAAGAATCCTTATATTTCCATAACAGGATATCCGATTCGAGTGAAAATGCTTCTGTGAATGATATCGAGATCCATATACTGAATGTTCATTCTAAATTTCAAGAGGATCGCATCATCAGAACCATAGAAATTGATTTTTGTAATTATTTTTTTTTAAATATTTAATTTTTTGAAAATTTTCTAGAATATAAGAACGAGCGCTCAAAAGCTCCTGCTCAGGGCTTTTCTCGAATTTTTTTGACATAAGTTTGTCACGTTTTTTATCATTATTCCGAAATTGAATACGATATTGAGGACGAAAACCGCTTTTTAAATCTATGGGAGATGATTTCTTCTCTAGACTCGTGTAGTGGTCTTAAAAAACAGGAGATTCGAAAAATCATCGTTTGGAAGGGCGTACTTGGTCTAGAATACCCTCCTCGCTAAAGAGCAAAGAATTTAGTATTTTGTGTCTGATTATTGGAAGTATTTATTCAAATAGTTGCATGATTTGATTTCGTGAAAACGAGACTGGATTTTTTCCTGAGCTCTGATATTAAACGCACAATAGAATGATACCAGAGCTCAGAACTCTTTTGTTTCATGGAATGTATTTAGTTAGCTCTTAATTCGAAAGAAGAATATATTACAGTGGAACTTCTCTATAGTGAAAGCGCTAAATCCGCAAAAAAATTCGTTTTAAAGAAATTTCGTTATACAGAAAATTTGTTTCTATAGTCGGCAATGTCGCGGTCGACTTCACTGATTAATTTAAGTTTATCATTCAAACTTAAGCACTGCGGACAGGGTTTTTTCCGGCTAGGAGGGTGTCCTAAACCAAGTTTTGTCTTCAAGAGATGATTTTTCACTATAGGACCCTACTGAAGGGTTATGAATATCATCTCCCATGTATTCAATTTTCATGAATAAAAATTTCTATCAGTATCAGGCCACTTGTGCAGACAGAGGCTCTTCTGCCATCTATAACCGACTGCCACTGACTCGGCGAGAGCCATTCTTGTAGTTTTCATTTTACACGACGGCGTCTGAGTTAATTTAATATTTGGACGTCCTGAGCATGCAAATTCGTTTACATCCGAGATCAGCCCAGGTGTTGTTGAGATAATCAAATTATGCTGGTATTTGTCTGCATAGTTTTTGTTCCTCCATTATGTAAAACGAAGTATTTTATCATAACGAAGATCATGCTCAAATATGTTAATTCGACCAAAACCTACTCTCATGTTTGTAGTTTGCCAGAACGGGAATTGGAGGATTGAAATTAACTGTTTTACGTGGAACATAACAAAAAGCATTAAACAGTTATGCAGGTTTATAATATGTGAATATGAACTTGTTAAAATACCAACTAAAGGTCAGGAAGATACTTGTATTAGCTATAGTCCGTTCACGAAAGTTTGAGCGCATAGTAGGCGTTTGTTTATTTATCTGAAGTTGGCAGTATTGCTGTCATAACGCAATATAAAGTCAACGTTGCCGAATGTAACCGGCTTCGTCCAACGAGCTTGCGAGTTATCAGAGAACTCTATGTAATATTGACAACAGTGCATATCAATCTGACAAGAAAATAAAGAACATAACCTAAAATTTGAATATACACAGGGGAATATGCCAAATAGTCATGTCCAACCGGCGGCCCAACCTTTCGTGAACGGACTATACGTGAAACTAATAATCAATATATTTTCGTAAAGAACATCAAATATTAGTTCATTAGTGCCGTCTATCCGAAAAATAATCGCTTCAATGTCCAAACTTGGTTAGGAACACCCTCCGGCGAAAAGAGCAAAGAATTGAAGGTATTTTGTTTTAAGTTTTAGTTTTGTAAAAACGGAAAGACATGGGTCTTTCTACTGAGGTTTTTCCCTGAGCTCTTGTATCTTACGTAGAATAGTATGGTTCCCCGTTTTGTACTAACCTCATCTAGGGATTTTGATGAAATATTTAGACAAAAAGGCATTGTCTTGGTTAATAATATCGTTCAAATGATATACTTACTGATTTCTGGGAATATCTCAGTTGAATTTCGTAAGGTAAAAGTAATAGCAATTCTGAAACCTGAAAAAGAGCTTCAGATCAAGATGTGTTCTTTTTAGAATCAAAATAAATCAGCTTATTCATTAAACAAACACAATTTCAATTGCCGAAAGAAATTCCAAATGTTACATGGATTGAATTAAAGTTTATATCAGAAAATGAAGATCAAAACAATCATTATAGACTGGAGAAAATAATTCTGATAAACGAATTCAACTGTACTATCGACATAATAATCGCAAATCTCGGATTCTCAAGTTCTGCAACTTCGATACCTTAAGCTTGGGGGCTTACACAATATCGCAACTTTGTAGATCTGTTTACAGAGAACTCGAACATTATCTCATCAAAGGATTAAACCGCAGTATAGCCGGGAATACCAATAATGTGGAATCTCGATTGAATAAATTTCTTGCGATACAATTTTAATGAACGAAAATAATATCAAAACCTGTGAGTCAGCCATTTTTTTGAATATTTTTCTTGAGTTCTAGATACATATACAGGGACTTATAAATGATTGTAACAGCGCAGTTGGCTTTGGATTGCAGAATACCAATCTCTAACCAATCAGAGCATAGCATGATCACAGAATTCTGTGGTTTGCATAATCCAAAGCCAACTGCGCTGTTACAATCATTTATAGAGACCTGTACTATCAATGTGAACTTCATATTTCATAGTTATGTCTGTCTGTTCAGAATTTTGAACCGAGATTGGCCTTAAACGATCATCAATGATCTTTTTATCGATATACATAATTATAATCTTTCGAATTAAGAGCTAACTGAATACATTCCACGAAACAAAAAAGCTGTGGTTAGTGCAAAACAGGGTATCATACTATTGTGCATTTGATACTAGAGATCAGGAAAAAACCTCAATAAAAAAACCCTTCTCGCAGTTTTCACAAAATAAAAACATGCAACTACAGTGGAACTTCCCTATAACGAACGTCTATATAACGAATTTCTCTGTGTTACGAATTTCGTACAAGACATTGCACCTTGAATCCAAATTCCATGTTAAAAACGCCCTCTAAAACGAAGTAAATTCTCTTTATAACGAAATATTCAAAGAATATCACTTTTTGAATGGGTATTGGTAAGAAGGTATAAGGGTATGTTTTTTCCGAAATTTTTCCGGGCGTACGTAATGAATCCCGACCTTAAACCAAATCATTACGGCGGGCAGAGAGATACCTCTGAAACAGTTTTAAATACACCCTGGCTGTATGGTTTCAATCTAACCATCACGGTAGTATCAAAGTTGTGCGAAAATGTCTAAAGTGCTTATGTTTGAATGATAAACTTAAATTCATCAGTGAAGTCCACCGCGACATTGAAGACAATAGAAACAAGTTTTCTGTAAAACGAAATTTCTTTATAATGATTTTTTTCCGGATTTAGCGCTTTTGTTATAGAGAATTTCCACAGTAGTTCACTTTTCACTCTGAGATTCTATTCCTGCATGAATTACCTACAACCCAATGATAAACCCTCACGGGCCGCCACTGCAGCGATGCTTCAATATGGAGCAACAACGACTATCTGCATTGTTAACGTCTTTATTCAAATTTATAATTGAATATGAGAACCGAACGCAGTTTCATCCCAGCACTTTGCCGGAGATTTCACATGATTATCTTCAACGCCACATGATGAGAATTGATTATGATTCGAAATGTTAACAGAGCCAAGAGTTTTGTGTATAATACCGTTCTAATAGGTCCATTGTTGACGATCGCCATTGTGTTCCTTGTGTAAATGTGAATTTTATCGAATGAACGTATCTTCTTCTATTTGTTCCAGATTGAAAAGTACTTTGTTATGATTACTGAAGAAACTTGGTTTACACGGTTCACAATTGATGTGAAATTAAAGGAAGCTTTTTGTGTTTATTGATTTACACAAAGAGAAGAAGTTAAACCTTTTTTGTGTGTGTTTGTCTGAAGAAGGAGTCTGATATAGACACCGAAACGTTACAGTGGAACTTCCCTATAACGAAAGCGCTAAATCCGCAAAAAATTCGTTATAAAGAAATTTCGTTATACAGAAAATTTGTTTCTATAGTCGGCAATGTTGCGGTCGACTTCACTGATAAATGTAAGTTTATCATTCAAACTTAAGCACTTCCTTTCAGATTTTGTCGCATCTTTCACTCTAGCGTAATGGTTGGATTGAAACCAAACAGCCAGGGGTGTATTTAAAACTGTTTCAGTAGGATCTCTCTGCCCCCCGTAATGATTTAGTTTAAGGTTCGGATTTATTACGTACGTCCGGAAAATTTTCTTAAGGCCCACTCACTAAGAGGGAAGCGCGAAGACTTGAATGCGCGTTGTACGTGGTACAGTTAAAAGTGTGTGTGTATGGCGTAAATTTGGAATGCGCAATCATCTCCGTCGTGTGGCGTGTGCATTCTTCTCCGTACGTGAAGAATGATCAAAAACGACCGTGTATGGGCAACAAGTCTCTGCACGTTTCATATGTTTAGCAACACAGTGTCGGGTTCGATATTTATACCTTGGACATTTTTTCCTTAATAACAACACACGCCACTGCCATTAACATCAGGTCTTTTTTCGACGTCATCTCACGCTTGTCGCACATCCAAACCAACCGCAAAAGTGTATGTGTGTGGGCAATATGAATGCACACGTTTGCGTTACAGCAAACATGCAGAGACTTAACTGCGCATTCTTCCTTCCTAGTGAGTGGGCCCCATTACCAATACTCATTCAAAGAGTGATGTTCTTTAAATATTTCGTTATAGAGAGAATTTACTTCTTTTTAAAGGGTGTTTTTAACATGGAATTTGGATTCAAGGTGCAATGTCTTGTAAGAAATTCGTTATACAGACGTTCGTTATAGGAAAGTGCCACTGTATTTTTTTTCAGAGACTGGGAGTGAAAACCTGAAAAGTTTTTAGAAATGCGGAATCCTCACAGATTATATTTCAATCGATAATGTTATTTTGATCTAGATATCGAGTTCCAATTCAGGATAATGATGAAAAACTTGTGAAGAACTTATGTCATATTTTTTATGTTTTCACAGAATAATTAGAAGAATTTCCTAGCGATTTTCAATGCACAATACAGGAATAAAAGCATTTAGTAGCCTGAAACATATCGTTTTCAGGATCTCAAATTATACGTGATAGAAATGAAGAATTCTGCTTAGCAAGCATTAAGATTTGATAGATTTATTATAGAATAAGATGCTTTCTCGCATGGTTTTCCAGTTCAGGGTAGGATGAACATAGAATAAGAGAAAATAATTGTTATGAATTGTTCCGTAACTCAAAACAAACCTTCATACAGGAAACCCGATAATCATAATTACGTAAAACGTTATAAAAAACACAGGAAGAATCTGCAGCCATCCAATCTTCTCTCACCACATGAATATTCCATGGAAGTCAAGCGAGCGGAAGATGTTTCCGATGTAAACCTATCAAAATTTCCATAAATCAAGTTAGCAAGTTGCGAACCGAAAAGATAAATTTATACAGTTAATCAGCTAGATGAACGTTGTTCTGGCCAGATGCCCTCATATAACTCAAGATGAGCGGAATATATGGCTCATTGTTTTATCGCTTTGTTACAATCATTGAGATTACGATAAATCACGGAAGAATTCGAACTATTCTTCCGATATTTTTTGTTGGAACCGGATGAAGTGCGGCTTTCTCTTGTGCTGCAGTGATGGAAGGCGAAATGTTAACGACTTTTTTCTTATTGAAAATATGGCTCCATCTATGTATATGTATGAATAATCGCACTGTCATAGACAACAAAATGTCAGAACATGCCTCGATATTTTTTGCACTTCGACTAGTGAGGTCTTTTTTACATTACCATACTAGAGCTACATTTCTTCCAAAAATGTGACCTCATTCACAAAGTTGATCATTTACCTATTTGACTTCACCCACTCACTTCTTTGTAATGGTATAATAAGTGCTCGATAGTTTATGTGGCCAATCCACATATCCTGAAGATATCGTAGTTTTCCTAACCGATCATGTACATTGTACAGGGTGATTCACTTATCTTGGTATCAACCTAATGTTTCTTAAAATCAAAAAGACTTTGAAGCAAACTATTTCTCAATTATTATATTCATCAAATGTTATATTTTATAGCAATAAAATTTTTTCAATAAGAAACAAGTTAAATCATATGTTCTATATACCGGTCATTAGAATCCATACATCCTTATTTCATTATACCTAATCTTGTTACTTTGGCCAAAATATTATGGTTCACATTGGACAGAGTTAGTTATTCAAAGAAAAATGCCTTTTTTCAATATAAATGATCGGATGCTTATTTCATTATAAAGAAGAACATCAGGCTAATGATCACCACGACCACGCTTACAGGACCATATCCTTTTAATGAAAGTTTCCATAACCAAATCGCAAAGTGGCTGCCCTATGTCCTCGATAGCCTCACGAATTCCATCCTTGAGGTCTTGAATCGACGCTGGGCTATTGGCGTAGACCTTCTCTTTCACGTGGCCCCAAAGGAAGAAGTCGCAAGGTGATAATAATAATAATAATAACAATCTTTATTTCACTCAGAATGCATTTACATCTTGGAAATAGTGTCAACAATATGTGTTAAATCACAAGATCTCGGTGTCCAATTGTGATCTACTCTTCTAGAGATAACACGGTCCGGAAACTTTTCCCGCTAAAGATCAATGGTTTCGTTGCGTGTGTGGCACTTAGCACCGTCTTGTTAAAAGTAATTTCGGCCATTAAAAAATCATTAATCATCTCAAATGGACAAACCTGGGTTTTCTTCAACCCTTTCGGCTACAGCAGCAATATTCTCAGCTGTTCTTGAGCTACGTGCACGGGTTTATTCTTCACATCACTAATTTGTCCCAACAGCTCAATTTGTCCACCAATTTCTTTATTGCGGTCCGACAAGGTGCTTCACGACGTCCCAAAAATGTTTGAGTTTTACGAACCGTCTATGCCAAATTTTCACCACCTTTTTTTTTAGTGAATTTAATAATTTCAATGCGTTCTTGAAGCGTGTATCGTTCCATTTTTATTAATGGCTTAGTTTCTACTTGTATCTTATTGGAAAACCCTTTAGTAGCTCATTCTTTATTGCTTTGTTACAAACATTGCTATTCCAATAAATCACCGAAGAATTCGAACAATTCTTTTGATATTTTTTGTCGGAACTGGATGAACTGGAGCTTTCTCTTATCCCTGACTTTGATATCGATCGAGGTTCCAATTGAGTTCAATCTTATCGAAAGATTTCATCAAGCATATGGACCTCCAATTATGGATATGATTGAGTGATAGGAGCTCGTTAAATCGAAAAGACCTGATAAAGATAAAATTCTGCAAGATTCGCGCTTTTAGCGACTGTACCGAAATATCACAATTTGGGACTATGCAGAATGATTTCTCAAAATAAGAGGTCTGCAAATTTTCTCGCGTTTCAATCGATTTCGGAAATTCTTTTGGATATGTTGGCGATAGCAAAACGAACGTTGTTATTTAAGTTAGTCAAAGTCCTAGGAAGATCGTTGTGATTTTAATATCCCCATAAAAAATCGCATGAGGCTAAATCAGGCGAATTCTCTGGAGCGCTGGGAACCTCAGAGAACCCCAGGAAGGAAAACTCTTGAATCATGTAGACATAACAGTCAGAAGTAGAAAAAATATGGGCCAATTATTCCAAATCGAGATAGTGCACACCAAACAGTCACACCTTGTGAAGTTGCGCTCGTAAAGTTCTCTGGGGTTTTCAGCACTCCTGAACAATCGCCTGATTTTACTTCCTGTTTAGACTAAAGAGTTCTTGTGATTTTTTATGGGAATATAATTACATGTGGGAACTTGACCTGGCTTGATAAACCCTCCTTGCTGCAGAGGAGTTTTTTTCGAATATCGAAGGATTTTCAAGGAAAGTTTACATGTGACTGTAATTTGTTGTACAGAGGTAACAATTTAATTATTTATTACTTCCTTTTGGTTGTTCTCTTTCTATTGTCTCATTTTTCCAGATGTAATTTTTAGAGAACGAATCAAATGAAAAGAGAAACGAAAGTATGGTTCAATGAATAAAAAAAAAATTCTTGCGAATATTTCAGCTAATTCTTGAAACAAATTCCAACATACAAGCACTTTACCTATACGGAAGACATAGATTTCTACTGAGTTTTCCTGTGCTCTTGTTAAGGGTTTTCCAATAAGAGATGTTATTTGAATAGCCCCTATTTCGGTAGATGTAACGTTTGAAGCTGCCATTTTTTTGACATTTGAAAAGTAGAAACTACGCCATTAATAAAAATGGAACGATACACGCTTCAAGAACGCATGGAAATTATTAAAATTCACTATAAAATGGTGAAAATTTGGACAGAGACGGTTCGTAAAACTTGAACATTTTTGGGTCGTCGTAAGGCACCTTGTCGGACAGCAATAAATAAATTGGCGGAAAAATTCGAGCTGTTTGGACAAGTTAGTGATGTGAAGAATAATACCCGTGCACGTCGATCAAGAACAGCCGAGAATATTGCTGCTGTGGCCGAAAGTGTTGAAGAACACCCAGGTTTGTCCATTCCTCATCGTTCTTTGGAATTAGGCATTCCACAAACGTCATTACGTATTTTGCATGAAGATTTGGGTTTCTAGGGCTAAGTTCAGTTACACAAGACTCAAGCCGGCCGATCAACAACCACTTCGTGTTTATCTCTCGAAGAGGTGATCACATTGGCCACCGAGACTTTTGTGATTTAACATCTTGCGACTTTTTTGTTTGAGGTCACGTGGAAGAGAAGGTTCTAAGCCAATAGCCCAGCGTCGATTCTAGACCTCAAGATGGAATTCGTGAGGCTATCGAGGACATAGGGGAGCCACTTTGCGATTTGGTTATAGAATATTTCATTAAAAGGATATGGTCCTGTAGCCCGTGGTAGTGGTGGTCATTTGCCTGATGTTATTTCCACAATTAACGGCATAGCTTCTTCTCTTCAATGAAATAATCATGTGATCATTTATATGGAAAAATTGCATTGCACCTCTTATTAAAAAACCCTTCATCATACGCAGAAATATGTGGTGCTCATTATCTCCTGCTAATGCCGAGAAATTCACAGGCTATATTGTTTGATATACGAGAAATTCTGCAAAGTCATATCTCAAAAAAACAATATTTCCAAAAATATATCACCTCAAACGACGAAAACTTTCAACAAGGTTCATCCAATGAAATGAAAATCCAGTTGCCATCCGTCCAACGCGCATTTAAAAATAATAACATAGGATTATTCAAATGAGCATATACATAATTCCGCCGGAATCAATAGTGAAACCGAATGAAAAAATATCAACAGAGAATCTGCATTCCATATCTTATGTACATAAATCTGCATAATCTTAAATCCAAATCAGCATTGAAGAATGTTCGGTCCACAATTCATTTTCAATGTATTTTAATAACCGAATAACGGTTTTTGAGTCGACTATACCTTCAGGGGAAAATACGAAGTCTAGTATACGAACGCATTCGTCAATCCTAAGCTTGGAGAAATCACTTTCTACCAGATGATCGGATCTAGCATCTGTTCCCAATATTCGACTTTGATGTAGAACAATATCCAGAAATTAATATCACACGTCACGACTTGATTGAGATAGCTCGAAAAAATGCGAGCGAGAGAAAAATTGAAAGTTGAAGTGATTAGTTAGGAATCTTAATGGGTTGTGGTCTTTTATTTTTAACCTGGATGAAAATTGATTTGAGGATGCCATAGTTTGTACGGTGATAACCGCGATCTAAACGGCTATGATATTATAATCTACTGAATGTTTTTGTTTTTGAGATCTCGTTCTACTTAAACGAGTGCTAAACTTTTGGGTTTTCCGAGCCCCAGATGCGACAATTTTGCTTGTTGGAAGTAAGCGTTGTCCAGATCAATACTATCCAATTTCGGCCATAGAAAATCATTAATCATCTCTCGATTGGCAAATCCATTGACCGTAAATGTTGCTTCAGCCTAATTTTCGAAAAGTAAGGTCTTATGACTTATGACACGTTGAGGATAGAGAGGCTTTCAACAATAACTCTTGGGTTTTCCGAGCCCCAGATGCGACAATTTTGCTTGTTGACGAAGCCACCGAGGTGGAAATGAGCCTCATCACTCAAGATGATTTTTCGATGGAATTCCGGATCTTTTCATGCATTTTAACGACCCAATCAGCAAAGACACGACGTTGTTGATGATCGACGGCTTGAGTTCTTGTGTTAACTGAACTTTATAAGCCTTAAGACCCAAATCTTTATGCAAAATACGGTGTAATGACGTTTGGTGGAATGCCTTATTCCAAAGAACGATGAGGAATGAACAAACCTGGGTTTTCTTCAAGACTTTCGGCTACAGCAGTAATATTCTCGGCTGTTCTTGAGCGAAGTGCACGGTTTTTATTCTTCACATCACTAACTTGTCCCAACAGCTCGAATTTTTTGCCGTCCGATAAGGTGCTTCACGACGACTTAAATATGTTCGAGTTTTATGAACCGTCTCTGCCAAATCTTCACCATTTTTATAGTGAATTTTGATCATTTCAATGCGTTCTTGAAGCGCGTATCGTTCCCTTTTTATTAATGGCGTAGTTTCTACTTGACAAATGTCAAAAAATGACAGCTTCAAACGTGACATCTACCGAAATAGCGGTAAGTAGTCACGTTTGAAGCTGTCATTTTTTACATTGACAAGTAGAAACTACGCCATTAATAAAAATGGAACGATACACGCTTCAAGAACGCATTGAAATTATTAAAATTCACTATAAAAATGGTGAAAATTCTTCAGAGACGGTTCATAAAATTCGAAAATTTTTGGGTCGTGGTGAAGCACCTTGTCGGACCGCAATAAAGAAATTGGTGGGAAAATTCGAGCTGTTGCGACAAGTAAGTGATGTGAAGAATAAAACCCGTGGAAGTCGCTCAAGAACAGTCGAGAATATAAAAATAAAAAGGTCTACGCCAAAACCCAGCGTCGATTCAAGACCTCAATGATGGATTTCATGAGGCTATCGAGGACATTGTGCAGCCACTTTGCGATTTGGTTATGGAAAATTTCATCAAAAGGATATGATCCTGTAAGCGTGGTCGTGGTGGTCATTTGCCTGATGTTATTTTCCACTATTAACGGCATAGCTTCTTTTTTTATAATGAAATAAAACATCCGATCATTCATTTGAAAAATGGCATTTTTCTTTGAATATCAAAATAACACCTCTCATTGAAAACCCTTCAATTCAGCTTTTCTTGAAGGTATTTTTGAGCTGAAATTTGAGAAATGCATCCGTCTCCAGGTTGTTACCGATCGTATCATATAGAACATTCATCATAAATATTTTGTGTGTTCTAAGCCACTTTGCCATAGTACTTCTTGAAAACAAACATTTTTTTTGGAAAGATATCATATGAACGGATCACCGTTAGACCTGAATTATGATTTATAATGTAAGTAGAGCCTTCTCTCCTGAAAAAAGTAACCTGGAAACACATTCCATCTAATTATATTCTTTTTATTTGTTTTCGTGAATATTTTAAGTATTTATAGTCAGTTTAATTTTAGGTACTCAATGAAATTCACTTTCCATGTTCACCAATCCCGCCTTCCTGCCGAAAAATCCCACAGGGTCGAATTTTAATCCAGACGAAATCGAACGTTTAATGCCCCAAACCCCAACCCGATTTTTCCGTGAAATTTTCGACAGAATACCTCGAAGATTTCGCCATTCCGATTCCCCAGATCTCCTCTTTAATTGCCTCCGATTCCCGCGGGACAACTAACTACAGGACTGAAATTCAAATTCCGCCGAATGCCGTCGTCTCCAACGGTTGTTGGTGGTGAATGAATCGGGCCCCTATCTGCCCCCCTCAAAAATCGATTTCTCGGTATGTCCTGGAATTCAGGCGCGGGTGCAAGGGCGGGGTGAATGGGGGTTATCAACTGTCTTTCCTTCCCCAGGAAAGAATGAGATGAGATTTGTTGCTGATGCTGTGAAATTAGCAATTGGATATTGTTGAATTTCACCTATCGAGAGACAGAAATTTTCAGTTGTAGGCGTTGTGCTGACCAAGGATTTTTGAGGTGTTATTTTGAATAGCCCGCTTTTTCGGAAGATGTTACGTTTGAAGCTTTCATTTTTTAAAATTTGACAAGTAGAAACTACTCCATTAATAAAAATTGAACGATACATGCTTTAAGAACGCAATGAAATTATTGAAATTCACTATAAAAATGGTGAAAATTTGGCAGAGGCGGTTCGTAAAACTCGAACATTTTTGGGTCGTCGTGAAGCACTTTGTCGGACCGCAATAAAGAATTTGTGGAAAGATTCGAACTGTTGGGACAAGTTAGTGATGTGAAGAATAAAACCCGTGCACGTCGCTCAAGAACAGACGAGAATATTGCTGCTGTGCTAATGAGGTTGGAGCAACAGTTACGGTGAATGGATTGCGCTATCGAGAGATGATTAATGATTTTTTTATGGCCGAAATTGGATAGTATTGATCTGGACATAGTTTAATTTCAACAAGACGGCGCTACGTGCCACACAAGCAACGAAACCATTGACCTTTTGATTGAAAAGTTTCCGGACCGTGTTATCTCTCGAAGAGTTGATCACAATTGGACACCGAGATCTTGTGATTTAACACCTTGCGACTTCTTCCTTTGGGGCCACGTGGAAGAGAACGCCAATAGCCCAGCGTCGATTCAAGACCTCAAAGATAGAGAATTCGTGAGGCTATCGAGGACATAGGGCAGCCAATTTGCGATTTGGTTATGGAAAATTTCATTAAAAGGATATGGTCCTGTAAGTGTTGTCGTGGTGGTCATTTGCCTTTATAATGAAATAAAAATCCTATCATTTATATTGAAAAATTGCATTTTTCTTTGAATATCAAAATAACACCTCTTATTGGAAAACCCTTTAGTTTCTTTACAGGGTTTTGCCTATACATAATCCTACTGTTGCGGTAGCTCTTTAAGTGGACTGTATGATCAAAAATCATAGGTGTTGTAAAAATAAAGTGAAAGAAAATAAAGTAAAATGCACCAGACTCACCAACAGTATTCTTCGACCAATCTTCTGGAGAGTACTCTCGGACGGGGTCGGTGATCTTCAATTCTTCAATAATAGTGTCTCTTTCACAAAATAAAATAGCCATACACAAGGTTCTATCTCAAAATAAGAGAAAATATAAAAAAGCGAAAAATACAATTTAGAAAATTAGCGGTAGCGATAAGAAACAGTCGGAGGTTGTTCTTAGACTCTCACACATTGTTCAAATTTCTTGAATTGCGCAGGTACAGCAGCTATCAGTTCCAGGTAACTGAGAATATACAGGCTGTCCTGTACATATACTAATGAAATTAATTTAAATTGAAAACTATTAAATTAAAAAACAGAAAAATAGATATTACTACAACAGCTACTAAGTGCGAGTCCACAACGGCGCACCGACCATAGCCCATCGCACCGCGATGTCAATATTTGAAGTTTGTTACGAAGTAAATACGTCATTTGATGACATCGCGGTGCGATGGGCTAGGGTCGGTGCGCCGTTGTGTACTCGTACTAAGGATTAAACTCCGGAAGCAGCCTGTATACGGCTTAATAAAGAGCCGCATACGCCACTGGGATTGCGGAATGTACCCTGAAGAAGACCCGGTCTCATTTAAATAATCCAGAGTGTTATTGCTTCATTCCTCTAATGACGAGAATGAATTCGGCCGTGCGTTCGGCTATGCGGGGGTCTTCACAGAGGGGGCCCTCGGGGGGTAAAGCAAGTTCACCCCGTTTAGTCTATGCTGCTACGACAAGCGAGGGGTTGATTCTTCATCCAGTCAAGGCGCGCTAATTGAAATCCGAACCGTCTGACGGGGTGGCAAAGTATCAAATATGTTCATGATGGGGATGAAAATGCGAACTCATCATCAGGGTTGTTTCTTAGGTCGGAATAGCTGGCGAAAACCGGATATTTGAGCCGAAAACATCCTGAAGTTTTTATTCAAAGGGAAGGAGATTCTCCGGAATTGTTTTATTTGGAAATGAAGAGGGAGGAAGAACTCTTGTTGATTTTGTTGGAATGGAACGATTGTTGGATTTTGAATGGTGTGGTCCTTTTGACTCGCTATTCAATCTATTTAACTGCTCAAACTTTGAGTTTAACACGAAAATTTCAATATGGAGAGAAACACTGAAACTACCCCAAAGAAATGATTTCAGAAATTTGAAGAGCTGAAAAAACGTCGTTATTAGTTATCAGAATACTCAATGCTTGAAGAAATATAATTCTTTCAATGTTCGCGACAGAGACCTTTGTTATATTATAAAAGCTGCATTTTTTCTTTTGTGACCTCTACAATAAATTGACTCGAATTCGTTAGAGGAAAGAGTATTTCAAATTGCAATTACTACTATCAATTGAAATCCGAAACGTCTGACGGGGTGGCAAAGTATCAAATATGTTCATGATGGGGATGAAAATGCGAACTCATCATCAGGGTTGTTTCTTAGGTCGGAATAGCTGGCGAAAACCGGATATTTGAGCCGAAAACATCCTGAAGTTTTTATTTCAAAGGGAAGGAGATTCTCCGGAATTGTTTTATTTGGAAATGAAGAGGGAGGAAGATCTCTTGTGCGCTTGTTGATTTTGTTGGAATGGAATGATTGTTGGATTTTGAATGGTGTGGTCCTTTTGACTCTTTTATTCATTCAATTTACATAACTTCTCAAATGTTGAGTGAAAATTTCAATGTTGAGAGGAAACACTGAAACTACCCGAAGGAATGATTCAGAGAATTGAAGAGCTGAAAAAACGTCGTCATTTATTCTCTCTTATCCGATTACTCAATGCTTGAAGAAATATAATTCTTTCAATGTTCACGACAGAGAAAATAAAAGATGAAAGTTTTTCTATAGATGACCTCTACAACAAACTGACTCAAATTCGTTAAAGGAAAGGGTGTTTCGAATTGCTCGGTTTTTTAAGAATGAATAATACATAATTTCCATTCAGTTATGCCATTTATGTACAGGGTGATTCACTTATCTTGGTAACTTAATTTTTCTCGAAAAGGGATGAATATTTTTTTATTCTGTTGACGGTATTTGGTACAAGTCAATGTTGATTTGAGATGTGCGTAAAAGTCGGAAAAAAGAATTAAGACACCAGGCGTCGCAGCTCTATCGATTTTTTTTCTCCAGGAACCTACCTTTTTTATTGTGTCATTCGAAAGTTTCTGAATGTTTCTTCTGAATTGTATCGTGCACAAAGCCATTTCTCAATTTCTGATAGAGAATTATAAGAAAAGTAATATTGTACTTATTGATCAAGTATACTATACAGTGTGTTTGGTCACGAGTTAGCGATAATTTAAGGTCATCAAATATACCTAATATTATCGACAAAAACACCCAAACTTGGAAGTTTACCCCCTAGTTTTGGAGTAGCCCTCTTTTTAAATTTACTTTTTTATTTTCGTTGACTCTTCCAAATAATATCGATTTCTTTGGACATAAAGGTCCTACAGATGTGAAAAAATGTTTTTTGAAAGATGATACTACCACCTTTCATTGAAGTATTACAATATAAGACATTCAACTTGAAAACGCCATAAAAAAATTCTTTATAAAAGTTCATAGTGAAAATATGTACTGATTTTCTCAGTAAATCCGCAATATTACAAGAACTAGCACATTAAAGTATTTTTTTTCAATGATTTAACACGCAAGGACACAAGCTACAAAACAACACTCACATCATTTCTGTAAGTTACATAATTTGAGAGTTATTGCTGTTCGAACATGACCCTTATGAAAATTGGTGAAAAAAAAACCTCAGTACTGTACTTTCGATAATTTTCAATGATCAAACAAACAAATTAATCATAAAAATTGCTCAAAATGGCCGCCTCTGCTCTGTAGACAGGCAGTGGCCTTCATGACGACCTGTCTTGTGTCTTTTGCTCGCGTAGTGATCATGTTCGAACAGCAATACTCTCAAATTATGTAACTTACAGATATGATGTGAGTGTTGTTTTGTAGCTAATACCCTTGCGTGTTAAATCATAAAAAAAAAATTATACTTCAATGTGCTAGTTCTTGTACTATTGCGGATTTACCAAGAAAATCAGTACATATTTTACTATGAACTTTTTTAAAGAATTTTTTATGGCGTTTTCAAGTTGAATGTTTTTATATTGTTATACTTCAATGAAAGATGGTAGTGTCATCTTTCAAAAAACATTTTTTTCACATCTGTAGGACCTTTATGTCCAAAGAAATCGATATCATTTGGAGGGTCAACGAAAATAAAAAAGTAAATTTAAAATGGGGGCTACTCCAAAACTAAGGGGGTAAACTTCCAACTTTGGGTGTTTTTGTCGATAATATTGGGTATATTTGATGACCTTAAATTATCGCTAACTCGTGACCAAACACACTGTATATGAATCAAAAGAACATCATCTGAATTCTGAAGTGATGTTTTTCTCGACAATAAAGTTCATTTTCCGTCGATCTCAAAATAAAAGGTCAACATTAATAATTTTTGAAGATAACAAAGAAGTTTCGACCTACAAACGACTAGACTATAGGAAACTCTCAAAAACGGTATTATCATAAATCAGACTCCAAATTCTACCATTCTACGTCATGGCAAAATGCTTCATCTCCCCGAATTAAATTTCACCAGAGGAATCCGGAGTCGAAAAGCAACGGCCACATAATTCATACCAAATAATGAGAAATGAGCTGCTTTTCATTGAGCTCGTTGAAAAACTCCAGTTCATATTCCAGACATTGTGATTTCTAGGTTTCACTTTCGGTGAAAAACATTGGAAGTTAAAGAGCTCGTTTCTGTCTATTACGACGAATGAAGCATGAATTGTCGTCACATAAACTCGGTTTTGTGGTTTGGAAACCGCACTAACAAACCAGATTGAAAGCGAAACGATATGGAATTCTGAACTAAAGGTGTCCATACACAGGGAGAGAGATAAAGAGAGAACCAACTTTATTCACAGCGTTGTGAAGGGTTTTCCAATAAGAGCGAAAACCCATGGAGGTAAAGGAAGTGGAGGGGCCTAACGTTTGACAAGTGTCACGTAACAAACAACTCAAAACAAATAAGGGACGTACCAATATGGCCGACTTCGAACTTTTCAAACGTTAAATTTTATTATTTGTATCTCATTTCTTGTTCCTTTTCTATACAGTTTGTAGCAGAAAGATATTCAGTGTGAGTTAAAAAAGGTTTCTCATTCAGTGAATGGGTGCTCTAATGAATCTAAAAAAAATTCCGCCACAGGTTCCCATACAAACATGGCCGATTTATATGACACTTTTGCATCAGGGGAAATATAGGACATTTTCCCCCCCTTCCTTTGCCTCCATGGGAAAACCCTTCATCACCAAGACATAGAGCTACCAGTCGCGTAACATAAGCTTATATTTTGATATACAGAGTGAAATGTGGCAAATTTCCATGACCAACCGAGTGCTTCCATAGAAGTGAATGAACTGAACGCAGCTTTCAAGTTCAATGATAATCATAATCTCTCATTTGAATGTCACAGCATAGATTACTAGATAAGTGGGCAAACTTTCATTAGCTCGGTCAAATCGATCTCTGTTGATGAATGTATCTGCTTATCAGTTCAGACATGTAAATTATGTGAAATCATTGATTAGTTGAGGTAATAACAAAAGGAAATCACTCCCCAGTTATTGATATCACTTTTGTTGCTACGGTTCGATGAAAGTTTCATTCAGATGATTTATGTAAACGCTGATAATTGAGAAAGTTCATTAGCGGACATGTAATAGACTTGTTAAGTCCAAGAGTGATTGAAACACCTTGAATAATTGAAGAAAAGTTGGATTTGTAGCACTTTTCAAAAAATACAAGAAATAAAATACTGGATACTTGATTCTTTATTGTGAAGGGTTTTCCAATAAGAAGTGTCATTTTGAATAGCCCGCTATTTCGGTAGATATTACGTTTGAAGCTGTAATTTTTTGACATTTGACAAGTAGAAACTACGCCATTAATAAAAATGGAACGATACACGCTGCAAGAACGCATTGAAATTATTAAAATTCACGATAAAAATGGTGAAAATTTGACAGAGACGGTTCGCAAAACTCGAACATTTGAATTGCGCTATCGAGAGATGATTAATGATTTTTTATGGCCGAAATTGGATAGTATTGATCTGTACAACGTTTACTTTCAACAAGACGGCGCTACGTGCCACACAAACAACGAAACCATTGATCTTTTGCGGAAAAGTTTTCGGACCGTGTTATCTCTCGAAGAGGTGATCACAATTATTGGCCACCGAGATCTTTTGATTTAACACCTTGCGACTTCTTCCTTGGGGCCTCGTGAAAGAGAAGGTCTACGGAAATAGCCTAGCGTCGTTTCAAGACCTGAAAGATGGAATTCGTGAGGCTATCAAGGACATAGGGCAGCCACTTTGCGATTTGGTTATGGAAAATTTCATTAAAAGGATATGGTCCTATAAGCGTGGTCGTGGTGGTCATTTGACTGATGTTATTTTCCCCTATTAACGGCATAGCTTTTTCTTTATAATGAAATACACATCCGATCATTTATGCCTATTGGAAAATGGCATTTTTCTTTGAATATAAAAATAACACCTTTTATTAGTAAGGTAAACCCCTTAGGATTCTGATTATATTAATTACTCCTAGCCTTTGATTGACTTAATGATCTTGCAGATGTTACTCTGCTCTCTGGGCAACGCTGCCGGTTTTCAATAGAAGGGCCGGTATGGACCGAAGTCCGTGGAAAATTCTAACTTTGCGCAAACTGATTATTCGAGAAAACTTCTACAACATATTAAGAAATCATATGTGCCCAAACATTCAAAGGTTTTCGAATCGTAATACGTAGTACAGAATAAGGCCAAATAAACAACATTATCATTTGCAATCGTAAGGAGCACACTTCTGCTGCACCCAACCTTTTAGCGGATTTCTTCTGGGAGATCTCATGCTAATATCCTAGAATTTCCATGAATTCTCTCAATGTGTTTATTCAAATTAGTTTCTGGGTTAACGTCAAGTCCCAGGGGGTCAAAGGCCTAGCTGAAGATGTTTTTAATCCAATTAGGTCTTCAGTTATGTACGAACTCATCGGAATTGTTAATTTCTTGCCGGTATTCAGAATTTCGGATGTTTGGATACTTTCTTGGATTTATGGTGGGAATAATTTAATGATTTCTAATGTGTGTTGTTGTTTGCTAAAATTAGCTATTAAATATTCATTTAAATATTTTAAATTATTGATGAGATGGGGTGATGGTCTCCTTTAACACGATGTTGTGCTTTATGGATTCTTGCAAAAGAACATGTAGGTAAAGTAATAGATAACAATTTAAGAGCAAAAAAAATGTTTGCAATTATAAACAGTTTTCCATAAAGATGTTTCATTTTGAATAACATCACTTTTCACATCTGTCGTTTTTAAAACTATAATTTTCGACATTTTACAGGTGGAAACTATTCCTATAATTTAAACGGAACGATACACGTTTCAAAAATACATGAATGTTGTTGAAATTCATCACAGAAATGGTAATCACAATTGGCCACGAATATCTTATGACCTAAACCTCTAGACATTTTTCCATGGGGCCACAATATGAAAATGAATCTGGTTCTTGGTAGAACAAAACTAGCTGAGTTTATATATATTTTGTTCTAGAAGAAGAGCTTGATCTAGAATTAACGACAGAGAAACTGCAAACAAAATGAAAATAAAACATATTTGATGCTGCACGAATCTCTTGAGAGAGTAACTTTATGATCACATGAAGATGAATCTATTCAATATTGCAATTTTTTGAATGATGGAATTTTCGCATGGCCTAGTTTTAATCCACCCATTTATCTCGAGATAATTCTCAATGAGAATCACAATCATTTCATTCTTTCAATAAAGTGTAATCAATATTTCACAAATATGAGAATTTGCTCCATTTGAATGGACAAAATGAATAATGATAATATATGATGGTTTCTTTTTCATTTATAACAATGCATTCCCCTTTAAATAATGCAAAGAATTTCAATGCAAGAGGATAATGAGTTTACGAGCTGAAAAAATTATGAATACTTACTTTTTATCAAACATATTTTCTAGGAATGCATAGCAACGGATGAAAGTCAACTTCGAACAAAAAATTACATTGTTGATCGTTTTTGTACTAATTTCACTATGCTTTATGTAGATTCATGAACAAAGCAAAGAATTGTGCGTACTGAAGAAAATATTGCTGCTGTATCGCGAAGTTTTGTAGAAGAATCTGATACTCCGCTGTTTTAAACTTCTAGAACTTGTTGAGTCAATAATCAAAAATATCATCCTTAACACCGAAGATATTCAGTTCGAAAAAGACGTCGCAACTTTCTGTACATCAAACTTACCCATTGATTCATCGAACAATCAATTTGATTAACTGGCCTCTCCTTACTTTTTATGGCTCTTTGCGAAGTCATTGGTTTATACAGAAAACCAGCCATCTTTTGAAGCAGATATTCCAGCCAATTTTGGAGCCATACAGCCATATTTACTGAAAAATATATACTATGAAATAATCAACTAGATTATAACACTAAAAATTCATTTCAAAAATATTTCTGTTCGTATAATTATTACAAGTTCCCAAGTTCTCAAAAAACATATATATGAGCATTTATTCATTTGAATTCCCTTTTCTATGTTGTAATCTTTGCCATAGTTGAAACGATATCTTCACTTATTGCCTACAAATAATTCACCCAGTATTTTCAACAGTTTTCTCGTTTCAGATTGATTGCTTCAGGCCAAAGACCAAATATAAACGCTGAACAAGTGGTATGGCAGTTGGTAAAACTTTTCGCATCTCTTGACGACCCAACACTGAAGACAAAGGTAGCAAGGTTATCAAAAGCTTATTGGACTACCAGCCAGACTTCCACAGGCTCTTGACGCAAAGAAGAAAATCCCTGGATCAAGCCATACAAGGTTTGAATTTGAAAAGAATAAGTTTCGCAAAGAGAAAAATTTCCAATTGATTACGAATCTGATTTCAAAATATTCTATTTATTTCTCGTATATTATTGAAAACCTCAAACTTTCATGAAAAACCTATGTGAAAACAGTGCTTCAATATAGAGATCAAAAAAGAAATCCTCCTGACAAATTATGAGAAAATCTGATAAGAGTTCCCAATATTGTTTGCATATAACATACAGAGAAGAGAGAGAAAGTTATCCGAAGTAGCTAGACATATACGAGAATTCAGACACGAAGGGAAGCTAGATAAGATCTCTTAACGTTTCTATTTATCGAGAAATTCTCTACGTTGAATATCATTGGAAATTATAAAATTCTTCAGAAGGAAAAATGTGAAAGTGTTACTGATAAAATAAGTATAGCTTGATCTGTGCCGTGTTGTGGGTATTTGTCTATCGTATCATCAAATTGAATATTCATCTCTGGAAAACGAACGCGGAAGAAATAAGCATATGAATTTTTCTTCTTGCTGATCAACCAGGACATGATTTTATTACACATGCATCCTGAGAGGTCATTACGAATAGAATGAGACCAATATATTCATAGTTTATCATTTACTCAATATGCACAAGGTCTGAATTGTATAATGTTGTTTACATTACAAATTAGTTCCGTTTATGTTTGTGGAACTCATGGAATATTGTCAGAAAGAGTTCGAATTAATTGAACTGTCGAAAAAAATATCGATTTTCGTCGTTTTTGAGCGCTTGTTCTATTTAAATATGAGTACTATATCGGCCTAATGTCTGTATTTTAGTATTTTCAGCCGAAAATGGTCTCAAACAAGAGTCACCGATGACGAATACGTGGTCGAATTCAAATTGTCCTAGGGACTTGAAATTTTCAGAATGAGTTCGTTCCCCATATGCCGCGACTGAGTTCGTTAACCAGCCAAATCGTACAGGGTGTTCCATAAAATATGGCCATTCAAAATTTTTGTTCCTCAATATCTCAGAAAAAACGAAACCAATCGAAAGGAAATTATGCGGCTACATGGAGGATGCTGATAATAAGCCTCATACAAAATTTTGTGTCCATAGTTTTAACAGAATCATAGAAAAAATTGGAATAAGGAAAAGAAGAATATTTATAATTCCATAAGATATCCGAATCAAGTTATATTTATTTTGTGAATGAAGATTGATATACTGAATGCAAAATTTCAGGAGGTTTTTACATATTTCAGTTCTTGAATAAATCCAGAATATTATTTTGATCGTGCTGAGGTTTTGCATTGATATATTCAGTATCAATCTCAAGTTCTATACAAAATTTTGAGGTAATAGCCCCATTGCTTCACCAATGAACGAGCGCTCAAAGGCACCTGCTCAGGGCTCTTCTCAATTTTTTCTAAATATATGTATTTTAATGTTCCATTCTGGCAGTGGCGGCTGCTCAGAGGAGGCCGGGCCTCCCCTTATTTCACTGCATTTTATTCAATTTCGAATAGGTTCAAATACAAAAATAATCACATTTCTATATCTGTATCATTTCCATCATTCTATCTACTATCCAAATCTCAAAGTAATAAACATATGCTTATTACTCAGCGATCTAAAACATTCTTACAATATCCGCAACACACAATACAGCGTAACGGATAGCAGGCAAACCGCTTAGCGAAGTAGGCTCGCCTCCACGAGTCGAGATTCGTTAGAATTTAACATTTCAAACTTCTTCAAATGAACGGTGCGGGAACCACTTAAAATTCAAGCTGTAGATCACGTGTCGGAGGCCCGGTTCCGCGGCATTATTTTCGCTTCTAGGCAAACGAGCTTAGCCGAAACTGAACGTCCAATCGGCCCGAATCAACCCTGGCGATCGTGGATGGAGATCAGCTGTTTTTTTGATTCCCTCCCTTTTTATTAACGAAGTATTAATCCTTTCAGCGTGCAGTTTATGGTTTCGTGACATTTTTCGGAAAAGTTTGGTAAGATTTCAATATTTCAGCAAGAAAGATGGAAACGGAAACAAGAAGTGAGAATTATAATGCAAGTAGTGAACTTAAAGAAACGCAAGATCCTGTAGATTTTATTTTGAATAATAAATTCAGTAAAATGTCTTACGATGATAAAATTTTCATAACTCAAGTAACTAAGACACCTCGACCAGCAATGACAAATTTAATTATTAATTCTGCTCATTATCGTTCGTTCTCCGTAGAATGGTATAATAAATGCTAGTGGCTGACAGGAAGCCCAGTTCGAAATGAATCATTTTGTTGGTTGCGTGGTTTCGGGCCTCCTCTGATTGAAACGTCACGAGCCGCCACTGCATTATGGTCGACTCAGTTTTAAAGATCTCGACTTAAGCAATTCTCAACAGCACTGGCTTGCCAGTGGAGCTATAAGAACTCCTATAGTAAAGACAATGAAGTTTTATTGATGTCTTTGGCACTGCTACCAAGCCTGCTATTGGTTCCCTAGCATTGAAACTAAATTTCTCATGTGGTAGACATAGATATATTTCATCTAACTCACACAAACATAGAATAAGCCCTCAATAACATAAAATTCACAATGTTTCAGGCCTAGGATGTCACGGCCTGATGCAAGACGCCAGCGGGCTGACTCATCTCCACTCAGCTCTCAAAAACGAGCTCTCACGTCACATAGACGCCTACAAGACAGCCCTGCATCGCTTAGATGAACTCCATCTTGTTTCTAACGACTCTAAAAAACCAGTCGACGCTTCACACCAAAGACTGTTAAACTTACATCACGACGACGTACAGCAGAGACTGATCGACAATAAGACAATTCTGACAATATTGGACAAACAAGCACTGCAACAACTAAGACCACTTATTGATACTTTAGCTACAAGGGTACAAAATGACAAGGAAGCTTTGTTTTGTATATCGCAAATTAAAAAGTAAGTTTAAAAAGCTACTGACGATTTTTTTGAGGGTGAAACGACTTGGTTAGACAAAGTGTGCGTTTGACTTGTGATTCGGCACTGAAAGATAAGTATTTTGCACCTTTAACTTTCACGAAACACTTATTGTACCTAGTAAGCTATGAATTCAGGGTGTTATGATATATTGGGAAGGTTTTGACTATTTGAAGCTTTTCTTTCAAACACCTTTTGCTCTTCAATAAACTATTTCTGAAATGTAAATACTGACCTAATGAAGAAACGGTCTCAATTGATATGTAGATTCTCCTTTAGAATCTCTAGCAGAATTTATATTGGATTATTTGGAGTCTTTTATCTCTAACACATTCAAATGAGAACGGTTTTCAAAACCAAACATGCTATAGCTCTATAAGATTTGGTTGTAGTTGATTGAAACACTGAAACCTTCCTGCAATGTTTGTTCAGACTCCATATTAGAGCAAGCAATCAGCATATTTGCCTGTCTTTGGCCTGTTGATCCACTGAGAATGCTTCTTTCTTCCTCATCTAACTTAACAGTAATCAGTGTACATATATGATAGCAAACATGAGGTCATAGGTCTGTTAGAAGAAGTGCTTTCTCCTCTTTCTCTAAAGGCTCCAGCTTTCTTATTTTCTTCAATTCCTCGTGAGCAGATATTCAAATCAAACTGGTTTTACTGTTTTCGCTTGTGTAAGAAGAGATGTTTACAGCTTCAATGGTCCTTGATTTACATTCCATGCTTCTTGCTTTCAGACTCCATATTAGAGCAAGCATTCAGCATATTTGCCTGTCTTTGGCCTGTTGATCCACTGATAATGCTTTTTCTTTTTCATCTAACTTTACAGTAATAAGTGTATGTGACAGCCAACATAAGGTCATAGGTCTGTTAGAAGAAGTGCTTTCTTCTCTTGCTCTAAAGGCTTCAGCTGTCTTATCTTCTTGAATTTCCTCGTGAGCAAATATTCAAACCAAATTCGTTTCTGTTTTCGCTTGTGTAAGAAGAGATGTTTACAACTTCAAATGGTCCTTGATTTACATTCCATGATTCTTGCTTTCACACTCCATATTAGAGCAAGCATTCAGCATATTTGCCTGTCTTTGGCCTGTTGATCCAGTGATAATGCTTTTTCTTTTTCATCTAACTTCACAGTAATAAGTGTATGTGATAGCCAACATGAGGTCATAAGTCTGTTAGAAGAAGTGCTTTCTCCATTTCCTCTAAAGGGTTCAGCTTTCTTATTTTCTTCAATTTCCTCGTGAGCAAATATTCAAACCAAAACTGGTTTTACTGTTTTCGCTTGTGTAATAAGAGATTTTTACAGCTTCAAATGGTCCTTAATTTACACTCATCAGTAGCTTCAGTGATATTTGACTATCAGAGACAGTTCTGGCTTCCTTGTACTCTATAGACAGACATACTTGGGCACATCTCTTTATTATCTGAAATTCAGATCAGATCTTTGATCATTGATTTTCCATAAGGTTCTGATTTCCTGTATTTAGACCCTATGCCTATGACTGCACTTGCTCTGTGAGTGACCAGTACTGCTGTACTGCAGCTTCGAAACTCCAAACTTCACAACTTATAAGCATGATATAGTTAGCTCTATTTTTTTATAACTCTTCAGACTGCTCAACAGATTTCGCTGCATAATAAACAATTTATTTCCTTATTCATTTTCATTTCTTTTTTTGACATTCTTGAGTTTGCATCTTGTTACATATTTCCTTCTTTTTAAATCTCAATCTCTGTATTTCTGTCAACATTGCACCATGTTTTATGTAACATTGTTTGTTGAAAATCACCTTTTAAACTTCTGATGAATTTTATCCTCAAAAAGGACACAAGTTGGAGATTCGAAAGGCAGATATTCTTAATTCTCTTTGCAACGAAACCAAATCATCATCTTTCGAGATGAAAAGCCGAGGAGCAATTCTCTGTAGATTGCTCCCACTAGTGAAGTGGCTGCATACCCTGATATGCCCTAATATTCACCGGAAATAACATATTCAGGAAAGAATCCTCAGAAATGAAAGCAATATAGCAAAGATAAGAAGCGCCGTAAAACCATACCCCTCAAAAGTATTTCTAGCGATAGTCAACAGGGTAATATACATACGTAATCAAGTGTCCCTCCTGAGGAAATGGGGTCAACTTTCCACGTCTTGGCCTTTTGCCAGGCCGGTTTTCCCGAAGAGTCTATAGTTTTTTTAATTGGTTTTCCAAAAGGTTATCATTTCCTGTATTTAGAACATTTGCGTTTATGCTGCTATTCTTATACTTAACTCTTCAAAAACTGTCCAACGGATTTCGCTGAATCCTGAACAATCTATTCCTTTATTAATATTCATTGCGTTTTTTAACATTCTTTAGTTTCATCTACTTATATTTTCTCCTTTCTTAATTTCAACTCCTGTATTTCTGTCAACATTTTCATCATGTATTATAGAACATTATTTGTTGTAAATCACCTTTTAACCTTCTGATGAATCTTGGCTCTTCAAAAGAACACAAGTTCTCGATTCGAACGGCAGATATAGATATTTTTAATTCGTTCTGCGACTCAACTTAATCATCATCTTTCGAGATGAAAAGCCGAGGAGCAATTCTCAGTAGATTGCTCCCACTGGAAAAGTGGCTGTATACCCTGATATGCCCTAATATGCGCCGGAAATAACATATTCATGAAATAATCCTGAAAAATGAAAGCAATATAGCAAAGATAAGAAGCGCCGTAAAACCATCCCCCTCAAAAGTATATCTAGCGATAGTCAACAGGGTAATTCTGCTGATATACATACGTAATCAAGTGTCCCTCCTGAGGAAATGGGGTCAACTTTCCACGTCTTGGCCTTTTGCCAGGCCGGTTTTCTCGGAGAGAGTCTATAGTTGGATTGGAGAGCTGGATAAGTCTTTGATGTTCAGGAGCGTTCAAGTAATATCTGATTTCAGGTTGCACCCGGTCGATGAACAACTTCCAGTGGCTAAATTGTTGATGTCGTTTTCAAAGGGCTGCGGAGCCCTTTTGGACCTGATGCAAGTGCCTGACAGTCCGTGCAGCAGCGAAGGGTATCATTCGGAGCCTGAGAGTGATTGTGACAGTGGGTAGGTGAAATGATCAGCGAAGTTAAGGGTTGAATAAATAAAACACATTATTTGCACTCATTTTCTAGAACTTTTCATGGTAATTGCAGTATCAGTTATGACATTTATGTACGAAAAATGGCCTCCTCCTGCAGGTCTGCAGACGTCTACTCTTTTGTTAAAATTTTCCAACGCCAATATTTATAAAATTGAGGCTCTATATCTCTAATGACACGAATAATTTTATGCTTTAGTACATGAATCAATTGTGGATTAGGTATTCTTCTAGACCTTGCCTTTCACATAACCTTATGCTTTCAGAGCTAAAACCTTGTGTTAAATACGCCATGTTGTGGACCCAGTCCAACTTGTTGTGAACGTCGTATTATAGACATTCCAAGGTCTTCAGCAACACGAACCAAATCAATATTTTCCTGTGAACGACCGCTACGACTGTATTTTTCAATTTTTGAGCGCTCGTTTTGCAAGAATGAGTGCTATATCGAAGTTTGAGGCGAAAATGGTCTCAAAAGATAGGGTTCTACTTCCTGATGAAGAATTCGTAGTCAAATTAAATTCTGTCCGTGAGGCCGTCCGTTAGCACAATAACTTTCGAAGCGATTGTCCTAGAGACTTGAAATTTTCAGGGTGAGTTCGTTTCCCAAATGGCTCGGTTGAGTTCGTTAACCAGACAAATCGTACAGGGTGTTCCATAAAATATGGCCATTCAAAATTTTTGTTCCTCAATATCTCAGATAAAACGAAACCCATTGAAATGAAATGTTGTGGCCATATGCAAGATAAGCCTCATGCAGAATTTTGTGGCCATGGTGTAAACAGAATCATAGAAAATTCAACTGGAATATTGAAAAGAAGAAACTTCATATTTCCCTAACAGGATATCCGATTCGAGTGAAATTCATTCTATAAATGAAGAGTGATATACTGAATGTCAATCACTGTTCGATGTTATATTATTGACAGTTATTGCCACATGATTGAACCTTTATACATGAATCATTGAAGTGTTTAATTACATCAATTAAATATTCTTTGGAACCTTCCAAACAGTAGAAAACTTCTAACGAATATGAAACATAACAAAATCGAAAAATACATGAAATTATGTGAATTCGTTATCCATATGTAGACTCTAATATATGTATATACACTTATTAACACTACTAAAAACTCTAGCGCCAAATATCGAATGATGGCGTTTTCAGAATGATAACCCGAGGAAATTGAACTTGACACAAATGAAAAATAAATCATCACAATACCTAAATATCAAAATAATAATGTTCCGAAAACTTGATTGTTCTTCTGAAAAATTCTCTGTATCTTTCCACTGTGACATCTTGTATAACATGAAATATTGCAGTGTCAACGAGAGAATTATCTGAAGTACGCGTCTGTAAACAATTTGTATCGATTTTTTATTAAGAGACGGCAAAAGGTCGGAAAGAAATTCTAACCAACTTATCTACAAGATTCAGCACTTACAGTGGTGGGACGCTTAATATGAGAAAATGACACACACCGCTATCGCATTTTCCAACGTAATTGATAATGCTTTTTCTCGGCTACGTTAGGGTTGAAAGTAAAAAATTAATGTAGACAGTTCCGAGCCATAAAAAGTTTGGATTAGGAAGCATATCTCACCGAAAAAATTGCGTCATAAGGAAACTCTTCTGAACCATTTGTCAATGATATTTATTTATAATACGCGTACTTACAGATGGCATATTATACAGGGTGTCCAGGAAAAAGGATTCAGATAAAATATAAAAATGAGATGATAAGTTCCTATCATTTTTTTTCTTAGCGACCCTCTCTACGGAGATAGGTCCTCGTCCTCCTAAATGACGCCACTGGAAGTTTGAACTGAGTAATATAATGCAATGAAAATTTGATGTGATAATTGGTCGTAAGGACCTCTTAAAATACTACCTTTAAATTTGAATTCGTCAACTCCAAAAATAATTTTTCCCGAATACGGTTCATTTTATGGACAATGAACAAGAGTACCTTTCTTCAAGTTAATGTTCAAGATATACAGGGTGTAACTAAATAAGTGTAAAATATTTAAGGAGGTGATTCCTCATCCAAAAAAAATTGGATCTTTCATATAGAGAAACTTCATTGGAGCATCCCTTGTTAAGATTCAGCCCCTCAAAGGGAGTACATAAAATTTGTATAACAATTTTTTTCACAAGCACCAAAAAGTTACAATATTAATCAATTACAATATTAATTGTCACTATCGCTAAAAGTGTCCTACTAGATAGATTAGTTTGGCATTTATGACGATCTATCTCTGTAGTTGTTCGTAAAATAATATTTTACTTCGAACTGGTTTATTTTGGGCAAAAAACTCAGGAGACATTTTTTGTTTATAAGGAAACAGGCTATCGGAAATGAATTTTTAAATGGTAAACAAATAATAAGACAAAAAGTAACATTGGAAATAAACTTTAAGGGTTGCGTTTCCCACCCTTACAACCATGGGGTACACCAAATAAATAACTGGATAAGTGTCATTTTGCTAGTAGGAAACGTCAGGTTAATTTCAATATTGTAACTTTTTTGGTGCTTGTGAAAAAAATTGTTATACAAATTTTATTTACCCCCTTTGAGGGGCTGTATCTCTTAGATAGACTATATCCCCTATACTTAGTCTAAGCTGTATCTTAACAAGGTATGCTCCAATGAAGTTTCTTTATATGAAAGATCCTATCTTTTTTTCGATGAAGAATCACCTCCTTAAATATTTTACACTTATTTAGTGACACCCTGTATAAATTTGTTCTTTCATTTTTCATCATACAGGGTGTAAGATAGAAGCATTGAAATGTACAACTTAGTCTGACAAATTAGTGCAAGGATTCACGCAGGAGCATTTCATCTTAATCAAAAATTTTAATTGTTTCTGTTTCAAAGACTGGGGGTGAAGAACCAAAAAATTTTCTAGAAATGCAGGATCTTTCCAGATTATATTTCAATCGATACTTTTAAATGTGACACTCTGTAAAAGGTATAGCAGAATGAACTAGAGCGGAACTTCCCTATAACGAAAGCGCTAACTCCGCAAAAAAATCGATATTAAGAAATTTCGTTGAACAGAAAAATTTGTTTCTATAGTTGGCCTTTTTACCAATACTCATATAAAGCCTCATACAAAATTTTGCGGCCATAGTGTTAACCAACCATAGAAGATTGAATCGGAATATTGAAAAGAAAAATCCTTTTAAGTACAGTGAAACTTCCCTATAAGAAAAGCGCTAAATCCGCAAAACAAATTCGTTATAAAGAAATTTCGTTATACAGAAAATTCTCTTCTCTAGTCGGCAAGGTTGCGGTCGATTTCACTGATAAATTGAAATTTCATTTAAACTTTAGCACTTTCTTTCAGGCAGTTTCGCACAACTTTTCACACTAGCATAATTGATTGAAACCAAGCTGCCAGGGGTGTATTTAGAACTGTTTCAGAAGGATCTCTTCCCGCCCTAATGATTTAATTAGGGTCGGGATTTTTGACGTAAGTCCGGAAAAATTTCGGAAAGAACCCATCCTTATACCTTCTCTCCAATACCCATTCAAAGAGTGATGTTCTTTGAATATTTCGTTAAAGAGAGAATCTACTTCGTTTTAGAGGATGTTTTTTAGCATGGAATTCAAGGTGAAAGAATTGTACGAAAATCGTTATACAGAGAAATTCATTATAGGGAAGTTCCACTGTATTTCCACACATAATGGAAATCAATATACGATAAAAAACTATGAAGAAATACCTCGACAATCAATATCATCAATTCATGTTCAGGTCGAAGTACGCCAATAACTGCTCCCGATAGAAATAGGGACGAAACCTTTTCCATCAGTTTTTCAATTCTTATCAGAGCCCGTACGATCCACGTTTAAATTGGTTAGAATGAAATGGAGTCATATGTCGATTTGAATACCAAATTGAACTATGTAGGAATGCGCTTTGTATTTCCTACAAGTATTCACAGCAACCTATGCAATAAAGTTATTTTGCATGAAACATGGTTCTGGTATATGTCTTATATTTTAAATTTCATGGCTTCTGTATGATATTTTATGGAAGCTTCAGTTATTCTGTGCGGGGATGAACGCAAGCATGCGATTTTTTATGGACAGGGTGGTATTAAGATTGAAAATTTCGATAGTTTTCGATTTTTTTAGATTTGGTGAGGAAAAGTGATGTCAGCGGATATTTTCAAATTCGACGTCAATTTTTCGTGATTTATACATCAGTTTTATCATAATATAATATACAATGACGCCACTGGAAATCAATTTTATTGGAATAAGTTTAAAACTACTCGATATAATTTGATGAAAATTTGATATTATTAATAGTATTAAGGACCTGTTAATTCACCGCACTCAAATTTCAATTAGCTTATTCAGTTTACCAGGGGCGGACTGTAATTTTTAATGCTTACATTTATAACACCCTGTTTAATAAGATGCTAAAAACAAATTTGGATATCTTGAACATTAAGCTAAAGAAAAGGTACTCTTGTTCAGTGTCGATAAGATGAACCGTTTTCGAAAAAAATAATGAAAGAAGTAATTTATTGAAATTTATTCCACTTAAATGAATTTCCAGTGGCGTCATTTAGTAGGTCGTTCCTTCGTAGGGAGGACCGCTAGGAAAAAAAATTATGGGAACTTGTCATCTTTTTTTTGTGTTCTATCTGAATCCGAAAGATTTCCCACATTTTGGGACACTCTGTTATAATCTTTGAATTGAGAGCTAAATTTTGTTTTCAACATTAATGTTAATAATAAATAGTAGATTTTCATTGAATATTTTGCATGTTGAAATAAAATATATATTTTCAATGTGCTTTTCGAATCTTATGCAGTCGTAGAAAAAAAATAATGTTCCTAATTCATGAGTAAAGTGTCTTTCCCGCCTTTGACTGCTTGCCCGAACTCCGCGTCGTCGCGTGTGGTAAAGTATCACTTTCCGTACTTGTTAGGAAAATAACTATTGTTTTTTCTTCCTTAGTTTTCGAGCCAAATTTGGCACACTCTTTTCAACATGACAAATGACAATATCTGATTTGATCGCTAATATTCCAGTAGGTCCAACCTAACCAAATTCCAGTTGCAAAAACTGAACCAAATTATTACAAAGTCCCCAATTGATTTTACGAAAGTGAATTATGCGGACGTGACGAGAAAAACAATGGGTTTTAATCACGATAGAATACGAATAAATTGAAATAGGGAACGGCGAAATGGAACATAAATCTATGAAATCGATACCTGTAAAATTGGGGCAGTACGAGCACTATTGCATCCAAATTGGGACATCAACTTTGAGGTATACACGCTTCTTCCAAGTTTCCTCCAGATTGCATATTGATACATAATATTGGAAAATTTACATTACGATGTGTATTCCGATAGAATAATAACAGCATATTTATATTCATGATGGGAATAATGTTTCTATCGGTTGTGAGTGGGTTGAATTGCATTAACTATGAATATTGCCTTTTGGAGCTTGTTCTTTAGGAAACTGCATGCCATGAGGCGTTTTCGGAAACTTACTCAGGGTTACTAACTCGATCCATTGGGTCACGTGACAGATCTACTCTGATCACGGACCCGGGTTCTTAGTTTACGAACATATCAGGTTTAGGATATGAAGTGACAGTCGTATCAATAACATAACCAAATATTTTATGAATTTATTTTTTTAGTCCCAGTTTATTTTCGGATTGTCTCTAGCTTTGCTTGCATTTATTGGCTTCCGTAAAATATTTCTTATAATTTCTGGTGTGCGCTTCCATGTTTGATGTTATTTTTGAGTACCTATGTTAGAAAAAGAGAATTTATTTTTTCAGTTCCAGTTTATTTACTGATTGTCTCTAGCTTTGCTTGGATTTATTGGCTTCTGAAAAATCTTATAATTTCTGGTGTGTGCCCTCGCATCTTCAATGTTATCTATGAGTACCTATATTTAAGAAGTAAAGAAGGCTTTAGCTTCAACGCAGAGAGATCTACATACAAAGTTAGGAAGAAGTTGTTTCACATTATTTTCTCGGCTCATGGAACCACACATTTCACACTGAGCCAAATATTTTCTCTTTCCATAATTTTTAGGAATAGAATATATGAAATTACTAAGAAAAGAAGAAGAAGACTATTCCCGCCTTTTTCAAATACAAAATTGAACTGCAGTGAGCATGCGGTGACTTTACGACCCTGCTCTGGTGTAGGGTTACGATAGATCAACCTGGGTCAGTGATCGAGTTAATAGCGCCGTACTTTCCGAACAAGGGTTGGATGTTCGGGTTTGGTAAACGAACGCGAAGGTTAGGGATCGAATTAACCAGAGTAAGTATCGGAAAAAGCCTATAGTTTGGCCCAAATGTCTGCGAGTTCCGAACTTCGAGTGGTTTTGAACGACTTGATGCAGCTAACTGATAAAGGAACTCCATAAAGTGTCGGGATTTTTCACTTCACTTTCTGGTTCGTTCCAAATTCTGACTTGATATCGTATCATACTAAAGGGTGTTTCCTCAGAGTAAAAAGTAAAAGTTCTTTCTCTTCTTACTCTGAGGGTGTTTCGAATTGCGTGGTGTTTTTGGAGAATAAATAAAATACAGATGGCGCATTGAATATGTCTGGGTATTTTGACATTTGAGTAGTGTTAGTTTTATATACTTACATATTACATTCATAAAAATGGTTTTGTACAATTCAAATTGTTGAATTATCTCATGAAAATCAATGTTATGTGAAAAGCATTTTTAGAAAATCACATGAATTTTATGCTTTACATAATCGTCCATCTGGAAGCACTATTGGTCGAATTATTAAAGAATTCCAAGAGTCCGGTTCGGTGGAAAATCTAACGAGTGAAAAATACAGTCGTAGGTGTCGTTTACAAGACAATAATTGTTCGATAAAGTGTTGCTTAAAACCTTGAAATGTTCGTTAGAATACATTCTCAACAAGTTGGTCTTAGTGGGCCCCCAACATAGCGTATTTTACACAAGGATTTATCTGTGAAGACATATTATAAAGTTCAAATAACACAGAAACTAAACCCATTTGATATAAGATCATTTAAAATTTCCTGAACGAATGATTTCCTGAAACGGTTATGTAAATTATCCACCAAGATGATGTGATTTGACGCCGTTGGACTATTTTATTTGGGGTTATATGAAAACCAAATTATAAGAATAATCAACAATTGATTTCCTGAACTTATACGTCAGAAGTGGATGAACTATAGCACAAATTGCTTCATGCCTTTCTTCTAATTTTTCATTTTTTCACAGGAAAGACGCAGTCGGCAGATACGCCGCACTCTATTACCAAAGCCGGCCCAGAGCCCTGGAAGCTCTGGATTCCCTTCCAGATTTGATGCATGCCACGCAGTTAAAGTCGAAAATACTCTTTTCAGTTGTTGTTGTGAGTACATCCCATATATATTTCTTTTTTTTCCCTGGAATAGCATCGTTATATGACTATGGGTATATTGCGGAGCATCGAAAAAAAAGGATAACGCATTGCATCCTTTGTAGATACATGGGACCGAAGAATTATCTTTCGCATATATGCTGGAGTTTGCATTCTACTTGTTTGACTATTTTTTGTAGTGATTCATTATCATGGACTTCCGTTCTGGTTGTATGCATTGATGAGTCATATGCCGAATGAAAAAATGGACTTTGAACGTTCGAAAAGAGAAATAATAGTTTTTGTTTACTTTTCCCTGTCAGTCCTGGATTCATAATACTAGGTGCATCATTGATGTAAATGAAAGAAATGTATGTGCTTTTATATTTTGAGATTGGATAGTGTTTCAATCTATACAGTGTGTTTGGTCATGACTTAGCGATAATTCAAGGTCATCAAATATACTTAATATTATCGACAAAAACACCCAAACTTGGAAGTTTACCCCCTTAGTTTTCGAGCAGCCCCCATTTTGAATTTACATTTTTATATTCGTTGGCCCTTCCAAATAATATCGATTTCTTTGGACATAAAGGTCCTACAGATGTGAAAAAAATGTTTTTTGAAAGATGATACTACCACCTTTCATTAAAGTATAACAATATAGGAACATGCAACTTGAAACCACCATAAAAAATTCTTTAAAAAAGTTCATAGTAAAAATATGTACTGATTTTCTTAGTAAATCCGCAATAGTACAAGAACTAGCACATTGAAGTATGATTTTTTTTAATGATTTAACACGCAATGATATTAGCTACAAAACAACACTCACATCATATCTCTAAGTTACATAATTTGAGAGTTATTGCTGCTCGAACATGATCACTACGCGAGCAAAAGACACAAGACAGGTCGCCATGAAGGCCACTGCCTGTCTACAGAGCATAGGCGGCCATTTTGAGCAATTTTTATGATCAATTTGTTTGATTTATTATTGAAAATTATCGAAAGTACAGTACTGACGTTTTTTTATTTTGTCAATTTTCATAATAATATAGGGTCATGTTCGAACAGCAATAACTCTCAAATCATGTAACTTACAGAAATGAAGTGAGTGTTGTTTTGTAGTTTGCGTGTTAAATCATTGAAAAAAATTATACTTTAATGTGCTAGTTCTTGTACTATTGCGATTTTACTGAGAAAATCAATACATATTTTCACTATGAACTTTTTTAAAGATTTTTTATAGCATTTTCAAGTTGAATGTTCTTATATTGTTATACTTCAATGAAAGGTGGTAGTATCATCTTTCAAAAAACATTTTTTCACATCTTTAGCACCTTTATGTCCAAAGAAATCGATATTATTTGGAAGGGTTAACGAAAATAAAAAAGTAAATTTAAAATGGGGGCTACTTCAAAACTAAGGGTGTTTTTGTCGATAATATTAGATATATTTGATGACCTTAAATTATCGCTAACTCATGACCAAACACACTGTATAGTCCGTTCACGAAAGTTTGACCCGTCGGTTGGCTATGACAATTTGACATATTCTACAGTGTATATTAAAATTTAAGGTTATGATGTTTATTTTCTGGTCAGATTGATACGCAATGTTGTCAATATTGCATAGAGTTCTCTGATAATTCCCAAGCTCCTCGGATGAGGCCGGGTATATTCGGCAACGTTGACTTTGTTTTACGTTATAATTATGTCAACAAATACTGCAGTTGGCAGTATTTGCTGTTATAACGTGAAATAAAGTCAACGTTTCCAAATGTACCCGGCCTCGTCCGACGAGCTTGCTAGTTATCAGAAAACTCTATCCAAAATTGACAACATTGCATATCAATCTGACAAGAAAATAAACAACATACCCTAAAATTTTAATATACACACTGGAATATGCCAAATTTCATGGCCAACCGGCGGCTCAACCTTTCGTGAACGAACTATAGCTACAAAATGACACTTGTATCCGTGAAGTTCGACATTTTTGAGCTTATTAAGTACTCAAAATGTTTTGCGTTTTGCCTCACGATAAAAAGTTAATGGTTACATCTGGTATTATGTGCTTATGCAGACATTTCAAAAGTATGACACTCTGTTTTTCTACAAATACAAGCGCGTAAAATCACCAAGCCAGCAATCAAGAAACTCATTATCTCTTTCCCTCGAATTCATTAAAATATTCCTCCATAAAACGCCCTCGCATAGAAAACTAACGCTACAAATCATAAGTCCATAACAAATGTTCCTTTAATGAGAAACGAATTCGAGAAAAAGCGTCGACTTCCTTTTCTGCGGAATATATTTATACCAAGAACTATCACTTTATCCAGAGATCCATTTTCGCCATTTTCTTCGCCAATCCGGGACCTGGAACTCCGGGAACTTCTGAAGTTTATGGATTCCTGAATCCCCGAGGTGGAAAATACGTCTGGGTAAAAAAAAAGTACGTGGGGGGCGCAGATTCTGGTCGCCTGGAGATGCGAAAAGTAGGTTAATAGTGATTTACTCTGATTTATCAACTGATGAAAAAACGAATATGAGCTGGGTATACATTAATATTTCATTGGAGACGTTTGCCGTCCGAGTGGGAAGTCTTTAATGGTCATCGCGGAGGTCGAACGTTGTGTGAGAAATTCGAGGAAAGCGCCGATGTGGGAAAGAAGGTTTTGGTTGCTTGTTGGGAAAACGATAATTGAAGTTCATGGAACCAGAGATCATTAGCCCAAAGCATTTCTCATCCTTGAATCCACTACATTGCTAGCAAAGTACCAAGTGTGCACTGTCGCTAGGCTCCAGTATGAGCGTTTTTCAAGCGGAAATCTTAGCTATTGAAAGATGTCTAGATATAAAATAAAAAGAAACTACCAGAAGTGCGTTATAGCCCACACTCAGATAGTCAAGCTACTATTAAAGCACTGAGCTCCTACGTTATCGACTCTAAAATGATCTGGGAGTGACGGAACAAACTCAAGGTAGACAAGAAATTAAGGTCTTTTTAATCTGGGTTCCCGGCCATTCAGGAATCAAAGGAAACGAAGAGACAATACACTTGCCAAAGAGGGTGCACGAACCTTACTCATTGGCCCAGAACCCTTCTGTGGTATAGGTAATAAGAAGGAGTTTCTGGAGAAAGCCGAGAGGGAAAAACTCTGGCGGAATCTCCCGGGGATGGATCATTCCCACAAAGTTCTATCGGAACTTCCAAACAGCAAGATTCAAAAGATATCTGGATCTTAGTCAGAAACAATTACACACCTCCTCACTGACTTTCTTACAGGACACTGTCGCCTCAGGAGAATCCGAGAGTCTGGTCCTCTCTGAACAACTACATCTCATCTGCGAACCTACCTAGTGATGTAATCATTAAGAAAGTAAGCACTGAGAAAATTTTCAGGACATTGTTTAGTAAAAGAAAGGAAAGGAATGGGACTGGAATACAGTCAATGCACCGACTATAACCTCAAAGAAAAAAGTGTAAAATGGTATATAGATGGTTCCAAAACCTCTACAGGGCCAAGTACCAAGTGTGCACTGTCACTAGGCTCTTGTATGAGCGTTCTGTTAAGCTAAGCGGAAATCTTAGCTTTGAAAAGATGTCTAAATATAAATCTAGAAAGAAACTATCAAAGTGTGATATTGCCATACACTCAGATAGTCAAGTTGCTATTAAGCATTGAGCTCCTACGTCATCGACTCAAGTATGATCTGGGAGTGCCGGAACAACTCTACGAGGTAGGCAAGAAAAATGAGGTCTTTTTAATCTGGGTTCCCGGCCATTCGGAAATCAAAGGAAACGAAAAGGCCAATTCACTTGCCAAGAGGGCGCACGAATCTCATTTATTGGCCCAGAACCCTTCTGTGGTATTGGTAAATGTACCTATAAGAAAAAAATTCTGGAGAAGGAGAAAACCGAGAAGGAAAAACTCTAGCGGAATCTCCCAGGAATGAATCATTCCACCAAGTTCTTTCGGAACTTTGACACAGCAAGATCCAAAGTTATCTGGATTTTGGTGAGAAACACTTAACACCTCCTCACTGGCTTTCTCACAGGACACTGTCGCCTCAGAAGCACCTGTTGTGGATGGGATTATCGGACACTGACGAGTGTAGGTTCTGTGGGGAGGAGGAAGAAACCCCTATTCAGCTAGTCATGGAATGCTTTGACATTGCGAGCCTAAAGAGAGAATGCCTTGGGTGAGAAACTGTAAGAGTGAGGAAATAGCTTCATTGAAGCATTCACAAATATTGAATTTTATCAGATCTCTTCCGATTCAGAAGCACTCAAAAATTTGTTTTGAATAGGAATAGCGGGGTTGCATAGTATGAAGGTCACAGGTTAGTATGCAATACACGCACAAGGCATTATCCCGTACATTTTCGAAGACGGATGCGGCCGAGCAGTGGTACCTCAGTGGATTCTGATCGCTAGGTGGACATGTTGAACATTTTTTTGACCAGCCCTCAAGACTTGATGGATACAGTCGGGACATTTGGTTTCAGCAAGACGGGACCACTTGTCACACTTCAAAACGGTCTTTACCAGTTTTTTTTTTCTGAAAAATTGATTTCTCGGGCAAGGAGACCTCCCACGGCCCCCCACATGCACATGACATCTTGCGACTTTTACCTATGGAGATATCTCAAAAGCGTAGTCTACAGCAACAATTCTCGCACTCCAATTGCGTTGAGGGAAATAACAGTCAGGAAATTCAGCAATCGGTCCAGAAACTTTGCGAAGTGTTTTTCTAAATTTTGGGGTTCTATTCGAAGAGTGCCAGCAGAAAAACTGTGGACATTTGAACAGCGTATTTTTAAGGAATGAATTCAAAAAGAGCTGAGCATTATTTGTAGGAAAAAAATTAAAATTGACTTGATAGTTTTTGTTTTATTTCTCTTTTATCGGAATATTTTATCTGACCACCCAGTACTAACAAAAACTCCATTTTCCAGCTCGCATTTCGCACTTGCAAATCAGTAAGGGAGCAAAAGATCAGAGAAGTCTTCCACGTCCTGCAAGTGGACCACCCTAAGATCGCGCCAGCTCAGTCCTTGAGAGATGAGACCATGCGATATCTTTCGGCGTCCAGCGAGACTTTTCCGCTCGGCGATGCGGAAAATCAAGTACGCTCCCTCGTCTGCGACACCTTGAGGGAGTACAAATGTTTGGAGGGCAGCGTTGCGTTGAGGAGATACGTTGCTGAGGTAACCAGAGTCGCCTGGCATCTGGTCAACCAGGTAAGTGAAGGGGAGAACGCTTGAGTGTACAGGGTGATTCACTTATCTTGATAACCTTATTTGTCTCGGGAAGAGATGAATATTTTTTGTTAACCCGGACCTGGATTTTCAAGGGAAGTATTGAATGATACGTTTGGGCTTTACACACAAAAAATGACCATGTTCTCAATAACTAACTCATAGATTTATCACTAAAATTAATTTAAATCACTTCCAACCAACCAAATTCTTAAAAACTTCACGTTACGTTGAAATTTTGTGCAGTAATAAGAAACGACGAGAGATTAACTCAAAAATAAAAACTGAAATGGTATACAGCATAAAAAGGAAAACTAATGTGAAAATGAATTACAGTGTAATGTTGCAATAATTATGGATTCGATATTGTTGATAATTCATTGTTAAAAGTCACTTCAACCCACTTTCGGGTATCCAAGTTCTCAAAAACTCCACTTTTACGTTGAAAATGTGTGCAGTAAAACTGTCTGCGCGAAAATTCGAAGTATGCATGTCAGTTTAGTTTTTAGTGGTGTTTTCGAATATTAGAACAGATTTCGATGTACAGGGTGTTGTTTCGAGGATTCAAATGATTAGTGTACGGTTGCCATGAGATTGCACATTAAAATGGCTAAAAATTGAGCATCAGAATGGGTCAATAATGCTCAATTTCGTACACATTAAAATCATCTTTTATTTCGAAGTCGGCGGAAAAATGTTTATTGCTATAAAATTAAAAATATAATATTTGATTAATATAATGGTTGAAAATCGTTTGCTACAAAGTTTCTTTGATTTTAAGAATTACAATCATATCTATGTCTCTAATTCAAGGCATATACAAACACAATACAGAAAAAAAAATGGAATAGAATTAACATAAAACGCTGCAGCTCGCTGACCGTAAGAAATAGAGAAAAATGGCATTCAGAAGAAACTTCAGAATTAAATTACTGTCGAATGACACAATAAAAAAGATATGTTCCTAGAGGCAAAAAATTGATAGCGCCGCGACGCCTGGCGTCTTAATTTTTTTATCCTACTTTCACGCACATCTCAAGTCAATATTGATTTTCCCAAATACCTACAATAGAATAAAAAAATAATCATCCCTTTTCGAGAAAAATTAGGTTACCAAGATAAGTGAATCAACCTGTACAGGGTGAGCCGAATTCGAAACTTTTGAATGAAAATCCTATTCCCCAACAAAGGTGGGCAAAAATGATGTCTGAGGGTTAATTTTCATGAAAAACCGCACAGGTGCTTTGAGCGCTCGTTCATTGGTGGAGCAATAATGCTTTTACCTCGAAATTTTGTACAGGACCTGAGACTGAAGTAGAAGTAGATGAATGCAAATCTCAGCACGATCGGAATTATATTCTGGAAATTACTAAAGGACTGAAATATTCAACAAATCAATATTTGGAAAGATTAAATGCTATGGTTTGATGATTAAAATTTTGCAGGAACGTTCAGTTATCAATTTTCATTAACAATATGAATTCAGATATCTTGTTATAAATCTTGTCGAATTCTTCTTTTAGCAGGAAAGTTTTGGGTTAGTTTTGATTTCTTTCATTTTTTATATTTTTTTGAGGTGCTGAATCCGGATTTGAACATAGATAAAAATACAAAAAAAGAATAAAAACTCATTTTTGGTCAGTTTTTTTTTCTTATTACTCGGAAACTATCAACTTTTCGTGAAAAATCTTTTCATATAAATCACAAAATGTAAAACACCACAGCTTGTTCTGCGAGAACCCGTTCTGGCTCAAATTATAGTTGAAAATGAGGTATTTTCTATGACTCAATAAATGAAAAAAAAATAATTCTATGGTTCCGATGATGCGATCCTCTTGAAATTTGCATGAACATTCAGTATCATCAGTCTCGATTCACAAAAAATTTCACTCGAATGAAGTATCTTGTTATGGAAATATAAAGATTCTCTTTTCAATATTCCAATCGATTTTCTATGGTTCTGTTCACAGTATGATCACACGATTTTGCATAGGGCTCATAATGAGCATCTTGCATTTGGCCGCAACATTTCATTTCGATTGGTTTCGTTTTGTCTGAGATATTGAGGAACAAAAATTTTGAATGGCCATGTTTTTATGAAACATAAACTATGGCCACGTTCGGACGAACCCACGGACAGAATAGATTTGACCACGTATTCCTCTTTTGAAACCATTTTCGGTCCAAAATCCGAATTATTACAGACATTAGGGCAAAACCATAATGAAGCATTCGTTCAGGAAGAGGTATTCTAACAAAATTTGGTACTATACTATACCAATATCAATTATCATCTTATAGAAGTTCAAAAACAGAACCCTATCGACTTTACTTCAATAGAATAATAATGTATTAACTCTCAATTATCTTTTCTGTACCCTACCAATAATTAATTATAAAAATTAAAATAAAATAATTTTGCAGGTACCTCCATATGAGTTGGACACGGACTTCCAAACGCCTGTGCGTATGCAATCCAACATACACCAACGACACCATTCAGCTGATCGTACTTGCGATATGGTACGTTCATACCTTTGGCCAGGATTGCACCTTCAGAACATTTGTGTTCATAAAGCTGTTGTTGTAACAGGAAACACATGATAGATACTGTAATAAAATAGAATTTTAGAGGCCTATGAATATTTGTAAAAAGGTTTTTAAGTTATTTCAGTGTTAACCTAGAGTTTAGGACTGCTGACTTGTTGCCTTTCGGCAAATGTACCTATATTGGAAATTGTGATCTGAATTATAACATGTTGAATAGTTTCTATGAGCTTATTATGCAATAAATTGAACAATTCGACACATAGGATTCATACATAATATGATCTAAAATTCTAAAATGAACTCTATTATACTGTCTATGAATACCTAGTAATCATAATATCAGGAGTTCCGAGAAAAGATTCATAAAAACAATCCATATAATCTAATCGATAAGATATTCTTCATACTCACATCACATATAAACATAATGAAACATGGTAGCATGTTTATCTACACATCTTATAGTTATCAATTACTGATTCATATAATCAACTGTAATATTTTCACAATATACAATTACAATAAATAATTGAAATCTTACATGACTTGTTGATTTACCCAAACAATACTTCAAGCACAGGTATTCTCTGTTATTTATGCATTTAAACCAAAAATACAGACACAAACCACAAAATTGAAAATCCATAGAAGTGAGATTGAGCTTGCAGAAATCCCCTGAGATAACGATAATAAATAGAGTTGGCAACCACGCTTTCGCTCGTCAGCGTAGCGAGTCTTCACATTCGTCGGTGGACGGAATGTTTCAATGTTCGATGCTTGGTTCGTTGTTCTATGGCGCAGAGCTACGCGTGTGCACCGCTGTCGACGACGGGAAGGAAGAAATTCTAAACACGGCACGGGGCTACAGACAGTGGAGAAAATTCAGACCAACGTTAGGGTGCTAACGGACACACCCCGATAAGCTCGAACGATCACGGCCCTGAAAAATCATTTTATATACCTCTAATCGGTGGTTGATCAATTCTTCTTGGTTATAATTCACACTCTCAGTGCAAGGGTGCGGAACCGATCTTCTGTGATTTTGACTTTTTGACAGTGACCTGTGTAACGAAGAGTGAAAATACGCGAGAAAAACTGGACTTATTGATATTTTAGCCCGTAGAATTCATGGAAAAGGGTCTGAAGGGACCCGAAGTGCCGGGTATAACTCAAATTTGTCAAACTGGAACTGATGGAACTAGAAAATATCGTAGCGAACACTGTATATTTAAAAGCGAGAGAGGGTAAGGTGAACTTTGAAGGTTAAGGTTAGTTTTGTCAACAGTTTTTCGCTATTTCAGGTGGTTCCGATAGTAACAAGGGAAAAAGCAAGAAATGGAGAAAGATACTCCAATTTCCCCATATCTCTCAATGCATAGAATTAATGAACAAAATAGGTAAGTTCGTATTTCTCCTAGTTTTAATTGTTTACATTGTATAACGAATTGTTATTGCCCCCTCATTAAGCTTAACCATGCTGAACATTTCTGTCTGTTTTATGATCTAGTCTAATTAGCAAAGTAAGGTTAGGTTCAGGAGAGTTTATATTCTGTCGATTCAAATAATGTTTATTTCTCCTTCTTTTTCTTCAAATTATCCTCTCTCATTACTTTAGTCAGTTTGAAACATGGGAACGGTTACAATGAAATTATATTTAGTTAATGAGAATTTTCTACTCGTTCACTAATTAGCTGTGTGAAAATTGGTTTCAAATTACTCTTTTTCATTGAAAGAAATTAGGAAGTACAAACTATTGTATCTATAATTCAGGAATAATAGTATATCAATCATTCAAATACTCAAATCAACTAGATTGGTAAATTATTGATTTCTCCCTCACTTGGCGTGTTTTCGAAGCGATAAAATCCATTCAAGTTGAATTTGCATTTAAATTCGGCTCGAAATAGACATCTCATTACCATATTCAAATTATAATTGTGACACATTTCTCTATTGCCTTTTTCGTCATAATTTGTTCGTTGTTCTTTTCAATACTTTTCATTCTGAGTAATTGTATTCAGTATATATTTCTCCAGAATCAAGTTTGAGATAGTTTTAGTGTTATCGAGATATCAATTTTTGCATGGTCTCTAGTGTTATCATTTTAAACACTGTTAGGTATTGTCTAGTTATTCTAATTCCGAAGATTTAATATTTATAAACAAGTTTATATCATTCAAAATATTGAACCCATTTGGTATGCTATTCTGATCAATGAAAGCTTCATAAATCTCTCAAAAAATAGTATTATCTCGTACTTAACCTAGAATGAACCTATTGGCCATTATCAGTGAAAACTTTACACAACAGTGACCTCTATTATTGAGACTTATGAATTAATCATTATATTTACATTTTATTTGGATCAGTGAAATTGAAAACAGAATGTTGAACTCTCTTTTTTGAATGTTCCCGTTATAGAATAGCGCTTATAAATAAACGTTGCAATCAGTGTCAGTGTCTCTTGTCTAAGAGACAATAATATTATTCTAGGATAGTTGCTTAATTGGGAGAAGAAAGCAATATTTGAGTGTGGAAATAATTCTGATTGTATTAATTGAATAATTTATGGAATTGTGACTGACCCACTGACAAATAGACATTTTGAATGTTTATGATGATAGCTTGATTTTGGAGCGCTTAGAGCTTAAACGAGTGCTAGTTTTGTCCAAATGTCTGTAATTTTCGAATTTTGAGCCGAAATGGTCTCAAACGATAGGGTAAGACGCCCTGATGACGAATCATTAATGAAAAATGGTACTCAACAGTCTACTTTTGCAAGAATTAGCCTTCAAAGTCAGAGAGGTGAAAAAAATCAAAGAACTAGACGTTTACTCAAAAATTATTTTTTGCCATTTTAAGATTTTTCTTGATCAAGTTATGATAGAAATGCTGAAATTTTGCTTCAGGAGAAAAGTTTTGGATAAGAAAAAGAAAAAGGTATGGCAATAAATCACACATCATGTAGATAAAAAAATTTATTTATAAAACTTACATTAAAAAAATAAATGAATAAATAAATTTTGCGAAGGTGTAGAATGTGTATTGAGGCTGGAGGTGGCCTTTTCGAAAACGTATTGTAAATTTTATACATAAATTTCTTTTTATCTGCATGATGTGTGATTTATTGCCATATCTTTTTCATTTTCTTATCTAAAACGTTTCTTCTAATGCTAATTTTCATTTATTTTTTAGCATTTGTATCATAACTTGATCAGGAAAATCTTAAAATGGCAAAAAATAATTCTTGAGTAAATGTCTACTTCTTTGATTTTTTCCACCTCGCTGACTTTGAAGGCTAATTCTAGCAAAAGTGGACTGTTGAGTACCATTTTATTAATGATTCTGAAAGCTGAGTGTTGAGCGCAGTTTTAAAGCCTACTGAGAAACCATGAAGTAGCCTGTTTACATTTTTAATTTAATTTTGAAAATTTAGATCATGATCCAAAATACGTAACTTTTTCACTTGAGACCAACATTTCTGAAATTTTTATCAAATTACGATGCTAGTTATTTTATGTATAAAAGTACATTTCATGGCGATTTATTTACAAAAAAATATATCAGAAAGCTCTTGCACTTTTTTTTAATATCTTTTCTAATATGGTAAAGTTGAAAATTCTCAAAACAACAAAAAAAAATTCATAACTCGCAAACCGTGAAAAATCGCATAACATACATGGGGGTGATTCGAATACCCCATGAGACGAGGGACCTGTTTTTTTCTTTTGGACGCCAATCGTCCGGCCACCTGTATATTTGGTATCCATCTCAATTCGCATATAAAATTTGAGGTAATAGTCTTATTGATCCACCAAAGATGCAAAAATTTGTGGGAGTTGCGTTAATACAACCATAAAAAAGTCTATCGTTATATCGAGAAACATTCTAATGTTTCCACGGAAAAAACTTCGTTGGGATGAAATCGGATGTGGAGAGATCGTTTGAGAATTAAATTTAAATTAGTAAAGTGATGATCAAGCAAAATCTAGTGCAAAATTTCGATAGGATGGTGAAATCAGAACCATATAATTGAATGTTTTTTTTATTTAATTCATTTTTCCAATAATTTTCAGAATATTATTCCGATCGAGATTTGTCATTTATAATTTAATGGTTTCATTCATATATTACGAGGTAATAACCTTAAAGCTCTAAAGCATCATCTCAGGGCTTTTTAGGAAATTTTCCATATTTAGTTTTCAGTCGCTTCTAACTATTTCTGAATAATCAACTTCAATACTTTACTAAATAATTCACTACGAATACTACGATTTGCAATCTCATGTGATCAGTTCAATAATATTACCCTCCTTGTCGCTATATGAAGTCATTCAACGAATTCAAGTGTCCACTCGGTCCACTCAAACCGTTCAGGGATAGTAAAGCCTCGTTGAAGATGGTATAATCCCGTTAAGAGCAGGTCGAACCCCATAAATTCCCTTGAACCATGTGTAATTCCTCGGATTCACATCTGGAGAAGAAGGAAAATGTATATTATTGAGGGGGTGAATCCCTCGAAGCTCCCAGGCTGCAAAATAGATTATTTGGGGTCGGGAATCCCTCTATTTTTAGTCAACTATTCGGTCTTAGTCTGTTACTTCGAATCGAATAGAAATGCTGTGATAGAATAGGAATTTGGTCAGACAGAATTTGGAAATAATGGAAAAATTATCTAGTCATCACTCTTATGTAACAAGAAATGCGGAAATTTTGTCACTCCCCAAGCATAAAATTGCTAAAATTGAACATTTACCAACCTACCAGGGGATTAAGCTATACAACAAATTACCAGAATGTTTCAAAATTATGAATTATGTCTGTTTTAAGGGGAAAACTAAATCTATGTTGTGTGAAAAGACGAATAAAACTTATATTATTAATATTATTATAATGGAATTGGAATTTTGTAACTCGATAGATTTCTGCTATCGGAATTCAAAATTGAAATGTCTCAAAATCTGTCGAAAACTAACGTTAAGTAACCTCCTTCGCAAAAATAAGGTCTTTTTAATCTGTGTTCCCGGCCATTCGGAAATCAAAGGAAACGAAGAGGCCAATAGACATGCCAAAGACGGCGCACGAATGTCACTGATTGGCCCAGAATCCTCCTGTTGTATACCTATGAGAAGGAGTTTCGGGAGAAGGATAAAGCTGGGAGGGAAAAACTCTGGCGGTATCTCCCAGGGATGGATCATTCCACTTAGTTCCTTCGGAACTTGAAACTGCAAGATCCAAAAGCTATCTGGATCTTGGTAAGAAACAATTACACCTCCTCACTGGCCTTCTTACAGGACACTGTCGCCTCAGGAAGTACCTGTTGAAGATGTGATTATCGGACACTGACGAGTGTAGGTTCTGTGGGAAGGAGGAAGAAACCCCCATTCACTTAGTCACGGAATGCTTTACCTTTGCGATTCTAAGGAAAGAATGCCGTGGGCGAGAAACTTGTAAGAGTGAAGACTAGCCTCGTTGAAGCCTTCACAGATAATGGATTTCGTCAGATCTCTGGAACTGAAAGGCGAGCTGTGAAGGGAGTAGTCAGAACAGCTCTGTTAAGGTGAGCGTCCACCTATCGGCAGCGGACGCAGCGGATTTTAGAATCCTTTGTATAGAAACTAATGCAAGCGCGTCCACCTGCCCGCGCCGAACGAACGATCGGATTTTACAAAGAATTCTAAAATCCGCTGCGTTTGCTGCCGATAGGTGGACGCTTTCCTTAAGGGGGCACAATAGACCTTGAGGTCGCAGTAAACTGTAACCCCTTTTTAAACCTTCTAGGCCTTCTAGCCTTCGCTCTTATTAGACAGATATCGGCGTTTTCCTCACCGATTTTGTGGTGAGCAGTCATAATACGCTTCTATTTTTCAATTTTTTTTCCAATTATTTCTTGAATCATGTTTCTAGCGCACTCCGTTCGAAAGTAAGCTTCAATTTTTTTAACACGAAAATCAAAACTTCGCAATCACAAACATTAGATATCTTTCCTCAGACTAAATAATGCATGGTGAAACAACCAATTGTGTCAAGATAAAAATACTCAGAAATCTGATGCGCAAACAATAGGTAATGCCTTATAAAGTTAGAATGAATGAAAACATTTCTTTCAATCCGTAAAAGACAAACCCAACAGTATTGAATATCCGATGTTTCATTGTTAAATCGCTACTTCTTATATCCGTTACACGTCACATCCGTTCTACAGTGTCAAAGAATCGAAATTCTAGATTTGGATTATCACATCCGACCGCAGTGGATGAAATAAACTAACAATAAAGATTTCGCACACCGCAGAAATAAAATATCATGTTTTCTAACGAATATAAGAAAGCACTACTCTCGCATTGAATTTGAGAGTATCTCAGTTTCGCCCAGATTTCATGGTTATATTTCATTGGACATTATAATATAATTATATTGGTTTTCGAAACTCTCCTGTCAGGGATTAAATTATTTTATCTGTCTATTCAATGATAAAAAATCTCTTAGAAGAATATAGAGATGCCTTCTGCTCTGAGTGACAATACAAAACGCTTACCTTATGATAATTTCATCAGTGAGATCACTCCAAACGCATCAAACACACTCAGAGGGATCAATAACATCTCTCTAGGCGGGGATAAGGCCTAGCACAAGATTAATAAGAAAAACTTCGATAATTGTAGGTTATGTGGATTGGCCACAGATAAAATAATCAACTTTGCGAAGAAGGTTAAATTCCTGGCCAAAATGTAGCTCTTGTATGGTAACACACAAGAGATTCATTGGTTGCAGTGCAGAAGGACCAAAAACAAATTGAAATTGGCGACATTTCGGCATCATCTTCAACACTTCACACGCTAGAGCAGCAATATTTTCTTCGATCCGCACATTTCTTTGTCTTGTTGATAACTGCAGGAATTACAGTGGAACTTCCCTATAACGAACGTCTGTATAACGAATTTCGTACAAGACATTGCACCTTGAATCCAAATTCCATGTTGAAAACACCCTCTAAAACGAAGTAAATTCTCTCTATAACGAAATATTCAAAGAACGTCACTCTTTGAATGGGTATTGGTAAGAAGGTATAAGGGTGGGTTTTTTCCGAAAATTTTCCGGACGTACGTAATAAATCCCGACCTTAAACTAAATCATTACGGCGGGCAGAGAGATCCTTCTGAAACCCTTACGCTAGTGTGAAAAGTTGTGCGAAAATGTCTAAAAGATGTGCTTAAGTTTGAATGATAAACTTGAATTTATCAGTGAAGTCGACCACGACATTGCCGACTATAGAAACAAATTTTCTGTATAACGAAATTTCTTTATAACGATTTTGTTTTGTGGATTTAGCGCTTTCGTTATAGGGAAGTTCCACTGTATTTGCGATTAAGTTGATGGTTAAAAAGACGAAGTGCTCTATGAATTGTCTCAAATATCAAACTCATCTCATCAATTGTATCCGTTAAAATAAAAAACTAGTTCTACTAGGCTCATTCCGATATTGAATTCGTATTTTTGCCGATATCTCACCCTCCCTGATAGGCTGCAAGGCAGTTAGTGTGAAGATCACGTAACAACCAGTCTATATTATTCTATGCCACACGAGGATCCTGTGCCAAGTTCCGAGTTTCCTTTGGCCTATTTCCGGGAGTGGAATCCGAGAAACGGCAAACAAGGAAGTATGAAATTAATTTTTTCCTACTGTTTCCAGGCAGACGCACGCTCAGTTTTCGGCAACTGCGAAAGTTTCGTCTGTTAATATCAAGATAAACGTTTTTTCCCCACTGTTCATTTTGTCGTATCTGGAGATCGGCGACAGAAGCTCTCATGAAACTGTTATTTTGTAATAAGTCGCTATTTCTGCACTAATGTACGAAATTGTCGAAGTTTAGTTTGCGGTTTTTATATCGAACTTTGTTTTATCGTATAGTAACGGAAATCATGACAAGTGTTGACAAACATCCATTAGTAAGGAAACACTCTGGTCTTATTGAACTTTGTACAGGTTAACAAAAAATTGCAATGCAAGAATTTGAGTGCGTAATGCTTCGATTGACGATACAAAATAGCGTAAGAATCACGTTGGTATTAGCGGTCTTTATCGATAACAATCGTTATCCCGTTATAGCAATATAATCCAAATTCTAGCTTTTTCCAAAATTAAGGTACAGTTCCGTCTCTTCGGATTTACTCGAAGAAAAAGCAGAAATACTCATCTTGTGCTCAGAGGGTTTGCAAAATTATGTCTGTTCCTCTAAAAGTTGACGCTCACTTGGGCGTAAAGGCGCGTCAAGAGACGAAGCGTGATTTGCCGTCGAAGAAGTTAGCATTGAATCAAATGGAGACCCGCTCATCTAGGCGACGCGAAGGGAAGCGCCGAATTGTTAGACGCGGGACAAATTGAACGCGCATTTAGAAGAAGTGAAGCGTCGTGAATTGAAATATTTCATCATCAAAGTGAGAAAGCAATATACAGGGGTATAATTATGCACCAACTCAATATCTCCACCACGTGCACACCATAAACTCCACGGATTTCGAGACAGACCTCGATCAAAACGCAAGAAGGCCGCCTCGAACGGCACTTATTTTTCATAACCCTTTCTATTACCTTCCAGGACTCCTCGATTCGTTGCTATTCGAACGCGAGTCACGAGCTCTTGCCCCTTTACTACCCACGCTCCAGTTTATCTTTATTTATCCGACCGGTCACCCCCGACGGACTCGAGGAGATGAGGGCGGCGGGCGTTGGGTAATTCGCGCCCACGAACACGTCCCTACCTATTTTCCGAAGTATTTCCCGGATTTATGCGATATCTCTCCCGGTAGGAGGTGGAAAAATTTCCAGAGAGGAATAGGAGTTGGCGCTGCAGCTAGTGATGGTCGTTGATTGTCGTCTGGAACTGTTAAAAGTTTCTTTTACCATTGGCGCAACAAATTAGGTTCACTAGAAAAATGTTGAGGGGAGTAAGAAAAAGGAGAATAGCATAATCTAACAATTTCACCTTCCAACCATCAGGCCTCATGCTGAGCAGTACCAAATGTGACAATACTGCATCCGAGGTTAGAGTGGGCTCCATCAATGAGGATGATTTTTCTACGGAATTTCGGATCATTTGGATGCATCGAAGAACCCAATCGTCCAAGATATAGCGTACGGGTGATCGACGGCTTTGAGTTCTTGTGATAACTGAAGTTTAAAAGTGTTCATTTGAATGCCTTATTCCAAAACTTGCCGGTACTTCATGGGGTGCTGACACAACAACTCTTCGTACGGCAGCTCTAGCCTTAGTGTACTCTACTGCCGAATATTGTTGCCCTGTTTGGCTCAACAGTGCTGAGGGCTATACATGATGTTACAGAGTCGTTTTTGAATTGGGCTCTTCATTTTAAATCGATTTAATAGAGTTTTGATCATTTTATTTTTCTGTTCCTTTTTTCTGCTTCGATTTTTTCGTTTCAGATTCAGAATTCTGAAGGCATCTTGGAGAGGGTTTTCGGTTGGACTCAACAAAGAAGAAATCCTTCAATATTCGAATAGTTTTTAAGTATTATTTTTGTTGGAACGGCGAGACATGGTTTTTCTACTGAGGTTTTTCCCTGAGCTCCGGTATCATGCGAAAGAATAATATGGTACTCCGTTTTGCACTAACCTCAGTTAGGGATTTTTGTTTTTGTTTTATGTATTGTATTATGTTAGCTCTTGATTTAAAAAAAAATATATTTGTATATATATTCCAAAGATCGTAGAGAATACGACAAAGTTGGGTTATCGTCAACATTACCAGCTAGAGCAGCAATATTCAATGTTTTTCACGTCACTATCCCGAAAACTTGCCTGTTTTACTATTTTACCTACCGAGAAGGTGCTTCACGACAACCTCAAAGTACTTTTGCAGTGAATTCAAGCAATTTCAAGGGATTAATGAAGCAGTTTAATGCCAAATTCAGAGTAATAGCGTAGTTTTATTTGTGAAATTTCGAAAGATAGCAGCTTCCAAAGCGACAGTTGCCGAGATAGGTGGCTATTCAAAATTGAACCAGTTATTGGAAAACCCTTCAGCAGTTTATGGTTACGCACAATATCGTGTAAAGCTGCCATTGCACCAAACGACCACAATCTAATCTTATTTCATCTTATGCCCCAGTTTATCTTTATTTATCCGGCCGTTCGCCTCCAACAGACACCAGAAGATGGAGGTGGCTACGGGTAATTCGCGCCGCCAAACACGTCCCTACCTATTTTCCGGAGTATTTCCCGGATTTATGCTAGTTCTCAACTGGTAGAAGGCGGCGAATTTCCCGAAGAGAAATGAAAGGTACTGGCTTCCCCGCGCGTCGCAAACTGTCCCATTAGATAACGAGAAACGCCCGGAGACTGCGGGGAGATTTGAGGTTTGCAAGTATGCCTTGGAAGCTAGGAAAATGTATAGGAAAACTGGGTGTGGTAGCCTACTATGCGCTCAAACTTTCGTGAACGGACTATATAAATAATTTTGAATTAAGTCGATGGTTTATGTCAAAAATGAAATGAAAATTGCACAAAATGAATGATGAAATTTCAATAATCAAGCTGATTGGAGTTTTGTGAAACCCGGCTTACATACAGGGTGGCCATTTGAAAACGAAACAGACGAGATTACAGACGAAATAAATTTTTTCGATAGAAATGCTCGGACAGGTCGATTTCTGTTTCGAGGGGGACAACTTAAGATGTAGGTTACGGACGCATAGCGCTTCAACCCTTGCTAATACAACCTCACCCCCAATTTTTGAATAGGGAGATGGGGTGAGTGATACCTCATTTGAAAGGTATTTTTATACTGATTTCAGCACAGTAATTGTTTTTTCATTTTATGCATTAGTTCTCGAAATATTCTTAACTAAGTATTTGAAAATGAAGTGGTGTTTTCATGGCACTTGTAGTGTTTTTTTGTGAAAAATCGACATTTTGAGCTTCAAAACAACCATGTTTATCTAAATGTCGTTGATTGAAGAATTCTGCGGTTCGATTCGCACATTGATTGTTTGCAAAAAAAAGTGAAATTATTTTCACCCGCTCTGCAATTGAATGAACCATGTCGAACAATGAATTAGAACACATACAAGTCTCGATTCAAAACTAAGAATAATTCACATGTCAAAGAACCAGTAAGCCAACTTAATGATCTGTTCGTAATAAATAAAAAAGTATCGATTCTCATTTTTTTGAAAAAGATATGAATTCAATAATCAACAAAATGAAAACATTATTGAAGCCAACTGGGACTGGAATATTTCTGTGGCATCATTAATGTTTTGATTTTCTTACCTGGTAATCTGATTAGAGATATGTACGTATTTGGACTTTTTGGAAAATCTATCGATCAAGTGTTACCGCATGTTATTGGAAATACTGCAAATAATATCGAAGATAATTTAGATTGAGTTTCAGCAAGATTGAGCTCCTTCGCAATACGCTTTGTTTGTTCGACATCTTGATTAAAGATTTCTATGTCAGTGGATTGGAGGAAGGAAGCCACAGCCATGGTTGTTTTGAAGCTCAAAATGTCGATTTTTCACAAAAAAACACTACAAGTGCCATGAAAACACCACTTCATTTTCAAATACTTAGTTAAGAATATTTCGAGAACTAATGCATAAAATGAAAAAACAATTACTGTGCTGAAATCAGTATAAAAGCACCTTTCAAATGAGGTATCACTCACCCCATCTTCCCTATTCAAAAATTGGGGGTGAGGGTTGTAGTAGCAAGGGTTGAAGCGCTATGCGTCCGTAACCTACATCTTAAGTTGTCCCCCTCGAAACAGAAATTCACCTGTCCGAGAATTTCTATCGAAAAAATTTATTTCGTCTGTAATCTCGTCTGTTTCGTTTTCAAATGGCCACCCTGTATATAATAATAAGAGAAAGCGGTCAGCGATAAGCACCAAAGTGATGTTTCAGTGTAGCGCCACATACTTCAGCGTTTCGCTGAGTTTGGCCGGTGTTCTTCTAGACAGAGGCGACATCTAAAGGCGAAACGTGAAAGTGGAAAAAGGGTCGGAAATAGAGAACAAGATAGTTGACTACAACACAAAAAAATTAATTTTATAGTTCCCCATTTGCCGTTTCTCGAATTCCTCAGCAAGTCTCCCTTTTTTGCCCGGAAAAGGGCTCGGGAAAACACGAAATTTGGCGCACGAGGTCCAAGCAGCGTGCGGTTCCAATAAAACCGGCCTGAACTAAACGACAGAAGAGGCAGAGAAGACCAAAAAACGCGGATGGCAACGTAATATCGAGATTAAGAAGGGCCTCATCCCGGCCTAGAGAGATGTTATCGATCCCTCCTCTTCCCGGTCGGGAACAGGGAATAAACACGGCCTTATGGGGACAAAAGGGAGGGACGCCATGCGGGAGCGAACGGTATATTGTTGCTAACTGGATCCAGAGGAGGGTGGCGAATCGTCGTTACGATGGAAAATGCGTATTTCGAGAGGAAACTATCGTTTTACCTCGGAAAATTTGGAGTTTTCTCCTTCCTGCTTTTTCGTTGGTGAGGAATGAGACGTTTTTTGTAGAAAAACATCGGGTAGCTGTAGAAGTTTTCATGGAATAATATGGGAAATTGCCTTGCATGACGTGGAAATGTTCTTCAGTGGTTGGTCTTCAATTTCGTATGATGAGCTCTAAAAAATTTCATATACAGGTTTGAAAATTCACATCGGAAACATACGACATACGATGCTCTGTCTAACGATTCACCTCTTCGCTTCGCGTCGCCTAGATGAGCGGGTCTCCGTTAGATTCAATGCTAATTTCTTTCGGCGGCAAATCAAGCTTTGTCTCTTGACTCAGCTTTACGGCCAAGTGAGCGTCAACTTTTAGAGAAACAGACCTAATTTTGAAAACCCTCTGAGCACAAGATGAGTATTTCTGCTTTTCTTCGAGTGAATCCGAAGAGATGGAACAGTACCTTCATTTTGGTTTCTTCCTGCTTTTTCGTTGGTGAGGATTGAGGCGTTTTTTTGTAGAAAAAATTCGGGCAGATGAAAGAGTTATTCATGGAATAATATAGGAAATTACCTTGGATCATCGTTAATATAGAGGAAGTGGAAACTTTCTTCAGTGGTCGGCTTCATTTTCATTGATGAGCTCTAAAAAATTTCATATACAGGTTTGGAAATTCACATCGGAAACATGCGATATACAGAGAACTTCTTCGTCCAGTTTTACAGATTTATATTCAAGAGATTTACGTGCTTAAGTAACTCACCGAATATATAATCGTTTGCAATAATGTAGTATTGTCTATCTCTTATTGTTGGGAGTGGTATAATCCATACAGTATGAAGTATTTCGGGCGGCCTAACACACTAAATATTTCGATCCGAATACTGTAGGTTCCTTACCATATTGCTTCAATTACGCAACTCCCAACGATAAGAGAAAGACAACACTACATTATTGCAATCCGTCATTATACTTCAGTGAGTTATTTAGCACGTGAATCTCTCGGATATTCCACTGTTCAACTGGGCGGCAAAATTCTCCGTTCAATGCATTGAATATCGTATGTTAGAACACCATGTATGCGTTGCAGCGTAGTAAACAATGCCAATACGCATCCTGGATATCCGAAACGGGACTTATCGGGAAAGAAATGCGGATTTCACTCAATTACGGGAAGAGCCTGAATGGTAGATACGAAGTTTGAGCGATTCATATTCCGAAAAGTTTTCGACTTATGGGGCTCGTTGCTTTTTCTTCGAATTCGTCGAAGCGAGAATAGCGAAACTACTCGATATTCCCGGATTGTGGGATTCTAGAGGTTTTCTATTGTAGGCGAACGACTTATCGATGTTGGCGTTTGGAAATATAAACATGAGGAAACTTGAGTGTGTCCTATTATACGTATGTGGCGTAGGAGATGACCTAAAAGGCAGAAGGCGCTGGGTTCAAGCCCCGCTGATGGTTGAAGTTTTTTTCGTTCGATGAATTTTTCATATAATGAGATACAAAGAGAACAATAAGCCCGTTCGGCATTGACCTCCGCGAGCAAACGGATTTTTTAGTCACGTGACCACAGATCGTACAGATTCATCTGTAATATCTGGGATAAACGAGCGGTACAGAACATCTGCCACAGAACATACTGCTCTGTTCTTCTTTTGTAGATTATGAGATTTCAAAGATCACTATTTTAGGAAATATGCTCATCTTTTGACGATACTTTCGCCCTTTTCGTAGCTCTTCCGTAAAATCTCAATTAAATAATTAGGTGCAAAGGCACTGAATGCAAAGGAAACGAGGAATGCAATATCCCCTTCTGGTTGATCATTACGACGATAGTTGTTCCGAAAGATCCTAATTAATTAATTAATTACACGAAAAAGAAACGAGAAAGGAATATTTCCTCCTGCCCATTCATAACTACGATAGCTATATCGTAAACATTTAATGAATTAATTAAGTTTTAATGAATAAATGAAAACAAAAGAATAAAAGTGTTAGAATTTTTCAATCTATCGGTTGTCATATCAGGAAACTCAACATAAAACAAAAAAATATATAAAAAACATAAAACTCTATGGATAAAATCGCTTTTCTCCGTCGAAATAGACCGAGCGAAAAGATCGACGTCCGATTGCTCAGATTTTTATGACGAACGCTCCAGATGTGTACTCCAATCAATCCGGATGTAATAAACGAACGGTTCAGATTGATGCCGAACGCCCTAATGTAAGATTTGTTCTTCGTTAACATACTCCCCAATAAGATATTTCAGTTTATCCCTTGAAAGCATTTACTATAGAAATAGAGAAAATATTTTTATGAATCCGACTGACCCTATTATCGCTTTACTGCTCAAGTCAACGTTTATGGTATTCTGGAAACCTAGATAATTTCATCAAAGGAACACTCTGAGAACTTCGTGCTTTATTTACAACTCTACTGCAAATATTTACGAACCAGTTTGTACGTTTATACATGTCATATCAATTGAAACAACCGTTGCGGAATAGTTCATCTTTTGCGTTATCCAATCAGAAGATTATGGGCCCATTAATGAATCAGTGATAATAATAAAACTCAAGGCGATTATTCGTCAGAACAGTTAACGTACTATTCCCTTTTAAAGATTTCTGAAATCGTTATGTTTCATATTTGGAAGTTGAGTAGAGATTGACGATATCGATATAATCCTCGGATGTGGCCAGAATGTTCCTTTTTGAGATCTCGTTCTACTTAAACGAGTGCTATGTCGTTTTGCCCAAATATCTGTAGTTTTCTAATTTTAAACCCAAAATGATCTTAAACGATAGGGTCCGACTCTCTGATGACGAATCCGCGGTCAAATTACAGATGACGTTTCTTTTTTACTACTTTCTAGCCACTTCTTTTCGTCACTTTCAAATTGTCAGATTAGTGGGATATACACGTTTTAGCATGTAACTAACCCACCCTCCCTTAATTTGAATCAGATGGTCGATTTTTTTTACTAATCAGATCCTTCATCCATGACCGGCGGCCATATACCGCGTGTCCCGGAAAATGTGGGAAATCTCCCGGATTCAGATAGAACATAAAAAATGAAGATAACAAGTTCCCATAATTATTTTTCTAGCGGCCCTGCCTACGAAGATATGACCTCCTAAATGACGCCACTGGAAATCCATTTTAGTGGAATAAGTTTCAAACTACTCGATATAATTTGATGAGAATTTGATATGATTAATAGTATTAAGGACCTCTTAAATCACCGCACACAAATTTCAATTAGCTTGTCCAGTTTACCAGTGGCGGACTGGATGGCACATTTTAATGCTTACATTTTTAATACCCTGTATGATAAGGTGCTAAAAAAACAATTTGGATACCTTCAACACCATGTTAAAGAAAAGGTACTTTTGTCCAGTGTCCATAAAATGAACCGTTTTCGAAAAAAAATAATGAAAGAAGTAAGTAATTGATATTTATTAATATTATATTATTAAAATGAGTTTCCAGTGGTGTCATTTAGGAGGTCGTATCTTCGTAGGGAGAGCCGCTAGGAAACAACATTATGGGAACTTTCATCTTTTTCATGTTCTATCTGAATCCAAGAGATTTTCCACATGTTCTGGGAGACCCTGTACTGTACTCAACCAGGTACAAGGTATTCCCCTGTATATTTATCTGCCGCGCTGTAATAAATCCCGAAATCCCCTCTTGGACTCCCCTACTAATATAGGTACCGGTAAGATGGGGTGATATTGATTTTGTGGGGTGAATTTGATAGTTGGACGGAATTTCATACTAATATTCAAACTACGCGCCAAAAGTAATCCATGAACATCCGACCAGGGTTCAGTTGAATTCTGAATGATGTAGAACAAGCTGAAAATTTTCAAAGTCAGCTTTGTAATGCCCCCAAAGTAGAAAAACATTTTTTCCACTGTAGATTTAGCTCTAAACGGAAGCACTTAATATTAGAGACTGTGAAATATATATCAACGCTCTTTTGAACTGACCGAGCACACAACAACACTTTTCGAAGTTCTCACTTTCGACTGAACCCTGGTCGGATGTTCATGGATTATTTTTGGCGCGTAGTTTGAATATTAGTATGAAATTCCGTCCAACTATCAAATTCACCCCACAAAATCAATTTCACCCCATCTTACGGTACCTCTCGGAAAAACCCTCGATGAAAAACCTCTCGAACAGCGCCGAGTGCCCGATCGGAAAACCAATTTCGCTCCAATTAAGAACAAAGAATCCTTCGGGGCATCTATCTTTGTAACCTTTTCAAAAAGGAGTCGAGGATCGACCCCGTACGCCCACGCGAGAGCCAAGTTCGTTCTTCGATCGAGGACGGAAACTCTATTAGCCGGAAAAGTTAAATTGTTTTGACTCGTTTTTGAGATACTGACCGACCCGAATATCAATGGGAAAGCGTTGTTCTTGGCCTTCCATAAATTGTAACACAGCAACATTGTAGATTGTAACGTTTCGTTACATCAATATGACTGAACCGTGATGTTTGGTGAAGATTTTTTTCTGTTAGCTCCGTTTTTAAGCTCTTCACCAAATACCAATTATGTAGTCCATTTTTTAAAAATGACTGTAAGGAAAAACGTTTATCGTGTGCTAACACACATCTAAGATCAATAGAGAACATAGATGGAGCCTGATATCAATTTATATTCTACCCCCTGCTGTTTATAAAACTAACTTTGGTTATTCCTTTATTCTCAATATAAAAAGGTTTCCAATAAGAGGTGTTTGAAGCTGTCATTTCTTGACATTTGACAAGTAGAAAACTACGCCATTAATGAAAATGGAACGATACACGCTTCAAGAACGCATTGAAATGATTGAAATTCACAATAAAAATGTTGAAAAAATGGCAGAGACGGTTCGTAAAACTCGAACATTTTTGGGTCGCCGTGAGAAGCACTTGTCGGACCGCAATAAAGAAATTGTTGGGAAAATTCTAGCTGTTGGACAAGTTAGTGATGTGAAGAATAAAACCCGTGCACGTCGCTTAAGAACAGCCAAGAATATTTCTGCTGTAGCTGAAAGTGTTTAAGAAAATCCAGGTTTGTCCATTCCTCGTCGTTCTTTGGAATTAGGCATTCCACAAACGTCAGTACATCCTATTTTGCATGAAGATTTAGGTCTTAAGGCTAAATAAGTTCAGTTAACACAAGAATTCAAGCCGGCCGATCATCAACAAGGTCGAGTGCGGGAAAAGTTTCTGGACCGTGTTATCTCTCGAAGAAGTGATCACAATAGGCCACCGAGATCTTGCGACTTCTTCCTTTGGGGCTACGTGAAAGAGAAGGTCTACGCCAATAGCCCAGCGTCGATTCAAGACCTCAAAGATGGAATTCGTGAGGCTATCGGGGACATAGGGCAGCCACTTTGCGATTTGGTTATGGAAAATTTCATTAAAAGGATATGGTCCTGTGAGCGAGGTCGTGGTGGTCATTTGCCTGATGTTAATTTCCACTTTTAACGGCATAGCTTCTTCTTTATAATGAAATATCAAATTGGGCCTATCTATGTTCTTTATTGATATGAGACTCAGATCATCAGTCAGTGTACGTAACACATGGTCTCGAATGTAACACGATTGTTTCAATTGTAACACGTGAAACATCAATGTCGGAAATGTATATCGTCGGTGTCTAAACATCCGTACGACTATACGCGTTAACCTAATGAGCTTCGAACGTCGCTAGATCCGAATATATTACGGCGGTTTCGGAACACATGTTGCTCATCACCAGGGAACATTAATCAACGTACGATGAAGCGTAAAGAAATGTGTGAGAAAATAGTGTTTATTAACGGTTTTTTCCGCGAACGGAGACGATAGACGTTCTGGCTGCACGTGCCGTGAAATTAGCTGGAGGAAATTCCGGGAAATCGTGAAAATTGGATTCTGCGATAGTTATTTCTTCGATTAAACTATACGCTTCGCCAGAATTCTTGAATCCCTGTCGTAAATTGTGGAGAGGATGTCACGCTCTTGTGTGTTCTTTGATTTTTGACTTTGGAAAAGAATGGATCAAAGAATATGTATTGAATTTAGCGTTGAAATGGAATAAAGTGCTCCAAGGCACTTGAAATTTATTGAAAATATAGTCCATTCACGAAAGGTTGAGCCGTCGGTTGGCCATGGAAATTTGGCATATTTCACTGTGTATATTAAAATTTTTGGTTATGTTCTTTATTTCTTGTCAGATTGATACGCAATGTTGTCAATATTGCATAGAGTTGTCTGATAACTCGGAAGCTCGTCGGACGAGGTCGGGTTACATTCGGCAACGTTGATTTTATTTTACGTTATGTCAGCAAATACTGCCAACTTCAGATAAATAAAGAAACGCCTACTATGTGCTCAACCTTTCGTGAACGGACTATATGTATGCACTCACATCGAGAGTTGAAAAAGAAGGTGTCGGTGAAAGCAACCCCAATCTGGTAGCAGAAGAGGCGTTGGGATAGGGAAAAGGGTTCATTAACCTTTTCTGCACCGGTTTTGTGGTTATCACTTACTTGGTCGAGTCTCACACACTTCACTCGAAATTGCTCAATTGGTTTTAACTGAAGAACAGATGAAATTGAAATAGGTGCTCATCAGAAGACAATAGATTTAGCAGGACAACGTCTGACAATTGCTTTTTTAACGAATACTTTTCAAAATAATCAAAATTCGCCTTTGCTTTCGATCAGGTTTCGTATTTACAAACATCTCTTCATTAGACACTTGTCGTTAACGGAAAACCTGACGTGGAAAGTCGAAATATCGCAGAATATTTTCGCAAATTACCATCGACCATTCGAATAAAGATCGCAACCGCTCTAATTCCTTTCTCGCCCACGCGGATCGACCGATAAAAAAACGATTCGTGGAAATATCGTATCGGCCCAATTCCTGAAACGACTTCTTTCGTTCGAACAGCATGCGAAACACGTTAATGAAGCGTCTAAAAATAAGTCCGAAACGTTGCAGGTAAACGAACTTACATCGACCACCACCTCGTGGTAAGATTTCCGCGTGCGACTCAATCTTATTCTCGATCGGTCGGAACCATTTTTTGGGAGATTAACGGGAACTTGACAAAACAAAGTACGAGTGTTACGGTCAGAAATGGAATATTTTTTCATCCATTTCAACCGATTAAACGATCATCAAACGTTTTACGCAATAAAGTCGATTGAGGCATGAGCTGTATGGCAAGTTGCACCATCGTGTTGCAACCATAGAAAAAATCATGGTGTCATGGTACGATAGCTTTTTTCATTTGCCCCTCAATCCGGATATAATAAACGAACGGTTCAGATCGATCCGACACGTCCGATGTCGATGCCGAACGACCTATTCTGACATTAAGATCAGAGAATATTTTCACAGAGTTGAACATCATTCCCGTCGGTTTTTCATCATATTCCTGATTAAACAATAACTCTAAAGAAATTACCAATGTGTTTGGAAATAATTCATTCTCTTAAGCATTATACGGCGTTCCCACCAGGCGTTATTCACGACAGTGAACCACGCTTTCGTGAATACACTTCTGTGTGAACGCATTCCTCACGAAAGCAAGTTTAAAAACTATGCGTTCACACAGAAGTGTATTTCACGAAAGCGTGGTTCACTGTCGTGAATAACGCCTCGTGGGAACGCCGTATTATAGATCATGAATTATTAAAATATGTAATACATTTGCAATTCTCGTATCGGTTGATTTCAAAACATTCGATTTCATAAAGCGTTTCATTCATTGTGAGGAATCAATAATCGAAAACAATGTCAATCTTATAATACTCAAGAGAATTTTGTTTTATATCGACATTTTTTCCAATTTCTTGTGAAACATCTGAAAGAATTGAAATCGTAAGACTCATTTCTCTTACGATATAAACGCGTAAATATCTGGTAAAAGTCAAATTTCGATGGTCACTTTCTATTATCGTCCAAACTACCAAATTCCAGAGATCGTAAAACTTTATGGTTACCCGCCCCAACAAACAGGTACCATTGGAAACACTTGACTAGTAAAAGTTAATGGTTACACTGATTACTTTTTAATACTTGTAGGTATAACTGCGTACAGTCGTAACCCAAAGATTTTATAACATTCCCAACAAAGGTGTATTCTTTTCGTTCGAATTCGACACTAGAAATGCTTGCATTCTTTCTTTTTCGAGTCAAGGCGACCATTAAAGAGTTCCAGGAAGTAGGAAGGCAAATATGAAGAGAGGTTTATTTTGTTGACATTGTCATTTCTTCTAGCGTTCATCTTTAATTACTTATACATTTTACATTATGGAAGAGAAAGATGTTTCAAATATTTGTTTCTAGAAATTTATTGTAATATTTTTTTTAGATCGGTTCGGGTTTTCTCATGCTTTTTGATCGAACGAAGAAACAATACCACGGTTTATTTACTTTGGAACGTTCGTTTTGAATCAAAGTTTTCTAAAATACACTGCGCGAAAAAATTAACGCACATTCTGAAAATCTCAATTTTAATGAAAGTTAACTCTGCATTGACTTTATGACTTATTTTTCATGTTCTCTCAGGAAGAGACATTAAATGGAGAAAAAATTCAGGATTTCGCCGAATCTTATGTGAAAGAAGAGAAATGAACAATTTTCAAAATACTGGAATGCTGATAAGTGATTTAATTTTGGTATTTTCACCCCTTGCGTTAATTACAGCTCGGCAACGACGGTTCATACTCAAAATGAGTGATCTTAAAATGTTCTGATCTAATCCTTCCCAGATTTCTCTGAGTTGGATTCCTAAGTCATTAAGAGTAGCTGGATGATTTTCTGAACTTCTCAGCCTTCTATTGAGGTTGTCCCAAACCTGCTCAATCGGATTGAGATCTGGACTTCTTGCTGGCCATTCCATTCGAGAGACTTCAAGGTACTCCTGAACGATGCGCGCACGATGGGGTCTGGCATTATCGTCCATAAAAATGAAATTTTCACCAATGTATGGGGCAAATGGCACTACATGCTCTTCAAGAATGTTCCTCATATACCTATCAGCATTCATAGCTCCATTATCAACGACCACTAGGTCTGTGCGAGTAGTCAAAGATATTCCACCCCATACCATAATCGATCCTCCCTCGAAACCAGTAGTATTCAGGAAATTGCACTGAGCATATCTTTCATGTGGACGTCTGTATACAAGGGAACGTCGATCACAATGGTAGAGGCAGAATCTAGACTCATCTGTGAAGAGAACTCTTTCCCAATCAGCCTCTTCCCAATGGATATCAAAATTTGAAATTGCAGACATCACAAACTTTGTCCAACAGAATGAATATTATCTGGTATGAGAAACCAATTGGGTCTAGATAAAAACACTAAGTCATCTCAATATCAGTAACTGTATGGCCCTCTTTGACATCTTCACAATCTTCCATTTCATCGGTTTGGACGCTTAGTCAACATTCACATATACATATGCTATTTCGATACCAGTTATTACCCACTTAACGTTGTTACCCGCATTTGATTAAAAAAATCGGGACTCAAAATAGGCCCACATCATCATTACTACGGTACCTGAGGTTTATTTAACTTGCTACTACATTTTCCGTTTATCGAATTTTACCGCTGCTTGATACAATTTCCGAACTAACCGCCATGATAATAAATTTCAGGTGAAATGTTGCGATAAAGGTGGCAGGTTATCAACCGTTTACACTGAGAGTATTATGCCATTTTTTACCCTTTTCTGGGCGAACAGAGCGCTATGGCGTTTCCAAAATATTTCTATACCTGGCAGTTCTTTAGTTCCAATTTACTGAAGCTGAAGCCTTATTTACTTTTTAACATGTGTACCTACTCAAAGATAACATTGACATGCGAGGGAACTCCAGAAATTATGAGCAAGATTTTACAGAAGGCAATAAATCCAAGCATAACTGGAGACAGTCAGTGAATAAACTGGAAATAAGAAATATTTTACAAAAGCCAATTAATGCAAGCAAAGCTAGAGACAATCCGAAAATAAACCAGGACTGAAAAAATAAATCCATAAAATATTTGGTTATGTTATTGATACTTCTGACACTTCAAATCCTAAACCTGATGTGTTCGTAAACTTAGAACACGGCTCCGCTATCCGAGTAGATCCGACACGTGACCCAATGGATCGAGTTAGAGTTTCTTTCGTTTTGTCATTTTAGATATGGGTACATTGTTTTAAAATTTTCAGATTCTATTCCTATTTATTTATTTATCCAATTTAACGTGTGGATGTGTTTCTGTCCTCTACATTTTTTAAATTTTGGAGCTTTTTACTCGAGATAATGTTTTTACCCTATGACTTTGGAACCGAATAATCAATATTTGGTTAGCCGAAACATGTTACCAAGAGGATTCAATAAAGGTTTCACAATTAGAAGTGTTTTAAGACCGTTGCTTTCCTGAATATCATCAACACTTCAACATGGAATTCTATGAAATCGAGTTAGTAACCCTGAGTAATTTTCCGAAAACGCCACTAGTTTGCATTCCCAGATAAGCTTTAACCGTACCACCTGTGTTATCAAATCAACACTTTCCAATATCTCCCGTCATCATTAACACCAACCAAATTTAATAAAAAGCTTCCATCTCTTGCAGATGTATCCTACGAGCACGTCGTCGAGCAGCAACCGATCGGCAGGCTCCTGTTCGAGCAATGGTGCGAGGTGCACCGGCCCGAGTACCACAGATGTCTAAAGTTCCTCGACGCCGCCAAGCAGTACGAGGTGGAAACGGACGAGCAGAAAACTGAGCTCGCGACCGCCATACGAAAGGAGTTCCTCAATTCGGACTGCGCCGAGAACGGCGTCTCCATGCCGGCCGAGTTCTTCAAGATCGCCATGTCCACCATCACGGAGAACCTACCTCAGATAGTGGCGGAAAATGGTACCGCGGGCGCGGGCGAGGCCGTGGGCAACCGCGACGCGACCGACCGTTTGACGTCCGACGCCAAGCCGACGAACGGCCATTGCAAGGACCTGTTCGCGCCCTGCGCGCACGCGGTCAAGTCGCTTCTGAGTGCGGACCCTTTTAGGGAGTTCACGAACTCGATGTACTTTCATAGGTACTTGCAGTGGAAGTGGCTGGAGAACCAACCGGTTACCTATAAGACTTTCAGGATGTACAGGGTGCTGGGCAAGGGCGGTTTCGGGGAAGTGTGTGCTTGTCAGGTAAGGACCGTTTACTTAAATGAAGTTTATGAGCAAGTATCATATGGGCTGAAAAGTCCCAGCCCTAACACTAGTTTTATTGCAATCACCTTTTTTCAGTTGATTTTAACTTTCTAAAGATAACTGTTAGAATTTCATGACATTCTATTCATCAGTTCGTGAGTTATTGTGCTTAATTTTTTTTATAAAAACAATGGATCAAAAACTATTTCGTGTTTTGATTTCACACTGCTTCTTGATGGGAAAAAATTCCGTTCAAGCGAAGCAATGTTTTGAAAAGTGTTATGGGGACTCCGCTGCATCAGAAACAACAATAAAACGTTGGTCTTCTGACTTCAAACGTGGTCTTAAGGGGCCCACTCACTAGGAAGGAAGAATGCGCAGTTAAGTATCTGCACGTTTGCTGTAAAGTAAACGTGTACATTCATATTTCCCACACACAGACACTTTTGATTGTTAAGTGAGGATGTGCGACAAGCATGAGATGACGTCGAAAAAAGATCTGATGTTAATGGCAGTGGCGTGTGTTGTAATTCAGGAAAAAATGTCCAATGTATAAATAGCGAACTCGACACTGTATTGCTAAAAATATGAAACGTGCACAGACTTGTTGCCCATACACGGTCGTTCTTGGTATTCTTTCACGTACGGTGAACAATGCACACGCTAAAAATCAAAACTATCTTGATTCCGACGAAGATAATGCGCATTCCAACTACTGGCTGTTCACAGACCTGAAAAAAATGCTCGCCGGTAAGAAATTTCGCACGAATGAAGAGGTTATCGCTGAAACTGAGGCCTATTTTGAGGCGAACGTTCTACAAAAGTGGTATTGAAATGATAGAGTGGTGCTGGAATGATTGCATTGCTCTTGATGGTGATTACCGAAAAAACCGTGTTTTCTTTGTAAGGTCCGGGACTTTTGACCTTGACTACTCACTACTAGTTTCAGAGGTTCATGAAGACTGTGCAAGATATAAGTTGAGTACCGCAGACTGCTAAAGGTATGGTTGCGCTAGATTTTATTAGATCACGGTGCTCGAGTAGCCCTAGCTATAATGAATTATGAAGGGTTTTGGTTCATAAAAGCAGCTGAAGACCCTTTCCAGCAAAATTGTCAGCCTTCTCTTTACCGACGTAACACAACCAACCACATGTTTCAAAATTCGAGTCGAAGAAATCACCCGCTCCAAATGGCACCAAGTTAAATTACAACCCAATCGGCAATTAGTCCAGTTCCGAAACTTCACAGTGAGACCATAACGTGTCGACCCTTTTCCCGTTCCGGAAAGTTGTGTATTTCCCTGCTTTCATCGTTCCCATTATATTCAATGTAAATTTTGCAAAGTGGAATGCGACTCCGTGACCCGCTTCAATTCGCCGCCGCTATGGGAAGGAGCTTCCTCCTACGTCAGAATCGCCGAATTCTCCATTAATACAGAACGTCAAACAATGGCATTAAGCTCTTGTTTAGTATTCAAACGTAGACTCGTCCCCCTTTCCTACGGCGGTAATGAAACTAGACTAATTCGTTATTCAAACGACGCAGATGTTTGAAGGAGTCGATGCGAAATTTTAATCGCGAATCGCGAAATTATGGAAAGAGGATGTCACAATCGCGTCTGTGCGAAATATACTACACAATAGAAGGTGCTATTTAAGAAGCTTTTGCCGAATTGATTATATTATAAAGCTGGATAATTACTGACAGAGACTAGATACAAACACTTAGGAGAATAAGTTGTAACGCACAGCTCGAGGTTGGCGGTCTTCTGACGAACTCAAAGGAGTCTCAGTAGAATAGGTGTTATTTAAGAAGCTTTCATCGAAAAGAAGATATTATAAAGCTGGATAATGACGGAGACTAGACACAACACCAAGGAGAATGTTGTAACGCACAACCGAAGTTATCTAAAAAGGTTGTCGGTGTTTTGACGGACTCAAAGAAGTCTCCACAACGAAATATCCGATTCAAGTGAAATTTATTTTGATGGAGAAAATTCTTAAACTGTTTAATAAATTCGATTTCTCTCTAAATATCAATTTTCAATCTAAACTACAGTATACAAGTCAGAAAATTCTGTACGGGTTTTGAGAAAACTACAACCTGCCTCACGTCTGTGCATTCTTAAAATGTTCCATCTCAATCCAATTGAGAAATTGACTGACGTTTTTCATAACACACTTTAACATCATAATATTCATATATTGCATGATTCGAACGGCTACTTGACTGACTTCTTCAGTCCGCTCTCCTCAACATTATAAGTATCAATTTATTGTCAATTTCGCAAGAAATAACGATTGTGCCTTCTTGATGAAATAACATATTATCCTCCGAATCAAAATTACGTACGGTGGTAGAAATAATCCAGTACACGCGCTAAATCGAACTCGTTTCCAGTCGATTACGTATTGGTTTTAAAACACGTTTATCGTTTTGTTCAGTGTCATTACATATGTAACTGTCAGTTCATTTTAAATTCGACGAGTGATGATTGAATAATTGAAGATTTTTTCGGCTGCTTAATGGAATGGTTAATTTTCAATTGGGTTTTTTGGAATTTCTTACGATGGTGTTAATTTTTTCTTGCTTGTCATTTAGGAATGTTTGTTGCAGCGTAGTTAGTTTATTTTGTTGTATCGATAGTTTCGACAATGAATTTGGGAATTATGACCTATAATATTACACATGAGAATGAATGTCTGTCTATGAAACTAATTTTGATTTTCAATTTTGACTTGATCTTTATTTCTGAGAATACTCGACTAATAAATGAATTCAGAATCATTTCAATTCCAGAGAAATTTGGTGTAATTTAGCCCATTAACAACAGAGACAAATCAAGAATTCCATACAAAAGATAATAGGTTAGTTCAAAGAAAAATAACAACATTATTTTATTCGCGATTGAAATATCAATATCAATAGTTTCAAGCGCACAACATAAAATATTCCGTAAACGAAAGGAGAATTCGCGAATCGTTGCAAAAAACTGTTCGAACTTTTCGTCACACATTTGGCCCGTTTGAGTAACTGACATTTCGCAGCATCATCGCTATTACGTCACGAACATCTCTGAAGAAAACAACTGGCAATTATAAAGTTCGTAATACCCTATTGTGAAAGTCGTCAATGCGAATCTCGGAAACGAAACGAGTAATAGAATCGATAAAATAAACTCTATTACTACTGACCCCATTCGCGTTTTTCTCAGAGATAAGAAATTTTCCGAGTTTCTTTATGAGCAACTTTTATTCAATTCTGATTACAAACATTTCGACATTTACATCCACAAACTCATTTCTTCATTTCAATCGAAAGTTTTTTTCGGTATAATAATAGATTTTTCTATGGTTGTACAAACCCATCTTTCACAATTTTTTGTATACTGCTTAGAACTGTAATCGAACATTTTGCTCAAAATTGCAGCTAGATCGAATTAACAAATTCAGAATTATTCGAAAACATGAATAATTCAGAAAAATTTCGATTCTTGTGAATTTTGAATGGGCATATTTTATGTATTGTCCGTTCACGAAAGGTTGAGCCGTCGGTTGGCCATGGAAATTTGGCATATTCCACTGTGTATATTAAAATTTGAGGTTATGTTGATTATTTTCTTGTCAGATTGATAGGCAATGTTGTCAATATTGCATAGAGTTCTATGATAACTCGCAAGCTCGTCGGACGAGGCCGAGTACATTCGGCAACGTTGACTTTATTTTACGTTATGACAGCAAATACTACCAACTTCAGGTGAACAAACAAACGCCTATTATGCGCTCAAACTTTCGTGAACGGACTATAGTAATGAACAACCTGTACAATGTTCCGAGAGTTATCGTGTTTATGAGCAGACGGATCCACGGACGGAATTGAATTTGACAACGGATTCATCATCAGTGAGTCGAACCTTTACGTTTGAGATCATTTTTTGCTCGAAATTCGTAAAAAGCAGACATTTCGGCGAAACGAAATAGTAGGTACTCGTTTGAGTTATCAAGTTCTTAAAAAACCAACCCTTATAAACTTTATCTTCTGATAACCAACCCTTCATCGTTACCGCTGCTCGTGTCACTTATACCGAAATTGACACGTGAAACAGAAGATCAAAGGCAAATAAGATAATTAACCGGATATATTTGATGTTGGGCACTCACCAAATTTACGGTATCGAACAATACGGCAGATGATTCTTTGATGTTGCGAATCCTTTCACGTCTAACCAAACTCAAACAATTTAACATCCGACTTGAGTGCCCAATTTAGTATGCCATTTTGCTTTGAACCGAAGGACAGGAGGAGACACAAAACAATAACAAGAGATCCTAAAATTTCAGATTGTGCTATGTCTTTCATACATGTTCGTAGAATGTGTTGAATGAACGGAGGACGACTTGAAGACATAATAATTTTTGTAATTTTTTCTGTCATTAATGAAGAGTACTTTTCATCCCCTACTAGGATAATGTAAACAGATTGTGCTAGTGACATTTGAGTACTTAAGATAGTACACGGTAGAGTAGAGTGGATAGTACACTCTACTATCTCATTCTCACTTCCACAATTTTACTCTACTTTCAATATTAACCGGTTGACTATACCAATGTGAACAGGCACTTGCCCGGTTTCAGATGAGGATAGTATAGAGCGCATAGTAGGCGTTTGTTTATTTATCTAAAGTTGGCAGTATTTGCTGTCATAACGTAAAATAAAGTCAACGTTGCCGAATGTACCCGCGGCCTCGTCCGACGAGCTTGCGAGTTATCAGAGAACTCTATGCAATATTGACAACATTGCGTATCAATCTGACAAGAAAATGAACAACATAACCTAAAATTTTAATATACACAGTGGAATATGCAGAATTGTCATGGCCAACCGACGGCTCAATCTTTCCTGAACGGACTATAAGTAATGGTTAGTGCGATGTTGCATACTGCGTTCCGCACAGTTTGACCAATGTTCATCCACACATTGAGCGCATTCATCAGGAGGGAACTGTTACCAAAAGTGAGCATAAAAAGGCGTCCGCACCCCAAAATATTTGACAGCGATGCGTTCAGCATAAAGAGGATTAAGTATCGGTAACTGTTCCGCAACAGTTCCCTCTGCTGAATGCGCCCATTATGGGATCGGATTTGGGGAATATTAAACTTTCCTACGGAATTATTATTTTTGTTGTATTATAAGAATAAATTATCGATATCCCTTTTCAGTATCCAATCAAACAAAAATATTAATTATTATTTACTACGGTGTCAACTGACGTTACCCTGGGCGCACCGCGTCGTGGACTGAAGACATAAAATTTGCGAAATACAAGAACGCTTCGGTCAATGCAACAAATGGTAAACATCTCGCTTCTTAGTCCAAGGTTCATGCTATGGAAGAAGGTTTTCGTATGGAACTAGAGATGTCGTCTTCGGTATATTTATACCTTAAAGAAGATGCCATTTCGCTGTAAGTTCTAAGAAATACCTTGTATCATTTAGAGCTATCCTGTGCTTATGAGTCCTAATAAGGACGAAATGGCGATCCATAGGTGCTCTGTTTGATACCACTTCCTTGCATTTTGTCTTGAACGAGGACGAGATTAGCTCCGAAGCATGAGTTTAATATTGGTTAAATTCAATCGATTAATATTATTCTCGGCTTCTATTTCAAAAATATCAACTTATCACTTCTCCCATTCGGCATATAAAACATATTCCAATAACGACCGACATTCAATCGAATCGAACGGTCGTCCTGTTGCATATCGCCTGTTATCGATCAACCTGTCGATGCTCATCATGATTTCGCAGACATGACCAAAGGAGAAAGTCGCAGGATCGATCGAGGATCGGATGATTTATCCACCTGCAACTAGAAATGTGTTCTTTCTTACGAGTGTTACGTCAACGACGTGATCGATGTGTACTTTAAGTATCGTGTCGAGTATTTTTTCTCGCAGCTTTATGGGCACCTGGTGTATCGTTCGTCCTCGGGCTAGATGTCGTACCGATAAGAAAAAAAATTGTCGTTAGCGCCTGCAAATTGTGCAGGATGTTGGTCGATTGGAAATGGAATCAGACAGGCCAGTCGAATAAGATGGTTTCGAACGTTTTAAGCGCTCGTTTCTGAGGAAAAAGCGTGCTTTAGTTTCACCCAAATGTCTGATGCTATTCAATTTTGGATCCAGAGAAGTCTTAAACGAGTCCAAAAAATTGGTGGGGACTAGGAATTAGGCCCATCAACAAATGGACCGATTCGGTCGAATTATTCTGAAGTTATAACTATTTGAATTTTCATAACATTTTCGAAAAATGATATTGAATGTAGAGAGAGTCGTGTCTCGGCATGACAGCGCGAAATTTGGACTATATTACCATTTCTGATAACTAAACGGTCATCAAACATTTGAGCCGATAAATTGATGATGGACACATGCAGTCAAATAAAGCATCAAGAATCTTTGGTCAGCACAACGCCTACAACTGAAAATTTCAGTGTCCCCATTGTGTCCGGTTAATCACCTGCGCTTTTTGACAATCAAACATTGTTCACATCAATACCATCTAGAGCAGTCAGAAAATGGTATTTCATGATGTGATGGGTGTCTCCATTGGCCGTCCTTATTGAAGTATGGGTATTCTTTAAAAAAATTAAATCACAAATGAACTTCCATTGGCGGTTTTTTGACCCCTCTCGATAGACCATACAGTAAAGATCGATGGCCGCTGGGTAAAAAAAAAATGGATACCCACTCAACTTGGGTCGAAATCAATTCCCAACCGGGCCTTTTCTGTTGGAAAACAAGCTGTCAACCGAAACTTCCGTTAATATGATCGGACGTGCCGAATTCGACGTCGAAACGACGCTGGACGTCGAGGATCGGCGTGTGGGAGTAAATGAGATTTTTCACATTGGCAGCACTGAAACAATTCCTGACAGGATTCGGTGCCATGACAACCGCAGGACAACTGCATTGTAACGGAACGATGTAACTGGCAAGGGGTGGTGAAAACCGCTGTGCGGCTTGGTGATCAGCGAGATTGGGTGGCATTGATTTCGATTGGAATGTTGATTGAGTCGGTTTTCATTTTTGGTGCGCTTGATTTGTAAGGGAAATTTTTGCTGAGGTTTCTCTCGAATTTATGTTGTTCGAGGAATTAATTCTTGGATTCGTAGTTAATGGGATAAAATTTCTACCTAAGGTACTTCACGCGTAATTGAAGCATTTTCCCAATTTTTGACATGAAGAAACACTTGAAAGTTGAAGACCCAATACAGTGTATTCTGCTTTAGTTAATTAATTCAAGAACAGAAATAATCTTTTAACACTCCATTATTTTTAGAAAACGGTTATCCAAATTTGAGTATTCTGAAAAATAAGAAGAGGTTCAACGCGTAACATCGCCATGAATATCAAAATATTGAAAGCAGAGAATAATATTAATCGATTGAAATCAACCAATATTGAACTCATACTTCAGAGTTAATCCCGTCCTCGTTCAAGACAATATGCAACGAAGTGGTATCAAACAGGGCACTATGGATGACCATTTCATCCTTACAAGGACTCATCAGCACATGCTAGCTCTGAATGATACAAGGTATTCCTTGGAACTTCCAGCCAAATGGCATCTTCTTCAAAGTATAAAATACCGAAGACGCATTGACCGAAGCGTTCTTGCATTTCGCAAATTTTACGTCTTTGGTCCACGACGCGGTGTGCTCAGGGTAACGTCAGTTGACACCGTAGTAAATAATAGGAAGAGGTTCAACGCTTAACATCGACATGAATATCAAAATAGTAAAAGCATAGAATAAAATTAATCGATTGAAATCAACCAATATTGAACTCGTACTTCTTGGCTGTAAGTTCCAAGAAATCCCTTGTATCATTCAGAGCTAATAAGGACGAAATGGCCATCCATAGGTGCTTTGTTTGATACCACTTCCTTGCATACCTACTGTCTTGAACGAGGACGAGATTAGCTCCGAAGTATGAGTTCAATATTGGTTAAATTCAATCGATTAATATTATTCCCTGCTTTCACTGTTTTGATATTCTGAGAAATATTCAGCTTAAATTTCACTTCCTTGCATAATTATAAGAACTAAGATGGGGGCTATATGAACCAGAAATGTTTCGATGAATTTCAGAGGTTTCTGAATCAAATATCAACAAATCCAATAATTGCTCGAAATGATTTATTGACAAGACCTTGTGGCAATTCATAAACAATTTAATAAGAGCAGGGGAACCACCCACCAAGCACGTAACGAATATTCATAAGAATCGAATTAACGATGAATAAAAGATAAAATAGAAATTGCAATCTTGACCCATAAATTGATTTCGACTGATTATTTGATCGAATTTCAACAAAACACCCGAAGCCGAGAAGGTTGCCCAATTTTTTTAATTACAACTTCTATCTACTATCACGGACTAGGTAGATACTAGACGATTCAAACAGGGACGGTTTAAAGTACATTTTATTGAAAACTTTCAACAATAAATTGAATGAAAACGCAGACGGAAGAATATTCGATAATGAAAATGGGCTCTAAAGGTATAGCGCATATCGGGGCTTTTTCTTAATAATTCTTTTGTAACATTTTGAAGTTTGGTTATTGCTTTTGTAATTATTGAAGGAATATACGCATTTGATTCGAATAAGTTCCTATAAATGTAGGACTGAAAATGCATTGTTTGCAGGAGCCAGTGTATTCAAAGTTTTGAACTAATCCAAAAAAGTGGCTCGCCACTGAGATATAACTATTATTTTTTAATTCTTCGTTCGATTTATGGTGAAAAAATCTCTTCTGCTTTTTTTCGTGTGGGGCTCGGTTTTTTTTATGAAAAAATTAAGAAAAGCCCTGAGCAGGACCTTTTGAGAGCTCGTTCTTGGTGGAGCAAAAAGACTATTACCCCAAATTTCATATCGGGTTTGAGATTGATGCAAATGCAGAATCCCGTTACAATCGGAATTTTATCTGAACATTATTCAGAAAATAAAACTTATACGTAAATTAAAAAAAAATATTCTATGATGAAGCGATCCTCCTAAAATTTTGCTTGAGTAATCAGTATATTAGTGTTCATTCTCAAAAAAAATTTCACTCGAATCGGATATTTTGTTATGGAAATATAAAGATTCGTTTTTCAATGTTTCAATTGAATTTTCTATGGTTCTGTTAACACTATAGCCACAAAATTTTGCAGGGAGATTCAGTATATCAATCTTTATTCACAGAGGAAATTTCATTTCAATCGGATATCCTGTTATGGTAATATAAACATTCTTCTCTTCAATATTCCAATTCAATTTTCTATGGTTCTGATGATACTACCACCACGAAATTTTGGATGAACATTCAGTATATCGATCCTCAGATACTGAGGTGTATCAAAGGTATAAAACTGTACGGTGAGCAGGGAACAATCAATCTATAGGCTGCACTTCACGCATTAAAAACAAAACCTAAAAACTGAGATCTTCTAATAATTTCTAAACACCGCTCCTGTCTAGGCGAACGCCATGTTTCTAGAAACATATTTCACGTTTGCACGCGAGAAATATTACAAAATGACGATTTTAATTACACATTGTTAGCGTGGCCGGCCAGTGGTCGAGGTTGCCATTCATGATGCAACAGTTTTCAGGATATTACGCCTGGGGTATTCGATTTGTGGCGGCTGAGACCCCGTCATGACTAAGCGACTGAACATTCCGTTTCTGTCCGTCTGAAGAAGCCGGCTAGGCTGGCCTAAGGACGGAGACATTATCGGCGTTTCCGAAGTACCTGCATTCCTTTCGAATGATAATATTCGTGTTTTTTCGTGGAAGATGATTGTTGAATGGTTCAGAACAATTGACGACGTGTTGACTCTCTCGTTCAGAAAGCCAGAGTTGTTTTCGAAGCGTTGATAGAGATCATAAAAATAGGTCATTTCGGCGTATGTTTGAGATTCATTGAAGGGGCACTGTTGCACCACGATCTAAAAGTTTATTGTGTCCCCTGTCTACTTCAATCGCCCTATAGTCCAGTTCTTAGGTCTCGATGAATCTCTGAAACTGTATTGGTTTCAGAACCTCCTCAGGTGTTTCCTGAGAGACCAGTGACTCGCGAGAAACCCTTTGAGAAGGTGCAGCCTATTCTTGTCGAATCACAAGGTTTTCTTCGAGTATTAGCTATTGAAAACATCGGCGATATCATTGAATATCAGCGGTTCAGCGGAAATATCATCAGTGTTGTAAATACAGTGGAAGTTCCCTAAAGCGAACGTCTGTCTAACGAATTTCGTTCAAGACATTGCACTTCGAATCCAAATTCCATGTCGGAAATACCCCCTAAAACGAAGTTAATTTTCTTTATAACGAAATATTCCAAGAGCAAGGACATCATTCTTTGAATAGGTATTGATAAAAAGGTGTAAAGGTGGGTTTCTTTCCATAATTATGCCGGACGTAGGGAATAAATTCCGACCATAAACTAAACTATTACGGCGGACAGATAGATCCTTCCGAAACGATGAATTCAGCTGGAATGTTGATTATGACGGTTACTTTGAATGATTTCGTTATGTCGATGTTAAATTGCAACAAATGAACTTCCAACTTAAAAAGACATGTTAAACAGTGTCAAATACGGTGTTCGAGATCACTACGATAGCAGTGATTTCAATGTTTCAATACTTGACATTATAAAAAAACTTCTGTATAACGAATTTTTTTGCGTATTTAGCGATTTCGTTACAGGGAAGTTCCACTGTATATAACTGAAACAGAAAACAGTAATGTCATCAACATTTTTCGCTGTCAAAATCACAGAACCATATAAATGGGAGTATCAATAGAAATTCTGTGAAGAATTATTCATTCTAACACTCGTGGAACATTTTCAATGCCTTCTGCACTTGTATATGAACACATAACTAGATGTGTTGGCCACCTCCTAATTGCGATCGATAAATAGGGCAGTTTCCTTTCCTTCCAAATTCTTTGAATATTTTATGAACCTCCCATCGAGACCTTAAATTCACTTATTATGTGAGTAGGAGACAGTGCCGGACCGTAGGTCAAAGAAGTAGGATAAAAATATGGTATTCACTCAGTTTCACACTTGTGAAAGACAAATTTCTGGTCTCCATGATCGATGAGGTGACAGCAACTGCAGCCTAGGATAATTAATGACATAAATTGGGCAGAGAATAATATTGATCGATAAAATCATCAAATATCGAACTCGTACTCCGAAGCTATAGAGCTATCCATGCATACCGTCCAAAGAATCTACACTGCATGGAGGTTATGTCACCAGAGAATCTACAGACAGCAGTTTTTGGCTTCTGACTGCCATCAGTTAAGTCCACTGTTCTAGCAATGTTGGTTATGAATTTTGCCTTAGCAATATTGCTTCTAGAATCGGCAATCCGAGAACTGGCAACACTGTAATATATGATATTTATATGTGTTTTCAAACACTTGTTATGAGAATTTCAAAAACCGTTGCTGAATAGGAAAACCAAAAAAATCCAAATAAGAAACTTCCTTGAATATAATATATTTAAGTGACAAGAAAAACCCACCCATTAGAAATATACATAGGTGAATATCAAGTGAGTTGAACTCACAAATTTTGTGAATACAGTGAAAAATGAGACAAGGAAAGATTGAATGCTACCTCTGAATCAGATATTTTCATACACAATTATTAATTAATGAGAATACCTATTTTCTCTTAACTAGCTGAAGCATTCTGCCGAATAGCTGAAGCTGTTGTGTGATGTTATTTGAGGCTGAGAAACTTTCACAATTAAATCACAGAATGAAGTTTTATTTCATTTTGTTATCAATAAACAATTCATACAATATCAATAGAAATTTGAAATAAACTTCTATTTGTTCATTAAATATATGTTTGTGTTGAAAGTCGCCGTCGACATCATTTTTCGTCGAAGAATGAATTTTGCTGTATATTTTTCCTCTGCATTGTTAGAAACAGTATTGAGAAAAAGTGTCATAAGAAAGGGCTGGATAGGTTATGGCTAAATTGACAGATCATATTGTCACAGAATTGTCGATCGAAATACAGAATATTGCGGATCCTCGCTATGATAGCAATATGGTTTGCGCAAACAGAATCGCACTGATTGTATGGTACTTTCAATAAACAATAGTTTCTTCATCTATTGTACATAGGTGGATGTTTGAATTTATATACAGGTTAGTTATGTTATGTTACTTTAATATTTAACGACATTAGTCAATTTATGAATATTTTAATAAAGATTGTGGGAAAATGTAATTTTTCTTCGTTCATTAATCGCATAAACACGATCTATATTTCAGACGGAAACGTCGTCCTGAATCTCCCGAACGAAACACTCCTTTATCGGCGATGCGATAAGACGCCCGCGCGCGGGCGCCTGTTCTTGCGCCGCGGGCGCGATAACCGCGATGACGCGCCCGAGATGGAAATTTCGGCCAGATAATATTATGCAAAGTGGGAAAACGCCGACGCCGTTGTCGAGCGGTGTACATTTTTGATGTGACGTGAATACGCCGAGAGGTTTTTTTTGATACTTCGCTGCTAAGCCGCTTTTTTGATGGGAAAACACGTGGCGTTTGAGCGAATAGCGTGGGTAAAGCGTAGGAGGAGTTTTTGAACGAAATACAGGGAATGGAAACACTTTAGTTTTAAATTTTTGATATCGATAACTTCACCTCATAACATGGAATAATCCTCTTCAAGAAGCAGTGAAACCACTTTAGTGGTTGTAGTTATTTATTTTTAGTCTTTATACTGTGGGAAGTAGTTGTTCGCAAGGATTGATTAGAGATGGCGCTAGTAAAAGTTTCTCATCACTAGTTAACTACCAAATCGTATATCCCGATCCTAGAGCATTTAGATCATTCAGAGACCAGAGTTTTCTCTTACTCGAAAGAGAATACACAATACCGTAGTAATATGCTTGGATACAAGATTCATAGCAATATGCGAACAGAATCGCACTGAATATGTAACTTATATCGTTTTCGTATTAATTGAAACCAAAATCCTAATGAAATATCTCGTCTTGAACGACTAATTCAGAACAGGCAATAAAATCCAAAAGATGCGTTCCATCACCCATTCGTCGTAGTCAGCTTCGCCTTTGTACTCGACCGACGAATCAAGAAAGTGGCCGAAAAAAATCCACTCCATCTCTCCGGCCGATTATTCATTGCTCCCGGTCGGCAATAAGCAGTCGAAATTCGATATTTTCCCGTTTCGGAACTCCCAGGAAAAAGAACTGCTTAACGGCAACAACATCGTAATATTTCAGTGCCTGCTTCGACGGGAACGCACGTCATGAAATATGCAGAAGGTACAAGGGGCGAATGACGTCGTATTTTTCGGAACGATTCCTCTTCCCGGGTTCTGGACCCTCCCCCGTTCTCTTCGAATGTAAATGCGGAACTTATGAGCCTCCTTTTTCGGTAGAAAAACCCGAATGTTGCATAAGGGTCGTTTTGTAGTAAATTTTTTATCGTATATGTCGAACAAAGGGCATATGAATGTTGCTTGTGTTTTGTACTGAATTGTAGGAAGGAGGGATGAAATGATGAAAACGTCGAGAAAAATGGTTATTGGGGATCAGGAGCTCTTGTACTTCTTCACCAATATACGAAGCGGGTTTATATTTTATTACGTTACGTGTTATCTCAATAACAGTTTTATTTGAGACACGTTTTTAAGATGGTGCGATGTTGGACCGGCCTTGCCGTCTCACGTGTGGTAATTATACAAGGTGTTTGTACTGAAGCATACTACAGAATATACCCTGAATTGGGGTATTTTACAAGGTGGGGCAGAGGAACCTGCTGATTTAGAAATTCATTGATCACAAATTTATGCAAATAACGATTAAATTATTTTATCCACTCCACTGCAGTAGTAGCTATAACACAACCGTAGACATGTCTATGAACCGAAAAGCGAGTGTTATAATAACACCCGCTAATAAAAATACCTAGGGAAAAATGAAATTGTTTACAAAAAAAATGAATAAAAAAGAGATCGATCCGGAAATCTATTTCAGCCATCAAGATAACGTTCTATCGATTCATTACAGATTTATTTTTGGAAAACGTAAATTTTTGAAGTTGCGAAAGACTGATTTAATTAGTTAGAGACTCTGATTTGATTCCCGACCACAGTGTACAGAGGTTTTGACGGTTGGACGAAATGTTGTCAACGCTTTTGACAACTGTTCAAAAATTTTTAAATGCAGATTAATTCGAATTTACTGAAGAAGTCGTAGATAAAGTATATTATTCAATTCGCGGTAATGCTCAAAACACACTTGATGAATTACCGCTCATCGAATAATATACGAGGGCGAATCAAATAAAACGGGACTTTGCGCTTTTCAGGCACAATAGTGGAGGGTGAACGTTCCTGATTTTTTGTTGTTGGGTGGGTTTATCAGGAGTAGGGGAAGTACGTGGGCTTGAATCATCGACCCTGTCGGTGTCCACTATGACGATGTTTGATCAAGAGGTACCTCCGTCAATTTCGCAACGTGTTGTATTCACAGTTTCGTCATAGCAGAAGGATTAAAATGGCCAAAATCTTGAGGAGATTGACTGTCAATGTTCGGATAGAGACACTGTTGCCAAGTCAGAGTGTTTGCTGGCATCATAAACAGTTCGTGGAGGGTCGTGATTGTGTTGAAAATGAGAGCCATGACCGCAGCGAACAACATCAGTAGTGTTCGACAGCTTATTAAAGACGACCAACGTCGTACCACTTCTGAAATTGCAAGTTTGGTCAGGATAAGTTATGGGAGCACCTACTCCATACTCACAGAAGACCAGGGGTACCGTAAGGGTTGCGCCAGGTGGTTTCCTCGCCTTCTCACAGCTGACCAGAAGTTGCATCGTTTTCAGTGTGTGTGGGCGTCTTCTTGCACGATTTCAGGAAAAATTAGACCCATTTCTCACTCACATTATCACCTGTGATGAAACATTGGTGCACCACTACACCTAGGGTCTAAACAAGCAAGTAAGGAGTGGAGAAAAAAACACTTTGCGCAATTGACGGGAGGTACCTCTTGCTCAAACATCGTCGCAGTGGACACCGAGAGGGTCGATGAGGCAAGCCCACGTGCTTTCCCTACTCATGACAAACCTAACAACAAAAAAATCAGGAACGTTCACCCTCCACTATTGTGCCTGAAAAGCGCAAATTCCCGTTTATATTTGATTCGCCTTTGTACTATTACTATCATCAAGAACGTTTAAAGTTTATGTTTTAGACAGTTTTAAAGATGATATCTGACAACTTTGTCAAGCATATCGTAGGGTATGTTGGCGAAAGCCAAACGTATGTTTGTCCTTCAAGTGGGCCAGGAGACCTAGAAAAATCGTTATTAACATGTGATTTCAGACATTCCCCTAAAAAAAAATCGCAGGGGGTAAATCACACCGATATGGTGGAGCGCTGGAAGGAAAACTCTGAATCATGTGGATGTAACTTTTAGAAGTCACTGAAATAGTTCGTTCGTTTTCTTCGAAAAAATATGGGCTCGCGATAGCGCACACCAAACAGTGACACGTTGTTAAAATAGGGCCGCTCGTGGAGGTTTTTAGCACAGCCTGATTAATAGTCCTTGCCATTTTAGAGTGTCATCTAAAATAACATGGTTTATAAGGATCATACCAGGACTGTGGCCTAACTGAAGAACATTCTTTGTTCACAAAATGTTCGAATTACTTCTTTGTCACCTTTTCTACAGATTCAGATGTAGCATACAAAAACCTGTTTAAAGATCTGAAAAAATGGTCGCCGGAAAAGAAAAAGTTTGATTGACGAAATCAAAGCCGAAGCTGAGGAGACAAAAGAGATCATTCCACAAAAGATCGTGAGTATCGAAATATCGAAGCGATATTGGAGTGATTGTATCACTCTAAAATGAAACTAGGTGGATGAATAAATGGCTTTTCCATGAAAATGTTTTTTTCACTTTCCAACCTAAGTGTCAGTTCAATGCATAAACCACCACCAAACTTTATTCTCAGTTTAACCGGATAAAACGAAATTCTCTTCGAATACACGTTTCGTTTACACCCGACTACGAAAGTCGAAAAAAAAGACCCGTCGTAAACTCCGGCACCAGGTCGATAACTCATCTCGGCAGTCATTCCAGACATTATAGAAAAATTGCCCCAGGAAAACGCCACCCCGCTTCCTTTTACCCAACAAGAATCGAAAGAAAAACACACACACGGTGGAGGCAAACGGTGTAGAAAACTCGGAAAATCGCGTATTCTACAGACGACCGAGAAGGGAAAGTCAAATAATGGGAAATACGGGGGTTGACTTTTGTATTTTGGGATTGGAAATCGAAAACAACTTAAATCATCGAAAGTCGCTTTATTGATTTACTGATTACGTATTTCCTCATGAAGATCTACGCACTTTTGCACTCGAATTTCAATAGAGGAGTACCAAACTCACCAAACTGCTCAAAAAAAAACCTAAAATTACTTCCCTTCTTTATGCAATAAATCGTCTTTTCAATAAGCATATCCTGGAAATATTAGACTTCTAATATTTTCAGTATATCAAAATAGTGAAAGCAGAGATAATATTAATCGATTGACATCAACCAATATTGAACTCATCTTCGGAGCTAATCTCGTCCTCGTTCAAGACAAAATGCAAGGAAGTGGTATCAATCAGGGCACCTATGGATGGCCATTTCGTCCTTATTAGGACTCATCAGCACAGGATAGCTCTGAATGGATGAAAGCTGTTTCTTGGAACTTACAGCGAAATGGCATCTTCTTTAAGGTATAAATATACCGAAGACGCCATCTCTAGTTCCATACGAAAACCTTTTCCATAGCATGAACCTTGAACGAAGTATTGAGATGTTAACCATTTGTCGCATTGACCGAAGCGTTCTTGCATTTCGCAAATTTACGTCTTCAGTCCACGACGCGATGCGCTCAGGGTAACGTCAGTTGACACCGTAGTAAATAATAAGAAGAGGTTTTAACGCGTAACATCGCCAAGAATATCAAAATAGTGAAAGGCAGGGAATAATATACTTCGTCTTCGTATATTTATACCTTAAAGGAGATGCCATTTCGCTGTAAGTTTCAAGAAATACCTTGTATCATTCAGAGCTATCCTATGCTGATGAGTTCTAATAAGGATGAAATGGCCATCCATAGGTGTGATACCACTCCTTGCACTTTGTCTTGAACGAGGACGAGATTAGCTCCGATGTATGAGTTTTAAATTAGTTGATTTCAATCGATTAATATTATTCTCTGCTTTCACTATTTTGATATTCATGACCATGTTACCCGTAAACCTCTTCTCATTTTCAGTATGTTAGTTCAGTTTCAACCTATGCAAGAAATTTGATTTATTGCATAAAAAATGGAAGCAATTTTCCGTGTTTTCCAAGAAGTCGACCACTCTTAAGTCCTTTATTGAGGTATCTCCAAAACATGTATTCATGGATTTTTGAATAACCCTCGTACTATCTCGATTGTACTCAAATTGGGACCGCGCGATGAGTGTGGGTGTGTACTTTCGAAGTTAAACCGTTTGTTTGGACCTTTTCCGTTTCCCTGATGTTTTTAGGTTTGAAACTTCGACACGTTGGGCCGTTTGGAGAAAGTTCCTCTGTCGACGTTATTTTTGAAGTAATCCTCTTTGTGCTGGTTGCCTTGGTTTCGCCTCCGTGGCTGTGGTCCAAATTTCGCACAAGGGTTCGTTATTTTCACATGAATATGTATTTATTCTTATCAGATTCGACTGAGATTTTAAGTTGCCTACTTTGTTATTTCCAAACACATTCTACATCGAATATGAAAGTAGAGAAATATTAATCGATAAAAATAATTTTTTTTTAGAAGCCCTGAGCAGGAGCTTTCGAGCGATGGTTTTTTGGTGAAGCAATAAGACTATTACCTCAAATTTTGAATGCGATATTGCGAACGCTCATTCTACTTAAATAGCTACTTCAGTAGAGACTCGATAATCCGGATCAATTAATGCAAGGGATTATCCGGATTATTGAGGAATCCGGAATATACCGCGTCTTACAATTAAGTGAAGATGCAATTTAAAAAAACGGTTGAAATAAATATAGGATTTATTATCGAAATCATAAAACAAATATATTATTTGGAAAATTAGATATTTTACGTTTTCTATGTGTAAGGGAAAAAGAATACTGAACAATAGCTTTCTCCTGTAAGTATATCTTTCAGAAAGGTGAATATCAGTAATTGCCATGAATTATGGAAATAAAAGGACTGCATCGAATTGATCTATGCTCTAAATGCATTTGCTAACATTATCCCCGTCTTCGAGATCGAAAAAAATATGTGCTGAAAGGCCTTTTCGGTATTTCAGTTCTGTTAATTTAATATCATTATGATCCATATGCTGTATCAAAGCTGTATGATTTGGAGGTAGAAATATTCCAATCTATTTCACTAATTAATTATTCTTGTCTGACTTTTTTTGTCTTATACCATTGTGCACTATTATATACCAAAAGAACGCCCTCAATATCCTCAGAAAATTAATAAACCAATCGGAATGAAATGTTACGACCAAATGCAAGATGCTGATAACAAGCTTCATGCAAAATTTTGTGGCCATAGTGTGATAGAACATAGAAAATTCAATGGAATATTGAAAAAAAGAAAACTTCATATTTCCATAAAAAAGATATCCGGTACGAGTGAAATTTGTTTTAGTTAATAGAGATCGATATTCTGAATTTCATCCGAAATTTCGTTTGGCCACAGTTTTAACAGAACCGTAGAAAATTCAATTGGAATATTAAAAAGAAAAATCTCCATATTTTTCAACAGGAAATCCGATTCGAATGAAAATTCATTTTGTGACTCAAAAATGATGTACTGAATGTTTATTCAAAACCTCAAGAGGATCGCATATAACCATATGCGATATTAATTATTTATTTTTTACTTATTTTTTTCTTTTTTGAATTAATTTCCAGAATATAATTTCGATTGTGCTAAGAATCTGCATTAGTATATTTGGTATCAATGCCAAATCCATATAAAATTTGAGGTAATTGTCTTATTGCTCCACAAAGAACGAGCTCTCAAAAGCTTCAGTTTCAGTACTTTTCTTAAATTTTTATCCTCGAATCGCTCGAGCGACGTTTTGAAGGACTTATAAAGTCAACAAAAAACATGTATCGGTCGGCCCGTTCGCCACAAATCTAACGAGAAATCCAATCCGTCTAGTACCCAATCAATTTCATTCTCCCTTTCACGTCAAAAACGTCGAGTATGAAAATTAGATTACCATCTTTTACCGCGGGTCGACCTCTCGCGTCAAGTCGGACTGACAGCTTGCGGTCCGTCACTACACGGATCGTTTGTAATCTCCCTTCCAATTTTCTCGTAGGTTATTTTTCGGAGGGCGACGAGGAAAATTCGCGAAAATCCCGCTTTTCTCGGTAGAGGATGTGTCCCTCGACAATGGTCCATTATTTGGGGATATCCGAAACTTCTCGGGAGGGGATTGGTTAGGGCGGAATGTTTTCGAATTTGCGCGGAAATAATGGTTGGGTTTCATCCCCTAATTTTCGAGGGTTTTGGATAATCCAGGTTTTCTTCAGAGCGTCGGTAAACGGTGAAAAACACGCTCGTCGTTTGTAAGACAGGATTTTGTTGGGATGAAAAAATAACGTATTAGTTTATTCTATAGTCCGTTCACGAAAGTTTGAGTGCAAAGTAGGTGTTTGTTTATTTTTCTGAAGTTGGCAGTATTTGCTGTCATAACGTAAAATAAAGTCAACGTTGCCGAATGTAGCCGGCCTTGTCCGACGAGCTTGCGTAATATCAGAGAACTCTATGCAATATTGACAACCCCACAAAATTTTGGGTTCTGCTTTGAATTGGTATTGAACATTTTACTGCAAAATTTCAACTCGATCCAATCGACAAATTCTGAATTATTGGATAAAATGGATAATTTAGAAAAAAAATCAATTCCATGGTTCTGATTTTGCATGTATATTTAGTATAAGAATCTTCACCTCCAAAATAAATTACACGCGAATAGGATATTTTGTTGTGGAAATATAAGGATTTTTCTTTTCGATATTCCGATTTGATTTTCTATGGTTCTCTTAACACAATGGCCCCAAAATTTTGTATGAGGCTTGCATGTGGCCACATGCTCTTCTCGATTTGTTTTGTTCTATCTCCAGATATTGGGGAACCAATTTTGAATTATCATGTTTTATGGAACACCCTCTAGATTTTCCTTGTTAACGAACTCAAGCGCGCCAATTAGATATTGAACCTACCCTGAAAATTTGAAGGCTTTAGAAAATCCTTGAAGTTATCGGGTTTGCTGGCGGACGGCTCCGCGTACAGAATTAAATTTGACCACGGATTCAGGGAGTTGAACACTATCGTTTGAGACCATTTTCGTCTCAAAATGAGACAATTACAGACATTTGGGCAAAAAGATATATAGCAACCGTTTAAGTAGAACGAGCCCTCGAAAAATGACATCAGAAATATATTCGGTATGGTCAATCATGAATACATTTGAAGGTTAAAATTTGAAAATGCAATAAAACAAAAACGGCTTGAAATTTTGGCAAATTTATTTTGTTATTTCGGATTACCTACTATTGTTTCGAGAGATAACGCACTGATTTTTTCACAATCTCAGAATCATTCTCGAAAAGGTCATATTTGGAAAACATTGAGTGAAACCCTGATCGAGGGGCATACGTTTTCCCGGAAAAAGATCTACTAATAAACGTGTGTTACGGAATATATTTATGTTCTCGTTTCCTTTTCTCGCCACTCAAAATAACGTTCAAGTTTACGATTCAGCAGGAGTTTTACGACAAACTCAATTTAGATTTGTCCTGCTAATTTCGATTATGCCGTTTATATTCCACATAATCGTTAAATATCTCGTACAAAGTGTCTCATCTAGGTAGAACAGATATTGGAAGAGAATATCGTCGAGCGGTAATATAAACCTTGTTTTATGTCTTTCGTTATTTACCATCATTTTGTAATGGTGTCTTCTTCAAGGCCACGGACGCTAGAACTGTTAGTAATAAAATAAAAAAGATCGAGTATCTACGTAGTCTTTTTAAAAAGTGGTCATATTTGATTCCTCAAATAGTACGATTGTGATCGAGAGGCACAAATGTGCTCCGTTCTTTCCTGCTTCATTTTGAATGTAATACAACAGTTTCGAAATTTTTACCGGAAAACCTTCAAGCAACAATAAACTGTCAACAAATCAGTAAAATATATCAGTTTATGAACGCCAAATCCAAAGGAAAATGATAACACAACGCATCGAATGACAACCAGAACACAGAACAATGTTGCCAAACTGACAAAATGTCTATAGAAGACTCCAGTTGTGAGTATCATAGTAGGGGAGCCTTAGACCAATTATCCCAATAGGGAATAAAGCTACGGCACCAATTCGCAACGCCGAATGTTGTTCGCGTAAAATACAACCATAGAAATGTCTATCGTAACATAAATCTAATATATTCATGAAGAAACTTTCGATTGGAAGTTTGAGAATGTAAATTGGCGAATTGAGTGATCATGGTTTTCAGTGGAACTTCCCTATAACGAACGTCTGTATAACGAATTTCGTACAAGACATTGCACCTTGAATCCCAATTCCTTGTTAAAAACAACCTCTAAAACGAAGTAAATTCTCTCTATAATGAAATATTCCAAGAACTTCATTCTTTGAATGGGTATTGGTAAGAAGGTTTAAGGGTGGGATTTTTCCGAACGTACGTAATAAATCCCGACCTTGAACTAAATCATAAAGCAGAGAGAGCCTTCTGAAACAGTTTCAAATACACCCCTGGCTTTTTGGTTTCAATTTAACCATAAAGCTAGTGTGAAATTTGTACGAAAAAGTCTAAAAGGTAGTGCTTAAGTTTGAATGATAAAGTTAAATTTATCAGTGAAGTCGACCGCAACATTTCCGACTATAAAAACAATTTTCTGTATAACGAAATTTCTTTAAAACGAATTTTTTTGGCGGATTAGAGAAGTTCTACTGTATTTAATTCTTACTCGAATATTTTCGGGAGTCGAAAGACAACTACGTGCCATTTTCATCTTTTAATTCTTTGAAACGACTGTTGACAAAAATATCACGGCGAGAAAGTGCAATTTACAAAATTTGAGATGAAAAAACTATGCCATTTTCGTCAAGTGTTCTAAAATTCCCATAAAAGTAACACCTCAGTCTCAGTGTGTCGACGTTTTCAAAATAACATGTTTAGCAGAAAGCAATCACGTGAGAAAGTCATCTCGTGCAGACCTACCATAAATTCAAATTCGGGATCAGACGGTGGTCGGACATTACCTCCCTTCATCTCCTACAGCGGTGAAGGTAGGAAGTCAAACCCCATCGTAAAGAATCGATTCCAATAGCTTTAAATCGAATGATAGATCGGCCGGTGTTCGGACAAAACAGCCGGTATTGTGTATGCCGGGTACCATTCAGAAATTGAACAATTTCCTGTACTCCTCTGGTCATGAATATTCGATGAGGTCATGTCCTTTCGCTACGGTCTGTCCCTATTGGTCGCAGCGAGCGGTTTTGATCCTTCGGGATCGTCAATTCCAAGTTTTTGGGGCGATCGAATTAAGATCGGATAGACTGATTCCGGATTATGCGAGGTCATTTAGAGGTAATGAGTTTTGGTTAATATTCGCGAAATTAAGGCATTACTTAAAGTATTATGAGTAGGTGTATATTATACTTCATTAGAAGGCAATACACCACCCCAAGATATTTATATCAGAATGTTCAGGTTATCCCAAGGAGATAAAAATAATGGCCTTAGTCAGAAATTCTATGATGTTGCCATTCAGGATTAATTTTAGTTAACTAGATGGGTTATAAGTCGTTCAGTTCAGACCTCACAGCAACCCTGTTCATGAACGGCCGGATAGAATTATTTCAGACTTCTTTAACAGAGAGTCCGACTTAGCGGATATTAGTCATGCTACTTCATTTTTATGCGAGAAAAACAATAAATCAAATAACATTCAATATCTTCATGTGACAGTCCCTGTTTGCCCTTTCATGCTATAATTTTGCCCATTCACAATTTTGTTTCATCTGAAAAACCAATCAGTTTTTTCGCGATAACCATAGGTATATTACATTGATTTTTTGAACTCAGTTTCAACAACAGAGGAACATGAAATGTTCAACTACTTTGAAAAATGAAATATCTCAATTCATCAATCCTGGAAAAAATTATACTTCTTTCCGAAAATATTTAACCACCCTATTATCGTATGCTCAAATGATGTATAATACGCCCATTAAACGTCTGCTTGCTCGACCATAATAATACCCATTAATCACAAGTGAATAATGAGTTATTATTCACTGCTGTCAGATGTTTCATAGATTAACCTTGATATAATATTCTTTAAATTGGTATTTCTTCGGTATTCTAAAGTACTCCAACTAACAAATATGGGCATACCTTGTCAATCGAGGTCCAAATCTACTTTCATTATAGCAATTAAAGCTTTTTTTACTACAAACATATACAATGACCAGTTCTCCAAAAATGTCTCATATGTTAAAATGACCTTTTCCACACTTGTAATAGACGGGTCTTGTCACGGTCGCCAAATGTTAAAATCTTCAATAAATATTCAGTAGTCGTGGATAAAGTATAGTATGCTACTCGCGTATAATGGCTGTTATTCACTCGGTGATTTAGGCCACTCGCCTACGACTCGTAGCCTGAACTTGTCGTGAATAATAGCTATCATTATACGCTCGATGCATAATATATTATTATTCATCCTCCTCATAAAAACAGTCCTTACTTTCAGCCCATGATTTGCCCTTCATCGTATCGAACGCGACAACTTTGCCCATTCACAATTTCGTTAAATCTGAATCAACCAGTGGTTTTGCACTCCAGGGGCCTATTGCACCAAAATACTTTGCAACTTTTCACTTCGCACTTTGCATTCTGACAAATTTCAAAAGGGAAAATTAGTTATATTGCTCAACATTTCTCCCAATATTTGATTTCTGGGGAGTACTTTTCACTATGCTCTTGACTTTTCACATTGTATTTTTTAATATGAATGCGTTTCGTGCAACTTAATTTCTTGAAAAGTAAAAAGTGCAAAGTGAAAAGTTGCAAAGTTGCAAAGTATTTGGTGCAATAGGCCCCTGGTTCGAAATTCATGACATTTGAACAAACTATAGTACGATGTTCCTTTAGAAACACTTTATTCAAAGAGTGGAAACCAGCATGAAGTATCTATACGGACCCAGCATAAACAATCACGTGCAGCCATAGAAGGACAACCGTAGACATTTGTTCCCTGTCAAGGATTAACCTCCAAATACCCGATATATAAAGATATATGTATATAGTTTGACTCTTGTCGGAGCTGATTTGAATTTAGATGCATTGTTACATGGCTTCTGCCCGTCCTGACAGATGAAGGCTATCGATATTGATGTTTGTAATGTTCAATTACGATTCAGGGAATACAATATGCGTATTAGGAGCAATGCTAATGAATCTTCATGCGGGAAAAACAATAAATCAATTAACCTGACGAGGACGAATGCTCTGAAGTGTGAAGGTACACTCGAGGGCTTATTTGAGCTCAATCAACTGACCCTCGAAGTGTTTACTCGCCTATTCCGTCGTGAATTGACGTATTGACTTCGGTTTTCTTCTGCTGATGAGCCACAGAAAATAGGAAGTAAAGTATTGCTTTATTTGAGTCGTTGTTTGGAACCCCAATGTAATTTTGTCGTTTGATCGTTTTTATTGAATGACCGCACCAATTGAGAAAGTTTACTGTTTGCTTTCTGCCCATTCACAATTTTGTAAAACCTGAAAGACCAATCAGTCATTTCGCAATAACCATAAATTACATTGCTCCCTAACATTATACGCTTAAATGATCCATATAATGGTCCCAACTTTCACACTATGATTTGCCCCTTCATCGACAATTTTGCCCATTCACAATTTTATTCAACCTATAAGGAATCCAAACAGTAATTTGTACATTGTTGTTTCGAACTTTGTAACAAATACAGGGCAACATGAAATGTCCAACAATTCTGATAGATGTAAAATGAAATGAGCCTATATCAAATCATTTTTTTTAACAGTTGGGACTACTTTCCCGAATATTAAAGAGTATCCTACGTTCAAATGAGCCTATATTCATCCTCTCCATATAACAGTCCTAACTTTCAAGCCATGATTTGCCCTTTCGTCGAGTCGAATGCGACATTTTGCCCATTCACAATTTTATTCAACCTATAAGGAGTCCAAACAGTAATTTCACGAAGACCCGTACATTCCACGCATGGTAACTTTGTAACAAATACCGGGCAACATGAAATGTAGAACTATTCTGATAGATTAAAAACGAAGCTGAGCCTATATCAAATCATTATTTTTTTCAACAATTGGAACTATTTTCCCGAATATTTCCGAGTACTCTACGTTTAAACGAGACTATATTCATCCTGTCCATAAACAGTCCTAACTCTCAAGCCATAATTTGCCCTTTCATTGAGTCGAATGAGACTATTTTGCCCATTCACAATTTTATTCAACCTATAAGGAGTCCAAACAGTAATTTCGCGAAGACCCGTACATTCCACGCATGGTAACATTGTAACAAATACAGGACAACATGAATGTAGAATTATTCTGATAGGTGAAAAACGAAATGAGCCTATATCAAATCATTATTTTTTTCAAAAATTGGGACTACTTTCCCGACAATTCCGAGTACCCTACGTTTAAACGAGACTATATTCATCCTGTCCATAAACAGTCCTAACTCTCAAGCCATAATTTGCCCTTTCATTGAGTCGAATGAGACTATTTTGCCCATTCACATTTTATTCAACCTATAAGGAGTCCAAACATTGTACATTGTTGTTTCAAACTATGTAACAAATACAGGGCAACATGAAATGTCGAACTATTCTGATAGATGAAAAACGAAATGAGCCTATATCAAATCATTATTTTTTTCAACAATTGGGACTACTTTCCCGAAAATTTCCGAGTACCCTACGTTTAAATGAGCCTATATTCATCCTCTCCATATAACAGTCCTAACTTTCAAGCCATGATTTGCCCTTTCATCGAGTCGAATGCGACAATTTTGCCCATTCACAATTTCATTTAACCTGAAAGGAGGCCAATCAGTAATTTCGCAATGGCCATACATTCCACATCCGGGTCCCGACACGGTCATCCCCATACTAGTTATTGATGAATCCGGGACATATTACACCCTCCCAGAACCTCCCCCATTGGCGAATGATTTCCCTATTCATATCTCGCCCCCGGCAACAATTTCAGCTTGACCCGTTTACGCGTTACGCCGTGTGTTTCTACCTCCCTAGGACAGACCGGAGGTAATTGTTTTTTTTTTAATTTATTCGTTTTTATCTGGGAATTTATGTTTCGTTTTTCGGATTACGTGTTTGCTGGGTTAGGGGTTTTTCTACATGCCCGAGAGGGAAATCTGGAAGGTCCGTCGTAAATCAGAAGGGGTAGAAACGTAATTAGAAATTGAGGCAGTTATTATGGCGAAATCAATTTAAAAAGTCGAGTTTTTTGGATTTTTGCAGGTGAAGGGTTGTACGAGATTAAACCTTGATTTGAATGAATGGGCTATAACGTGATACTTATTCCAGTACTGATGTGAAGTCAGGCGTAATTATTGTACGCAGGATATTTCCACACATTGATTCCTTGGATGTTAAATGAGTCAGACTGCCCGAGATACTCCTAGTACAGCTACTTTATGAATTAAATTTTGAAACAATTTTATTACAAATTGAAAACAATAATTGTCCTACAAAAATGATGATTCTATCAAAGTGTCCCCCACTCCCAACATATAACAACAATTAGGTCTAAAAAAAATAATTACTAACCGGCTGATTTTTTCACTGTTGCTTAGCAAATATTTCCTTTATGAACTGGTCACATTGTCCTGCAAATTGAGTGGTACGTTTTTCCAGTGCTGCCTCAGAAATTGTACTACAGAACCCACAATTTAAAATGATTACTAACAATTGACAATTTCCGAGCGTAGGACTGGAAAAACGTACCACTCAATTTGAGTTGTTTGCTAAGCAACAATGAAAAAATCAGCCGGTTAGTAATAATTTTTTTACACTAGTTGTTGATATATGTTGGGAGTGGGGGACACTTTGATAGAATCATCATTTTTGTAGGACAATTATTGTTTTCAATTTGTAATAAAATTGTTTCAAGATTCAATTTATAAAGTAGCTGTAAGTAATAAAATTTGAACATTCGCCCATTTAACACTTTTGACGCCTCCATACTGTATTAGCCCTCACTATCGAGAATTTTCGTAGAGGAAAAAGTTGGGCGTCTCGTCAAATTGAAGCTACTCAGAAATATTCAGATTGTTAGTAATCATTATAAAAAACAGGCGCTGGCCCATGGACTATCCATTCGAGAAAGACAACAACAACATTTTTCGCAGTTGATCATTCATTTCGTAAACTTCCACACTGATATAAGTTACTAACTAACTAACGCCAACTCTTCGCTACTGAATTAGCAATCTGGGCACTACATGATGTGGCATACAGAATGGATTCACTATTGAGTTAGAGAAAAGTATTTTTGATATTATTCATTTCTTGGAATTGACCCTGAATTCAATACGATATCGATTTTATTATAAAACTAACAAAATATTGATCAATTTGGCGTATTTGAAAACGATTTCCTTCCCTGTCATCAAGATGAATAATTTTAAACATTTTGTACGTGAATATGAAGGAATTTTCAATAGGCAAACATCCACCAAGACCGTGAAAAGACCCGTGTAGCTATTGGAAACCACTCTATCACCTTTTCCACCCTATAAAACCGGGTTCAATGGAGGGATAATATTTATCCCCGTTTAATATCCCTGGAAGATTGAATATATGAGAGGATTATGAGCTAGGGTTTGTAATAGTGCGGTATTCAAACTTAACGTCTTTGAAATATTACGGTATTTTTCGCGATCCGTACCCAATTCAGGGGTACGTTTATCTCGATGAATTCGAATAATAGCTCATAAAAACGACAAATATGTCACTTTGGATCCCCTTTTCTTCGTTGATGATGAAGAGGGGTTCACAATGAAACGAAACTACCGAAAAAATGGTCGTTTCTTGGATCATTATTATCGAATATAAAGGAAATTTGGAATTTGGGATTTTGTTCAATGAAATATCATTCCTTTTTCACGAACATAGTCTCCTACATATAAATGCGAATGTGAATAAATGCGAGGGACTTGGAGATATGATTCCTCGATGAAAATAAGCAAGGGTAGTTCATATTATTTTTTTTTCGAAATCAACTTCTCTTCCAAGATACAGCCTTTAGAAGGCGATGACGAGTACACAGTTTTTAATTTTTTTAGGAGTCCTAAGGAACACTGAGTCATAAAACTATACATAATATGATTCATTAAGTAGATGTAACTCACACATTTTTTTGATCCCATAACTTTATTATTATGGGTTAAAAATAACAACCCCTTTCCTTCAATTATTGTTTTCGTGGGATAGATTTTCGAAAAATAAAATTCTCTTATGGTTTCCCATTCAATTCTGAAGAATAAAATTCTCTTGTGAAATTTCGATATAGTCGATGCTTTTTTTGGAAAAAATAAAAACTTACAAGCAGTTATGATCACGTTCACTCCATTCCATTTTATGTTCCATAGAATGAATATTCTAAGATATTTTGAGACATTTTTCTCCAGAATTAAAAGGGAGAAGAGATAATTTTATTTTTCAAAAATATTGTTTATGCTAAAAATTGGTTTTGTCGAAAGAAAGATCTATTTGTGAAATTAAAGTATCACGGATATGATTTTCTTCCGAAATTAGTAATTAAACCTTCAGAGATATTCATAGAACATCTTTATCTCCTGTCATAGACTTACAATATCTTAAAATATTCATTCTATGGAACACTTATACGATGAAATGGAATGAACAGTGATCATAACTGCCTGTAAGTTTTTATTTTTTCCAAGTAATCCACTGTATCGGAATTGTGCAAAAATCTTTTTTTCTCCAGAATTGAGTGAAGAAAATTTTATTTTTCGGAAAGGAGGTTGTCGGTTTTATCAACGCCAATGGCGACCTTCTTTGGGGCCTTTGTTCTACTTTTCCAATTGTGTTCCTCATGATAAAGTTTTATAGCATCAAAATGATAAAAACAAGCGCGCAATAACGCTTAAGTTCTCTATTTTTCGATACAAAATCTAGTAAATAACTACAACATCGTTATTTCCTCCTAACAGGGTAATAAGTCGAGGTTCCAAACGAGAAAACATCAATTTCCTCCTGAACTTATACGAGCAATATCGCCATAAGCTTCAACGACATTTTATGCTGACATATTTTCTACTAGAAAGTCATTATATTTTTATACCCCCCAATAAACATTGTTTGTCGTTAAGTTCCACCTACATAATACGGAAAATCATATTAGTCGAAGTTTTAATTGGTGCAATTTTTCTGACGAAAACTCGTAAAACCTAGCTTTATAAGTCTTACTATTTCCGCAGTTAAACCTGCGCTCGTCCGGGAAAACTAATTTTCCTCCTCGACAGGTGGACAAAGACATTTTTCCGCTTGATTGGAGACGCGACGTTTCCTATAATGGGAAATTTGGAAAGTGTCGTCGTGCTATCACTCTGCGTAATTGATGGGAGTGAAGTTAAGCGGAAAATTTGGAAATTACGAAGTTTACTCTTGGTGTTGATATCTGCGGCGTGGATGCTGGAGTTCAAGATATGGCTGCATTGATGCCACGTCTGGAGTGTTGCACCATCAATTCCAATCGATAAAATAGTTTTACACGTGCAGAAGCTAAAAGACCAGTCTGACAAAATGAAGGGTTTTCCAATAAGAGGTGTTATTTTGATATTCAAAGGAAAATGCCATGTTTCAATATAAATGATCGGATGTTTATTTCATTAAAAGAAGGAGCTATGCCGGAAATAGTGGAAAATACCATCAGCCAAATGACCACCACGACCACGCTTACAGGACCATATCCTTTTAATGAAATTTTCCATTACCAAATTGCAAAGTGGCTGCCATATGTCCTCGATAGCCTCACAAATTCCATCTTTGGGGTCTTGAATCGACGCTGGGCTATTGGCGTAGACCTTCTCTTTCACGTGGCCCCAAAGGAAGAAGTCGCAAGGTGTTAAAACACAAGATCTCGGTGGCCAATTGTGATCACCTCTTCGAGAAATCACTCGGTCCGGATCATTTTCATGCATTTCTATACGACCCGGCTTGACTTCTTGTATTTACTGAACTTTATAAGCCTTAAGACCCAATTCTTTATGCAAAATACAGTGTAATAACGTTGTGGAATGCCTAATTCCAAAGAATGACGAGGAATGGACAAACCTGGGTTTTCTTCAACATTTTCGGCTACAGCAGCAATATTATCGGCTGTTTTTGAGCGACATGCACGGGTTTTATTCTTTACATCACTAATATGCTCGAATTTTTTCACCAATTTCTTTATTTCGGTCCGACAAGGTGCTTCACGACGACCAAAAATGTTCGAGTTTTACGAACCGTCTCTGCCAAATTTTCACCATTTTTATAGTGAATTTTGATAATTTCAATGCGTTCTTGAAGCGTGTATCCATCCATTTATATTAGTGGCGTAGTTTCTACTTATCAACTGATCTAATGGCTATATCGTACTTCTGATAGTTTCTTTCTAGATTTATATCTGGACAACTTTCAAAAGCTAATATTTCCGCTTGAAAGACGCTCATATAGGAGCCCAGCGACAGTGCACACTAATCTTGGTGCTTGGCCGTATATCCCAGCGCCTGCTCCTGTAGAGGTTTTGGAACCATCTGTATACCATTTACGGTCATTTCTTTGAGGTTATAGTCGGTGTATTCCCGTTCCCATTCCTCTCTTTTACTTAGCAATATCCTGAAGTTTTTCTCAGTGCTTACTTTCTTGATCATTACATCACTAGGGAGGTTCGCAGATGAGATGTAGTTGTTCAGAGAGGACCAGACTCTCTGATTCTTTATTACCACACTCTGTAAGAAAAGTCCGCCCCAAATGCATCTTTTTCCCTCGAGAACGCCAAGAACTAATAACGCAGAGCTTAATCGATAGCGAGAGCAAGAAATGGCATTTATCCAACCCCCTTCTACCCTTGTAAAGATCCAGTCTTCAGATAACATCATTATTGGGATTCTCTTTCTTTGCACTATCCGTTGATGGATAGAATCTGTGCTGTGTTCCGGCATCTCGACGAGGAAAGGATTTCAATTTCGTGAATGATCCCAGCCGCACCGGGTTCCAAGATATCCCGGTTTTACAACCCCCTTATCGCCTTAGGATTAACGCTGTGGAGGGCTGCTTATGGCCGGTAATTCACGTTCGATTCTTGTTTCCGGCCGACTGACGCTTATTCGGTTATTCGAGTACCTGCACTCGTAGACGTCGATTTTTCAGATGATTTATTTTGACGTGCAAAGCTAGGGGAGGGTTTGAAGGTCTCTCGTCTTTCTTGCAAGATGGGTGCGAATCTCAGAGTAAAGCCGGCCATAGACATCGTTATTTTTCATCCGTTTGTATCGCTGCGATAAGAACCTTCCCGGCAAAAGCGCCAAAAACCGATGTGTGTGGCGAAAAACCGTCGGTGCGTATCGTCGGTCCAAATATCTGCTGATGCTTGATTTTTGGAACGACGGTCCATCGGTTGTAGTGCCATACCGACTATGTGTGGGAATTTCGTCGTGAATCGGCGGTTATTTGCCATAAGCGCAGTGTAAGTCTCGTTCCTTTTTTATTTTTTACTCAGAACCGAAACTGCGGCTGTCACTGCTAAGAGATGTTTCATCTTCATGACGAGCTAATTCGCGAACGACAGCAAAATAACTGGTAGAATTTACCGAAGTGTGTGGGCAAAACAGTTCCGCGATATGACTCGGCGGTTCGAATCGCGGCGAGGAGAACGGATGAAAAATAACGATGTCTATGGCCGGTTTGAGAAGTAAACATAAGGCGTTTTCGGATACTTACTTGGGTTAAATCGATTCCTAACCTTCGCGTTCGTTTACTTAACCCGAACATTCAATCTGTGTTCGGAAAGTACGGTGCTATTAAAGGTTGACGCTCACTTGGACGAGGCGAGACGAAGCGAAGAGTTGTTTTCCGTAGGCCACGATTTGCACTGAATCAAATGGGTAGACGCTCACTTGGGAGGCGCGAAGCAAAGATCAGAATGGTCCCAGGCGAACTGATCGTCGCTTCGTCCCGTCTCGTCTCGTCCAAGTGAGCGTCAGGTTGATCTATCGTAACCCTACACGAGAGCAGGATCGTAGAGTGACCGCATGCTCACTGCAGTTCAATTTTGTATTTGAAAAAGGCAGGAATAATCTCCTACTCTTTTCTTAGTAATTTCATATATTCTATCCCTAAAAATTATGGAAAGAGAAGAGAATTTGGCTCAGTGTAAAATGCGTGGTTCCATGAGAAGAAAATAATGTGAAACATCTTCTTCATAACTTTGTGTGCAGATTTTTCTGCGTTAAAGCTTAAACCTTCTTTACTTCTTCAACATAGGTACTCAAAGATAACATTGAACATGCGAGGGCACACCAGAAATTATAAGAAAGATTTTACAGAAGCCAATAAATCCAAGCAAAGCTAGAGACAATCAGTAAATAAACTGGAATTGAAAAAATAAATTCTCTACTTTAAGTTTGAATGATAAACTTAAATTTATTGGTGAAGTCGACCGCAACATTGCCGACTAAGTATAGAAACAAATTTTGGTGTAATACGAAATTTCTTTATAACGGATTTTTTTGCGGATTTATCGCTTTCGTTTCACTATACCATATTTCAGGGGGTACAGCAAGAATTTAGTGGGGGCCTGAACCACTTCTGCCCCCCGTTAGCGTCGCTACTGATCCCCAAGACTCCGACAAATACCGGTCCGCATTTTAATTCCCGCCTCAAAGAAGGAAAGCAGTAACGTTCACGGTTAAAGTAACATCGGAAATATTAAAGTTCGCCGGTTCCTCGAGAAAAGCCAATGTAAATTTCGTTTCATATTCCGGGAATATCTGGCGGTGACGTGACCAGAATGCATTTCCTGAACTCAACTCTAATCGGGCCTTGATTATCTCATCCGATTTCTTCTGCGGTCGCCTTATTCCACGGAATTGCGAGATAGAGGTTTCTGTTACGTTTTTTTTGAGCTATTCGACCCGTTGCAGCGAAAGAATAATCTGTGGGGATTAGAGATAATGAAGTCGGTATTATATACAATATATCGTAGATACTTTTAGGGTGGTTCGAATACAGGGTGTTTCCTAAACATGCGGCAAAAATTCAGAGGATTGTTCCTTGGACTATTCTAAGAATATTTTGTCCTTTGATGATTTTTGAAAAACCTCTTTGTTCCGAAGATACAGGGGCAACAAAATTTTAGATAATAACATTTTATTATGAAAAATCACATGAAAATTTAACTTAACCTACAAAAACTGTTGAAAATGACCACCTCTAGCCAGTGTATAGCGATTCATAATAGTCAAAGATAAAATGTTAATTCCTAATACATCACAAAACGAATTCAAATGAAAACCGTGTTTAATCTGTATTCCTTTACCATCTGAACTTATCAATTTTAAGTCAAAAAACTGGCCGTTTTTAGTAATTGGAATGTTGTTAAACAAATTTAAAAATAAATTGTACCTACTTAGTAAACACAGTGCGGTACGCATTTTTATTTAAACTATTATTAATTTTAAAAATATGAAAAATGTTGTTCGCCTCGTATCTTCGAAACAAAGAGGTTTTTCAAAAATCATCAAAGGACAAAACATGCTTAAAATAGTCTAAGGAACAACCCCCTGAATTTTGCCGCATGTTTAGGAAACACCCTGTATAAAAAGAATTTTGCCATAAATAGTTATTTTCCTAACAAGTGCGGAAAGTGATACTTTCCCGCACGCGACTGCCGTTGACCCGAAAGACGCGGAGCGGAGTTCGGGCAAGCAGTCAAGGCAGGGAAAGACACTTCACGCATGAATTAACAACATTATTTTTTACTTTCCCGCACTAGTGCGGGAAAGTGATCCTTTCTTAACTAAAATGAGTGCGAAAAAGTGGGTAAAAACGCACGGTCGTAGAAAAAAATTTATCTTTGAGTTTATTTTCGGATTGTCTCTAGATTTGCTTCCATTTAGTGGCTTTTGTAAAATATTTCTTATAATTTCTGGTGTGCCCTTCCATGTTTAATGTTGTATTTGAGTACCTATGTTAAGCAACAATAAGCTGCCACCAAATCATTGAAATAATTTAGTTTATGAACGTCATATCGAAATGAAAATGTAAACACATCGCATCAAGAAACTAAACGTTAACAGACAATGTTACCAAACTGACAGAATTGTTTGTAACAGACGCAAGCCGTTAAGTCGCGTCCACACTATGCCGAACGACATCATTCGAATGATGTCGTTCGGCATAATGTGGACGCGACTTTAGTATCAGAGTAGGGAGCGGTAAATCAATGATCCCAATACGGAATAAACATAAGGCTTGATTTCGCAACGCCGGAAGTTTGTTCGCGCGTATAAACAGATTCTACTTGGCTGCATAACAAATGCGTGAAGACAAACTAGGTTTACTTTTTACTCTGAGGTACGAAAATACATATAAGAATTCATTCATAATGGCCCCCCTGACTTCAAAAGCTGGCGGCGTTACTGAGGAAGATGTTGATGAAGGATACTACCGAGCGAAATATACGGGGCGTTCTAGAACAATTAGGAGCCTCAATTCGCCCATGCTTGTGCATTTGTGATTTCGTTTCCGTGGAGCCGAACTTCGAAAACAGAAAAAAAAATTTTAAAAAAACCTGAAAAGGTGCTTTTGAGCGCGATATCTTCACTTTCATCGCATTTTGAAACGCAGGGAAGAAAATATGTACCTATACCGAAAATACGCATCATAACCGGATCTTAGCAAAATTATGCGAATACTGCTAAAGATGTATTGAATATGCAAATGCATGTTATGCTAATATAAAAATGCATATAATCCTGTCTCTATATAATCAGGTAGTCGAACATTATGGTTTGAAACCGTTTTTGGCTCAAAATCCGAAAATTACAAGCATTTGGACCGAACTGATGCACTGTAATATCATTGAAATGCACAAAAATGCTCTATTCGTGAAAAAGTTTCTTCTTGTAATAAATTTAGATGAAATAGTAAATAATAAACCTAAAGACGATATTTCGTTTCAGGTACGAGCAACGGGGAAAATGTACGCCTGCAAAAAGCTGGAAAAGAAGCGCATCAAGAAGAGGAAAGGCGAAGCCATGGTGCTCATCGAAAAGCAGATTCTGCAGAAGATCAACTCGCGGTTCGTGGTCAATTTGGCCTACGCGTACGAAACGAAAGACGCTCTATGTCTAGTCCTTACCATTATGAACGGGGGTGATCTAAAGTTTCACATTTATAACATGGGCGGCGAGCCGGGCCTGGATATACAGCGGGCGCGGTTCTACGCTGCCGAGGTGGTTTGTGGCCTGGACCATTTGCACCAACAGGTGAGTCTAAAAGATGTCTTGCACTTTAACCTTTTACACATCTTATTTTGGCCCGATTTACATTGGTAGAGTAATAGCTATAAACTAGCTATGAACTTATTGAGTTCGGTGATAGAGTACTTACCCCTAGCTTTCTATTTGACGTGATGTGATTTTGACAAATAGAACATGTCTTTTTCGGATGAGAATCACCACAACGATAAGGTTTGAAATCAGATTACCAAATAGGAATATCGACAATAGTTCGGAAGGAAATTCTATAAGTACGGGGTCTCTATAAATGATTGTAACAGCGCAGTTGGCTTTGGATTATTTTAATTTTGTAGCTTCTTATGCAAACTCAATACATTTATCAAATCTCTCTCTATATTCATTTCTGTATATCTATGACATCCATAATTCCAGCAATATAATTCGACACCCTAACCTACGTATCAATAATATGTATAAATCAATAAATAATCCAAAGCCTACTGCGCTCTTACATTCATTTATAGAGTCCCTGTATTATGAATAATTCATTACTAGCAATGAAAACCGAGGATAATAATGCACTTTTTTAGAAGTAAATTGTGACCTTTTACCAAAATGTTAGGTTATGTTATTGTTATGATGAACTGAAGTGATTGTGGAAATTAAACTGATTTTGTCAGAAAGCAACATCAGTTGGAAGAGATGGACATCATCTTCAAAATCGCAATATTGTCAAATAGAACGCGCAATTCAACTGATTTTGCATCAATTTGGAAGTGATGCAGCTTCAAATAGGAAGTGTCCCTATTAGCATAATGTAAACAGATTGTGGTAGTAACGGTAAAGTACTCAAGATAGTGCTCGGTAGAGTAGGGTGGATAGCACATGTGGAATAGTACACTCTGCTATCAAATCCCTGCTTCCACAATTTTCCAAATAATTCCAAAACTCGCCAAAAATTCCACAAACTCTAAGTAATTCCAAAAAATTCTGGAAAATTCAAATTAATTCCAGAAATTCAAAAAATTCCATTGAATTCCAGTCATTCAAAAACGTTATGTCGCATTTTATAAAATCGGTCACCCGACTAAATTTGAAGTGTTTTATCTGAAACAGCGGCACCGTAATCAAGAAATTGACTGATAAAATTCGGTTTGTCCAATTCACGAATCGCGAAATATGGATTTTCTTTTTCACGTAATCATTTATAAATAGAAAAGTTTTGTGAAATGTTTGATGATTGATATTTCTCTCTCTAATTCGGAAAAATTTATAGTTTTCAGATGTACTTATTACAAAAACTAACATTGAAAAAAGAAAATTACTTTATTTCACAAGACGTTCGCGGCGAACATCTGGAACATCTCTTACATTAAAATTGATGTTTTTTTGTTTTTATTACATTTTTTGTATATAGAATGATTTTTTCAATGTTAATTTCTGTAATACATCTGAAAACACTTAATATTTCCGAAACAGTTGCAGATATGGTCCGTTCACGAAAGGTTGAGCGCATAGTAGGCGTTTCTTTATTTATCTGAAGTTGGCAGTATTTACTGTCATAAAGTCAACGTTGCCGAATATACCCGGCCTCGTCCGACGAGCTTGCGAGAGAACTCTATGCAATATTGACAACATTGCGTATCAATCTGACAAGAAAATAAACAACATAACCTAAAATTTTAATATACACATGGAATATGCCAAATTTCCATGGCCAACCGACGGCTCAACCTTTCGTAAACGGAGTATAGGTATGGGACATTGTACATGAATTCTGTTTAGAATTTTCTGAAGAATCCAAGAAACTAATAATACACAGGGAGTTGTATTTAAAATGAGAAAATTGGTATCGGCCACTGTCACATGACACACCCTATATAAATTTTCTTTAATGCCCATCTAAAACTACAAATCGACGTTTCCAAGCGTTTTTCATAACACGCTCTCATTTATTCGTTATGGAATTTATTCCATTTGGCTGTATAATGTATAACACCAACAGTTGTAAAGAACTTTTCTTTCAATATCTATTTCCCATATTCGCCCCACTTTAAATTCGCCTCTCCAATATCCAAAATCGTCCAAGCGAAAAACGCACCTTTTGCCCGTGCTCAAAACTACCAACCACCATTGTATTTTTTGCCCGGAAAAGGGATTTGGGGCAGCAACACCGAACATCAGGTTCGGTAAACAATACCTGGTTTCGTATTACACGTGCGACCCTTTTTATTTTTTCTAAACTCCTTTTATTTTTCTTTCAGGGCATTGTATATAGAGACTGTAAACCTGAAAACATTTTATTGGACGACGCAGGTCACGTGAGGATCTCAGATTTAGGTTTAGCTGTAGATATACCGGAAGGAGAGTCAGTTAGAGGTAGAGTAGGAACTGTAGGATATATGGGTGAGTATCAGCTGGTGAATCACTGAAAAAAGTCATATTTATCGTACAAAACCATTATTTATATGTCATATTTAACACATCCTTATATTGCTCGATTCGAGAAAGACAACTTTACTATTCGCCATTGTTCATTCATTTCGTCAGAAACGTAGCACGGACATTTTTCATATACATATACCACTATTCAACTGAACAGTTTACTGAGTGAACTTAAATAGAACTTTGTAAACATATAAAGATCTTTAAATTCATTTATTTATTTATTTATTCATTTGAGACAAACGGCAGAGCCAATTCACATTTGACATAAAACAAGAAAACAACAAAAAATCCTTAACCTAAACAAAAAAATAAGCAAATATCGAACTCAATTGTAAAATTAACATTCATGTCGATGCTTCCATATTTTCAATTTAGAATCTGAAATATACAACTTCTGAAAATTATCAACATACAAAAAAAGCCCAATTTTCGATTTTAGAAAAATTAGCAATGGAGCAATAAAATAAAGCTAATACCTCAACATTTTGTATAGGACTTGAGATTGATACTAAATATATAAATACAGACAGGATTGAGTTTGACCACGGATTCTTCATTAGGGTGTCGAACCCTATCGTTTGAGACCATTTTTGGCTTAAAATTCGAAAATAACAGCTCAAAAAACAACAACACAAGCTATGTTGACAATCTTACTACATTTAGTAGATGTTATTAAAGTCTACCTACTGATTTTTCCATTTATGGACCAGCACCTATCGAAAAGATTTCAATATTTTGAAGTTTACGACCGAAAAAGCATTTTATGACGAAACATATTATCGTGAAATCTCTCATTGTTTTGGCTTTAAGAAAAAACCATAAATACATACATTTCACGATTGTTCGCATTAATCAAGAATTTAATTCGAACGTTCGGATTGGATCTAGTTATTTTTTACAACCTCTAACAATGGCAGAATTGATATGTTATCAGGCAATAAAATGATAGCTCCGAATGCAGTAATTAGATGATATGATACAGGTATATCTGCCAATACAAATTTATAAAAACTTCATGACATACCGTCAGATTGGGTGGAAATGATAGTATTAATTATTATTACAATAAATGGACAAATGTTATTAAGAATATTTCTTTGGTCGCGTTATATTTGATAATGTGCAAATTTCTCGATTCGATATTTTAACCAGTGTGAAGTTAGCAGCCTTTTAGCTAAAGCCAGAACCCATTTGAATTAATAGGTAACATTTGATTTTGGAGGAAAGACCTTGAATTTGATAAATTTTATTTTTCGAGAAATGTACCGGTGTATTTACCAGTGGCGGCTGCTCAGAGGAGGCCGGACCTCCTCTAATTTCACTGCATTTTGTTTAATTTTAAATTCAAGTTAAAAAATAATCACATTTCCATATCTGTATTATTTCCAACATTCTATCTACTATCCAAATCTCTAAGTAATAAACATATGTTGATTACTCAGCGATCTTAAACTTTCATACACAGATAGCAGACAAACGGCTTAGCGAAGGAGACTCGCGTCCACGATTCGAGATTCGTTAGAATGTAACATTTCAAACTTCTTCAAATGAACGGTGCGGAAACCACTCAAAATTCAAGCTGTAGATCACGTGTCGGAGGCCCGGTTCCGCGGCATTATTTTCGCTTCTAGGCGAACGAGCTTAGCCGAAACAGAACGTCCGATCGGCCCGAATCAACCCCGTCGATCGTGGATGGAGTTTTTATCTCCCCCTTTTTATTAACGATGTATTAATCCTCTCAGCGTGTGGTTTTTAGCTTTGTGACATTTTTCGGAAAAGTTTGTAGGTAAGATTTTAATATTTCAGCAAGAAAGATGGAAACGGAAACTAGAGGTGAGAATTATAATGCAAGTAGTGAACTTATAGGAACGCAAGATCCTGTAGAGTTTATTTTGAATAATGAATTCAGTAAAATGTACCAAATTTAATTAATAATTCTGCTGATTCTCAGTTCATTCTGCGTTGAATGATATAATAAATGTCAGTGGCTGACAAGAAGCCCAGTTCGAAATAAATTATTTTGTTGGTTGCGTGGTCTCGGGCCTCCTCTGATTGAAATCTCACGAGCCGCCACTGGTATTTACTATATTGAAACCTTGTATTTTGTTACTTCATACCAAAAAGTATGGATAGTGGCGTTCGCTTTGCCTCATTCTACTCGGAAACTTATCAATAAAATGTAAATGGTGGCTCAGCTCTTATTTTATACAGATTTGGAAACTCACATCTGAAACATACGATATACAATGCATCATACAGAGAATTCTTCCGTCTAGTTGCATAGATGAATAGTCGAGATAATCACGTGCTGTAACCGAATTAATTCCGTTGACTTATTGCAATAATCTAGTCTTGTCTCTCTCTTATCGCACTATTCCTAGGGAACCTGCAGTACACGTATAGAATTATTTAATTTGTCAGGCTGCCCGTAATACTTGATTCAAGTATTTACTGTTGCCTACCATTACTAAATGCATTATGCTCCTCCCAACGATAAGAGAGAGACAAGACTAGAATATTGCAATAAGACAACGGAATTCAGTGTGTTACAGCACGTGATTGTCTCGACTACTCATCTGTGCAACTGGACGGAGGAATTCTCTGTCTGATGCATCGTATATCGTATGTTTCAGATGTGAATTTCCAAACCTGTATACACCATTCCTTCAGAAACACTTGCGTTTTAAACATGCCAAGACTTGCTATCACCACAACAGCGCCACGTACTTTTTCGGGCGTGCCTCTACTCGGTTTACAAAGTGATAGTCGACGAGAAAGGGTTTTGAACTTTTCCTCATTTCCAGCTCCCGAAGTGATAGACAACGAACGATACACCTTCAGCCCCGACTGGTTCAGTTTCGGCTGTCTTCTTTACGAGATGATCGAGGGCCAAGCGCCGTTCAGGGCGCGGAAGGAGAAGGTCAAGCGCGAGGAGGTGGACAGGAGGGTCAAGTCGGATCCGGAAAAATACTCTTCGAAGTTCACGGAGGAGGCCAAGAACCTCTGTCAGCAACTGCTGGCCAAGCTGCCGGGTCAGAGGCTTGGCGGAAAGGCAGGCAGGCACGGCGCATGCGTCGTCAAGCAGCAGTCGTTCTTCCTGCAGGTGAATTGGAAGAGGTTAGAGGCCGGGATGGTTGAGCCGCCTTTTGTACCCGATGTGAGTTTAAAATGATTATTCATTACACTGCGCAAAAAATTTACGCACATTATGGAAATCTCAAATTTATTCTACAACTGAAGGTGTTCTCAATGAAAATTATTTTCATCAGAATTATGCATGCACATGTTATCCACTTTCAACGTTTTTCTTCAATACAGATGTTTTTTCCCAGCAGGAATAAAAAAAGATGAGATTATCAGATTTTGAATGTATTGGCTCCATTCTGAAATCAGGTGTTCTCGATCAATTCTAGTGATCAATAGTTTTTCTTTGGTTTGATTTGCTACACTCGATCGCTATGCAACGCGAAACACACAATTTGACCCAAGAGGAATGTGCCCAAGCGGTAGTTCAGGGTGGACACAAGATTTGCAGAAAGGTTTGGAGTTTCCCATACAAGTGTGTCCAGAATGTTGCAGCGATTCAGGGAGACAGGTATGAATGTCCGAAGACCAGGACAAGGTGGACCAAGGGTAACAACTGCCATTCAAGAACGTTACTTGAGAGTTTCTTCGTTGAGACAACGGTTTGCAACCGCTCGCCTCCTTCAAAATCAGCTTCAGCAAACTCATGGGGTGCAAATTAGCACTCGGACAATAAGAAATCGCCTCAGAGAATATAATGTAAGGCCTCGTGTCACGGCAAGAGGCCAAGCTCTTACCCCAGCCCAAGGGCGCGTTTGGATTTTGTGAGAGAGCATATCCACTGGGAAGAGGATGATTGGAAAAGAGTTCTCTTCACAGATGAGTCTAAATTCTGCTTCTACCATTGTGGTCGACGGTCCTTTGTATACAGATGTCCACATGAAAGATATGCTCAGTGCAATTTTCTGAATACTAGTTGTTTCGGGGGAGGATCGATTATGGTATGGGGTAGAATATCTTAACTGCTCGCACAGACCTAGTGGTCGTTGATAATGGAGCTATGAATGCTGATAGGTATATAAGGAACATTCTTGAAGAGCATGTGGTGCCATTTGCTCCATACATTGATCTCGGGCCATACAGTGTCTTTGATTTTATTTCAAATGATGACTTTATAAACTTTCTTTTTTATGTCTTTTCATTCATCAAATTATACATTGTGTTCATGTTATCGAAAGCAAAGATGTTTATTGTTATTAATTCTGTTGAACTTTCAGCCTCATGCCGTTTATGCCAAAGACGTCCTTGATATTGAACAGTTCTCTACAGTGAAGGGTGTGAATATCGATGAAAACGACGCATCTTTCTACAGTAAATTTAACACCGGCTGTGTCTCCATACCATGGCAAAGTGAGATGATCGAAACCGATTGTTTCAGACAGCTTAATGTGTTTGGACCTTACAATACACGATCCCCTGATTTGATACTCCAACCTGTTACTTCGTCAGAAAATGAAGGATGCTTTCCCTTCAGAAGAAAGGTAATTCTTAATTTTTAATAATGTTATTTGGTAGTAAACTAAATACAGTGCGTTTGCTCATGACTTAGCGATAATTTAAGGTCATCAAATATACCTAATTATCGACAAAAACACCCAAACTTGGAAGTTTACCCCCTTAGTTTTGGAGTAGCCCCCATTTTAAATTTCCTTTTTTATTTTCGTTGACTCTTCCAAATAATATCGATTTCTTTGGACATAAAGGTCCTACAGATGTGAAAAAAATCTTTTTGAAAGATGATACTACCACCTTTCATTGAAGTATAACAATATAAAAACAATCAACTTGAAAACGTCATAAAAAAATTCTTTAAAAAAGTTCATAGTGAAAATATGTACTGATTTTCTCAGTAAATCCGCAATAGTACAAGAACTAGCACATTGAAGTATAATTTTTTTTCAATGATTTAACACGGAAGGACACAAGCCACAAAACAACACTCACATCATTTCTGTAAGTTACATAATTTGAGAGTTATTGCTGTTCGAATATGACCCTTATGAAAATTGATAAAATAAAAAAACCTCAGTACTGTACTTTCGATAATTTTCAATGGTCAAACAAACAAATTAATCATAAAAATTGCTCAAAATGGCCGCCTCTGCTCTGTAGACAGGCAGTGGCCTTCATGACGACCTGTCTTGTGTCTTTTGCTCGCGTAGTGATCATGTTCGAGCAGCAATAACTCTCAAATTATGTAACTTACAGATATGATGTGAATGCTGTTTTGTAGCTTATATCCTTGCGTGTTAAATCATTGAAAAAAATTTTACTTCAATGTGCTAGTTCTTGTACTATTGCGGATTTACTGAGAAAATCAGTACATGTTTTCACTGTGAACTTTTTTAAAGACTTTTTTATGGCGTTTTCAAGTTTAATGTTTTTATATTGTTATAGGTACAATGAAAGGTGGTAGTATCATCTTTCAAAAAATATTTTTTCACATCTGTAGGACCTTTATGTCCAAAGGAATCGATATTATTTGGAAGGGTCAACGAAAATAAAAAAGTAAATTTAAAATGGGGGCTACTCCAAAACTAAGGGGAAAATTCCAAGTTTGGGTGTTTTTGTCGATAATATTAGGTATATTTGATGACCTTAAATTATCGCTTAGTCATGACCAAACTCACTGTATGTGTAATAAAAGTGTAGAAGAAATTGAAATTCTTTCATGAGTTTGAAATTAACAAGAGCAAGTGGTAGAATGAGTTTTCTGTACGAATATTGTACATTATGCTCTAATTCACTGATATTTTATTGAATTTGTTGGAGTGTAGTGATTTTTACATTGTAATTTTACAGTTAGTAAAACAGTTTTCTGTATCTTTGAATTGACGGATAAATCCTTGACAGGAAAGTCCTACTTCCCAGTACCAACAAAATAAAATGAAATATAACTTTGAATACTGAAATATTGTCGAACAATGATATTATTTTATATAAAGATATAAAAATTGTATTATTCATTCGTTTTAATTCTATAATAAGTAATAAATGAATTATTTTGCAGAAGAAGCCTCTTCCTAGGACGACACCTATCCAAATAAATCCGGCTATGTTACCTCAATTGACAGAGAGCTGATAATATATGTGACATCTCAATAAACTACTTAAGATGAACAACATTGATTACCTCTTCAGCATCTTGGCCAGTTATTACTATTTTCTTTATGAATCTGGTAGCCAAACTTATCACATATGAGCATTAAGGCCCAATACTATTAGTCGGTTTATACACATTGAATATTTTTATTTGAAAATACTGCTATTTGGTTGTCACGTATCGAAATGCACATATTCCGAATTAATGTGAATTTTTTTTGTTGTACATAGTGGTAGAAGAGAAAATGTAGCGACTGATTTCGGTTTTGAATTTTCTGTGATGGAAACCTGTTTTTCATCAGCACATAGTGAAAATATTGGGAAGGATAAAACTCATTGGCCTATTCCCATCTGCTCAATAGACTCATGACATTTGTATGATGTATTTGATATTCCTTTTCTGTTGGCGAATACTGAATTGAACTGATTTCCAGAAATTTTTCATGATGAAATGACGAATTGTGTATAATTTTCCCAAAGAAATTTCACTTGGAGAAATGCTGATATAATTTTTATAAAAATATTTGTGAGCTCTTCTTTCATAATTTTTTGTACTTAAAAATTCATCTATTTATCTCAACCTAGATTAATAATGTATGTAATTATATTACTTTTATTGTTATTTTCTTCTGATATACCAATTATTTTTTATTTTCGATATAGTAATATGAAGTACAAATACTATTAACTTGAAATTATCTGAAAGTATGCTTTATTTTTGAAAGCATTTTCATTTTAAACAAGTAGCCAATTCAATACTTGAATTTTTAGAGGCCAAAAAATGAATTTGCACAAACATATAACGGACAATTTTAATTTATTGAACAACTTACAGTTAAGTTACACCAGAAAAGACCTTATTTATAATATTTTATTGTGATATTTATGATTCATTGTTCATATTTCCCTCTTGACAATTTGTTATAAGTTGATGTGTAAACTTAAATAAAAAAATTAAACTGGCATATCTAAAATTATTGTTGTTTTTCCAATCACTTCCTTTTCCTTGGGCCTTTTTGGGTCAGCAATACATCACAGATGTTCACAATTTTTTAGGCGAATTATAAAACTATTGCAATAAGATCAATCCTGAAGAAAAGAGGAAGATGTGGAAGCTCAGGCCTGACTATCTTCTACTCCTTAGTTTTAACGTACTGCATATTTCAATATTTCGTGTTAAAAAAGGTCCGAAAATTTTGTTTCAAGTATTTGAGGCATCGTGAAAATAAGATTTTTAATGTATCGCTATAATTTATTTAAATAATATTTACACAGTTGTACATAATTGATGCACTTCATTCAAGTCTTATTGGTACTTTCATTTGCTTGTTCTGTTTTCCTAAGTCCTAAGAGTAAAGGGTCCTCCTCCGCTTCTTTGTTTGCCATTGCCTTTTTGAGAAGCTCTTGCCTATAAGATCCCATCTGAGCTTGTTGCTTTCTGACATCATTCATTGAATAACCACTTAATTGTAATAAACCGTACGTTAAACTTCCTGAGAAGAGACCCAATGCACTTCCTAAAAATTGTAACCATAAAGAACACAGTTTTCATGAGAAAAACAAGTTATAACATATTGGTGAATCAACATACCAACTGCTGCGCCTGAGACCCAACCTTTTGGTCCCATTTGCCATTTATATAAAGCCCCAGTGGAAGCACCTCCGATTACATATTCAGAAATACCATTTTTTCCCCTATAAACTGAAACTATTGTTGAAATTCCTCTGAAATGGAAAAATACACTTGAGGTTCAGTTGAATAACATTAAATATGTTGTAAGTGAAGACACTAACTTACACAAAAGCTGTAGAAAACAGACATACTCGCCAGCACCATTTGAAGGCACCTTTGGCAAAACTTCTGGTAACAGCGTCTTGGAGTTTTCTCTGAAATGAATCGTTTCATTTAATTGTTCAATATTGCAGAAAAAATATTCCTCACTTTTGCTTCAAAATGAGATGTGAATGAAGCTGCTGTGTTCTGTCTCATAAAATCAGTATAAGCCGTTCTACTATTCATTACGCCTCCATAAATTAATCCAACGAAACTGCTCAGCATAGCTGTTTGACTTATAATGGTCATTTCATCACTAAGTTCTCCAAATTCACTGCAAATTAGAATTAAAAGGAAAAAATCATAAGCCTATTCTCGAATATCTTACTCTATATGAAAAATTTTTTGTACTCTTTGCCATCCATCTGAAGAAGTATTTTTTTTTGGATCCTCACCAATTTCAACTTTATCGTAATCGTTTCCTACAGCTAACGGTACAACTGAACCTAGCATTATCCCCTGACATTTGAACTTATTTATATATTTGAACATTTTCACAATTTTCAAAAAATTTATTTTTCTACGTAACCTCAAAAACAAATTTGATCACTGAAAAATAGTCGATTTCCAAAGAAAACTTTTCTTATCTTTCAGCTGTCAGTCAGTTTATGTTCTAGTTCTGTGATCAGTTGTCACAAATGACAGAATAAATTTGTTTACAATTTTCTCCAAAAACTGGATTCGTTTTCAAAATTTCGATTATTTCAAATGTTTATGGAAAATATCGAAATTAACACCACCTAATTTATTTATGTTCTGTGAACACCAACTAGTATAATATCTGTTATGTATTTTCATGATGTTATTTGAAAAATCTCATAAACATGAGAATAAGAAAAAACGAACAATTGAAGTTGAAAACTCTGCTGAAGTTGTTCTTCCTCAGCCTCGTTGCATTCATATTATTGTTTCTGTATTTATTGTGGAGCCTTAGTCCAGAAAACGATGTAAACTTCGGCTCTGGAAAATTTTCAATAAGCGAATCAATAGTTACCGAGCCTGTTGTTTTCAAAAGGTAGGATTTGTGAACCTATTCATCAAAATACTGAGTTCTTTACATTTCAGGCATGATGTGGTTGTCGCAGTGGTCGCCTGTGGTGACCGCTTTGAAGAAACTATGACCATGTTGAAATCAGCTTTAATGTTCACTAGAATACATTTGAATTTTTTAGTTATTTCAGACGATAAGCTGATTGAAAGGTTCAAAGAAAAGGTGAACTAGACTAATAATTTCTTCTCGAATATGTGTTTCAACTATTCAATTTTCAGTTGGCTGAATGGCAGACTCTAAGTAAATATAATTTTAGTTACAAAGTATTACCCTTAACATTTCCAGTTGATGACGCTGAGGAATGGAGAAAATTATTCAAATTGTGTGCATCTCAAAGATTATTTTTGCCAGTAATATTCCTCTTCAATTACATACTTTAAGAACCTTTGATCAATATCATTTTACAGGATCTCTTGAAAGATGTTGATTCCTTGTTATACATGGATACTGACACTTTGTTCCTTACTCCCGTTGAAGATGTTTGGGATCATTTTTATAAAATGAATTCTAGTCAGATGGCCTCTCTAGCTCCTGAACACGAGGAGCCTAATGTAGCTTGGTATAACAGATTTGCTAAACATCCCTACTATGGAAAATTGGGTATATTAACTCAATAACATTGTTGAAATAAATTATTTTAATTATACTTTTTTAGGAGTAAACTCTGGAGTTATGCTCATGAATTTAACTAAAATGAGAGCATTTAGATGGAGTGAATATGTTGTTCCTATTTATAAAAAGTATAAATTGCAAATTACATGGGGGGACCAGGATATTATCAATATAATTTTTCATTATCATCCAGGTAAGGATACAACAATTTGAATTGAGATAGACGAATCGTTATTGAGCTTATTTGTTGGCTACCTGTTTTCTACTTATTGCTCAGAAAAAAATATTGGTGAAATTCTCTCTTGGCTTCTCAAACAAATGATAAAATCAGTTTTTTATTCTCGGTTTTATGTAATGTGCATATATCTGCCTATACATCTCATTCGAAAAAGCTATTACTACCCAAGACATCCATGATCTTACCATATTTATATATAAACCATTAAAAAAGAAATATACACCCTTTTCTTTATAAATCTGCTTCAACGCTATATGAAAATGTTGATGTCTTTCTCCCACTTGACTGTTGAGATATACTCTGATAACATTGAGTGGATGCACAATTGTAGAGACTAAGGTACCTTGTAAGGAATCTAGGCCAATTCTAGATGCTGACATTATAATGCCAGTTCTATTTTCTTGTTTCTAAAAGAAGAAATTATGTATTAGATTCTCTTGAAAAGATGTGATGTGAATACACTGCTCAACAATTGATAGGGATCACTTACTTGTTCTAAATTTATTTCTGAAATATTCGCCCCAAGATTATAAATAAACTGTTCTGCATACCTTCGACCTCTTTCCCTCCAAGCAAGAATACGTCCATCGGAGTTGACCAAACGAAATCTAGACTCATCCATAAATAAACATCGGCTCCAGTCTTCAAGTGTCCAATTGCGGTGCTCCTCAGCCCATTGCCGTCGATGAACCCGGTGTTCCCTATTCAAACGGGGATGTTGTACCCTCCTACGTGCTCTCAAATCACGAACATGTAGTCGTCGTCTTACAGTCTGGTTCGAAATTAGAACTCCTGTTGCAACTCTCAGTGATCTATTGAGCCGCGACGCCGGGTAAGTGGGATTTCTCCTAGCATTGAGGATCAAAAGACGATCTTGGGCAGCTGTTATACTGCGCTGCCGACCTCCCCCATGAACATAAGCTACTGAGTCGTTTTGGATGAACCTATTCCAAGCCCGACTCACGACACTTTGCGAAACATTCAACCGCCGGGACACTTCTCGCTGGGACAAACCTTCCTGTATCCACCGTATGATTTGGTCCAGTTGCACAGGAGCCAAACTTCTTCTCGGCATGACTGATAAGCTGATATTGTTCTCATTTCTTCAATTATTGTCACCTTATGTGTTTGAACGAGAGAAAAAAACAGATTTAATAACAAATACCACATTGCTTTTCACTCCACCTGTAACAGCCTACAGATAATAATCGATTTTGTGAACAAGAGCCGATGAAGTGAGGAAGACTTTGATATAATCAACGCAAAGCATCTTACTTTTTCCTTAGAGAACATAATGTACAGATATTCACGAGATAACTTGAAAAAAATACAAATGAAGAGAAGTTCATAAGTGATCCCTAGCAATTGTTGATCAGTGTATTTAATAATGCTGCACTTACTAATATCCTCTCCTTTTCTAATAACAATGACAAAAATATGATACTTCCAAAAATATTCCTCAAAAATACAACTTCGAAGCCTCTAAACAATTCTCTCGTGCCGTATTGAGTGACGAGGGAATGAAAACAGTGCCATGTGTTCTTGTATGTTTGGTTGTATTGCTTATTTGCCAAAATCACTTGAACTCTTTCAAACGGCATGAAAAGTGAATCTAACAAGCCTAATATCGAGCCCGCATATATTCTTGCTCTTGGTTTCGGCATACCCTGGAACGTCATGTTAATATTTTGATGTACTATGTAAGTAGCAGTAATCGATGAACATCTCTGAATTATTTGGGGCAACACTCCTCTGTACATCACGAACAATCCTTCGTGTATGGTGTAAAATGTCACCTTTTTTGCACTTTGCCCGGATAACATTTGTCGGAGACTAATTTTTGTTAACGGGTATATACAAACTACTCCAGTCATTATAGCAAGATGATGGCATATCAGGTCCTTTTGGTTTTGTGGCCAGATGTACCATATATCCATGGGCGCCATTTTTATTGATGGTCAAATAGACTTTTTATATTTTGACAAGAGTGTCGAAGTGATTGTTCATGTCACAACGGTTTTATTCAGTTTTATGGTTTAATTCAACAGAAAACAATCTTTCAGTATAAATGATCAGATGTTTATTTCATTATAAAGAAGAAGCTATGCCGTTAATAGTGGAAAATAAATAAATAAAATAATAAATCAGGCAAATGACCACCCACTATGACCACGCTCACAGGACCATATCCTTCTAATGAAATTTTCCATAACCAACTCGCAAAGTGGCTGCCCTATGTCATCGATAGCCTCACGAATTCCTTCTTTGAGGTCTAGACTCGACGCTGGTCTGGGCTATTGGCGTAGACCTTCTTTTTCACGTAGCCCCAAAGGAAGAAGTCGCAAGGTGTTAAATAACAGATTTCGGTGGCCAATTGTGATCACCTCTTTGAGAGATAACACGGTCCGGAAACTTTTTCCGCAAAAGATCAATGGTTTCGTTTGTTGTGTGGCACGTAGCGCCGTCTCGTTGAAATTAAACGTTGTCCAGATCAATACTATCCAATTTCGGCCATAAAAATCATTTAATCAGTTGTCAATAGGGAAATCCATTCACCATAACTGTTGCTCCAGCCTTTCGGCTACAGCAGCAATATTCTCGGCAATTCTTGAGCGACGTGCTCGGGTTTTATTCTTCACACTAACATGTCCCATCAGCTCGAATTTTTCCACCAATTTCTTCATTGCGGTCCGACAAGGTGATTCACGACGATCCAAAAATGTTCGAGTTTTACGAACCGTCTCTGCCAAATTTTCACCATTTTTTTATAGTGAATTTTAATAATTTCAATACGTTGAAGCGTGTACCGTACCATTTTTGGCGTAGTTTCTATAGTCCGTTCGCGAAAGGTTGAGCACATAGTAGGCGTTTCTTTATTTATCTGAAGTTGGCAGTATTTATTGTCATAAAGTAAAATAAAGTCAACGTTGCCGAATGTACTCGGCTTCGTCCGACGAGCTTGCGAGTTATCAGAGAACTCTATGCAATATTGACAACATTGCGTATCAATCTGACAAGAAAATAAAGAATATAACCTAAAATTTTAATATACACAGTGGAATATGCCAAACTTCCATGGCCAACCGACGGCTCAATCTTTCCGTGAACGAAGTATACTTTGTCAAATGTCGAAAAATTACACCTTCAAACGTGACATCTGCCGAAATAGCGGGCTCTTCAAAATAACACCTATTATTGGAAAACCCTTTATTTTACCAACTTGTAATACTTGTAAGATGGGAAATATCCTCTATTGTAACATACTTTAAATGCTCATTCATTGAAAAAGCTCAAATAACGTGTATGTTTTAAAATATTTAATGAAAAATTGAATTTTTTTAGACAAACTGTACATTTACTCTTGTCGATACAACTTCAGACCAGATCACTGTATGTACAGTAGCGTGTGTAAACCTGCAGAAAAAGAAGGAGTGGCAGTTCTTCATGGCTCAAGAGGATTTTTCCATTCAGATAAACAGCCTGTATTCAAAGCTATATTTCGTGCAGTGGAAGAGGTGATTTATCAAAAATTAAAAACACCAGGGAATATTGATGAAAGTATTCTTGTTTCAGTTTGATCTAGCCACTGATTCCAAGCAAATATTCCTCCAAACCGTTGAAACTTATCTGGAAGAAAGAAAAAATACGAATTGTGGTCATGTGAAAGATATATTCTTGAAAAATCTGAAAAATTATTTCAGAGATGAGTCTGATTGAACAAACAAGACGATGCTGCAATATACTCTTGTGATAATTTTTATTTTATATTTTGTTAGTATACAATTTTATAATTTTTTACAGTAAAGAAATCGATATTTTATAATGAATAAACATAGGTATGATCGGATCTAAAATTTATTATTCAACAAGTCGTGTTTGTTTTTTAGGTGGGGTTTTGTTTTTCAACAGGAAATTGTTATTGACATTTAAAACAATAAGGGGGAGAATTGAAAGAAAGTCAAGTGCTTGTGAAACAATTGCTCATACAAAATGTACCGAATAATGCATGTAATCATTCATTATTACAACAGACAAGGACTGTGTGAACAACAAACAAATTTGTATTTCATTTATGACTTTTTAGGTTCTTATTTTTTTAGTTTTGACAAATTTTCTTCAGTTGTAATATCATTGTCCTGAATCAATGGTTGTATTGACAAATAATTTATTGTCATGAAAAAATGTCAACTTGACATGAAGTATTTATATGAAGAAAAAGCCCCTTCTCGATGAGAAAGAATTCATTTGCGGTTGGGCCGCAGCGGCAACAAATATAATTTTAACCTACCCCGTGCAAAAAATAAGCGCTGTTCAAGTTATAAACAACGAAAACATATCATTAGCAAGTAAACACATACTAGCGGGATGGCATCTACGTTACATTTATAGAGGAATACTACCTCCTCTGTGTCAGAAGTCAGTATCCATTTCATGTATGTTTGGATTCTACAACAACCTGTACAATTTTTTGACAAGAAAAAACGTGAAACATGCTAGATATTTAAGTGGTTTCGCTGCAGGATCAATGGAGACCATCATTATGCCATTTGAAAGAATGCAGAGCATTCTTATAAACAAAGAATTCAACCTGAAATATAAAAATACGCTCGATTTGCTAATCAAACTAGGGAAACAATATGGATTCAAGGAATATTACAGAGGTCTTACCTTGATTTGCTTCAGGAACGTCATGGGAAATATCTGCTTTTTCACGATGAAACAAGAAAGTGATTCGTACATTTCCCAGGCACTTATGACTCCAATACACCAAAATATTGTGCGATTTGTCCATGGGGGTGCTATTGGGGCCTTTTTATCAACCATGTATTATCCACTGACTGTTCTTAAGTTAGACATACACAAGGAAGTTGGGACAGTGCATCTTTCGGTGTTCAAAGCATTCAAAAGAGTTTATGCCGAAGAGAAAACTTTGAAACATTTTTATCGAGGGGGGTTGATGAATAGTACAAGGGCGTTTCTCTCCTGGGGTATAATTAATAGTTTTTATGAATTGTACAGTAAATGGTTTTTTGACTAGATTACATAATTTCAATTTTTTATCATATTTTATACCATCTCTTCTACATGGGTTGACGAGAAATGTCTTTTTTTATTATATCAGGACCATTATGGTGACCACCACATAATAAGCATTTCCATTTTGCTAAAATATAGGGTTTTTAGCTGTGGCAGCATTTAGAGTAGTTTGAAATATATAGTCCGTTCACGAAAGTTTGAGCGCATAGTAGGTGTTTGTTTATTTATCTGAAGTTGGCAATATTTGCTGTCATAACGTAAAATAAAGTCAACGTTGCCGAATGTACTCGGCCTCGTCAGACTAGCTTGCGAGTTATCAGAGAACTCTATGCAATATTGACAACATTGCGTATCAATCTGACAAAAAACTAAACAACATAACCTAAAATTTTAATATACACAGTGGAATATGCCAAATTTTCATGGCCAACCGACGGCTACTACTTCCGTGAACGCACTATAAACCTATCCACTTTAAATTTCAAGTAGGTTGTGCCGTCGGTTGGCCATGACAATTTGGCATATTCCACTGTGTATATTAAAATTTTAGATTATGTTGTTTAGTTTCTTGTCAGATTGATACGCAATGTTGTCAATATAACAGAGTTCTTTGATAACTTGGAAGCTCGTCGGACGAAGCCGGGTAATTTCGGCAACGTTGACTTTATTTTACGTTATGACAGCAACTTCATGACTGCCAACTTCAGATAAATAAACAAACGCCTACTACGCGCTCAACCTTTCGTGAACGGACTATAATTAATTTCTTCTTAAATATTGAAAATGCGATTTCTATACTCGGCAGTTTAAACGTCGCACCATGATGACGTACGAGCAAGCAGATTTCGTGGGGATGACGATTCACAACAGGGTGGCCAGTTGGCATCGTTGTAAACTGTGATTTAAAACTTAGACAGAGGTCTAAGGTTTTAAACCCTGAAGAATCATGCTTCATCACTAGAAGGGACTGTTATTGATAAAAACGAAGATTTTTCTTAGACTCTATCATAAAATAATTTTATTTATTTATTGTACATTTCGTTACTCCTTACAAATTAAAATAAATAAAATGAGAATCACACTGGTCATACTGATTAAATTTAAAAAAACTTCGGTTGACGAAATCTTAACCGATACAAATTGTCAGAGTCTTATGCATGTGCCGTTGGGGCCATTGGTGGAATTTTCAAATTATTGATAACGGCAAAAGTAAACTCCTGGGTGCTCGATTGACCTCCAAGATCCTTGGTACGGACCTTGCCGTCCATCAAAACTTTGTTGATAGCATCTCTGATCATTTGACCGTATTGTGGAAGATTAACGTGGTTCAAAAGTTTGGCAGCACACAGCAACATTGCAGTTGGGTTGGCGATATTTTTGCCTACACCTTCAGAGAATGTATGCCTTGCACCCTGAGGACAAAAATTAATGGATAGGTAAGTATTCATGGTCCATTCGCTTTCATGAAATCATTTTTATGGACAAAATTTGGTGATAATTGAAGTAACTTTGGCACTACTGTTTCGTTCTTTAGCCAGTGACATATCTGATTATGGGGGAATTATGGAAAGACATCGAATCATATTCGCAAGAAAGAATCTGCAGCAGTGCCAAACCTACCATGTTTTTCTTCGAATTTGTGGCAATGTGGTACCTCTAGAATTTCGATGTTTTTGCATTAATTATTGAATATATCTGAAAAGAAACTAATCAAATAGTTATGTGTATGCTCGAAAGTGATTCAGAGACTAAATTGGAGCGGTAATTCTGTGTTTTTATAGCGAAAAAATTACTGGAAGATGGAACATTTTGGAACTCCAGGAGCCCATATTTTCTAAACTAAGACAGACAACCAACTGTTGGCCGCACTAATATGGTTCAGGAGGCCTAAATGAGTAGGTACAACCACACCAAAATCTGGTCGACCCCTTTAGATTATTATAACAACTTACAGGTTCAAAAACAACACATTTAGCTGAGTAGGAAGCACCAGCTACGACTCCAGCACCACCAACCAAACCAGATCCAACATTATCAACAATGTTGCCATAAAGGTTTGGTGTTACCAAAACATCAAACTGACTAGGCCTTGACACAATCTGCATAGTACAATTATCTACTATCATCTTCTCAAACTCAATTGTCGGGTAAAGTTTTGCTATCTAGAACAAACGAAACAGTTATTTTGAGATCATTGAATAAAAAAAACAACAAAACTCACTTCTTCACAACTGCGGAGAAAGAGACCGTCACCTAATTTCATAATGTTGGCCTTGTGTACAGCTGTAACCTTCTTCCTGTTGTTTTTAACAGCATAATCAAAAGCAAACTTTGCTATTCTCTGCGATTTTTTGGCTGTTACGATCTTAAGACACTCAACTACTCCCCTGGCACTCTCATGCTCAAGTGCGGAGTATTCCCCTTCAGTCTGCTCACGAATAATAACACAATCTATGTTTTCATACCTGCTTTTAACACCTAAAATGATTGTATTCACTCAAAACCTCTGAATAATGTAAAATTTGATTTCTACAACAATTCATAATCAAAGTAACTTACCTGGCAGAGATTTTATGTGTACAACATTGGCATACAGGTCTAGAGCATTTCTTAGTTTCATATTTAGGGTTTGGAGCTCTCCAATATGTCCAAAATCAGGGGATGCCAAAATACCTTTAAGGCAAACTCTATTCCTCTCAATTGATGCGGCAACAACATCTAAATCCATACTCAAAGTAGGGTTAACTTCTGAGAAGAAGTAGGATTCAAAAACAATAGGAACACCAGCAGCTTTGAAGAGCTGGTCAACCGAGGCCATCAACTCGGGCCCAACACCATCTCCGGGTATCAGAGTGCATTTTATTTTGGTGCCATCAGATTCACCAATCTACACAAAAATTCATAATACAATATCATAAAAATAAATTTCAAATATACAGTTCTCAGGTATTCAGTCTTTTCCATTCTTTGTCTTTTATATTAACATGTTTAATTCATTGAATAAAATTAAAAAGCCTGTATTCGGAGCATACTTATAGAATAATATTCAAATAATAGATACTTCAATAATGATCTCTTCCACAAGCTTTGTTTTGTGAGGAATCTTTATTGATAATTAATGAAAAGAAGTCACATGTTACAAAATATCCTGTTAGTTTCATGTTTAGAGGATAGAACATAGGAAAATTATATAATAACTAACCTAATAAACTAATGAGTTTTTATCATGAAAGAAAACTTACTTTCGGGTGATTTGCAATAACATTTCCATGTATATTCCTGGCAGCTGCTACTTGGCTCGTCTAAAATAATTAAAGTAAGTTATAAAGACTTTCTGGGAATCGTTCTCTAAAATTATGAACTTTCAAGAATTATTATAAAACATCTACCTGTACAAATAATCTAGGCAATTTTCTGGTAATCAGGGACATTTTAGGATATTATTTGAAAATTAAAGCCAAAAGAAATGTCTACTATCTTGTTCAAAATTGGAAAAATTAAATTGCCTCCTTTTGCTGGACTGGAATGGAAACTAGACCATCGAAAATTCTAATAAATAGAAATATTTTCAAACAGAAATGTCAATTCAACAAATTCTTGAATAGATATTAATTATGGAACTGTATTCAAGACTTTGGAATGAATTTGGAATATCAATTGTAATAATTTGAAATGAAAAGATATTAGGCATTTAAATTTTTCGTTCTTAAGGCGTCTTTATAAAATGAATATGGCAGTCATAAACCTCTATGTTTTTTTCGAAATTTTATCTGAAACATTTTGGCCAAAATCATATTATGAGCTTTATATTTATAAAATCTTAAATGTCCACACAATTCCACCCAAATTTTACGCTCTTTGAAGATTATTTTTTATTTTTCAAATAACTTTTGTCCATAGAAAGCTTGTTAAGAATTTAATTTATATTATTTTAGGATAAGAAATTTATAATGAGTCTTAAATATATTGTTTATCGAATTAATTGTAGCTCTAGTGAAGAAATTTGGTCGATTAATTGAAATTATATGATATTCTGATGAAACCATTGAAAACTGTCATTTTCCTTTTTTTGAAATATTTTCACATTTTCATTCGGAATGTTCCTGGAATTTGATGCAAATTGTTTTTTGCTTTTGTCTACATATTTTTTCATTTCAATTCATTCAAAAATGTATCTAGATAATGCAAAATATAATGCGTATCTTGATTTCAACGTTGCGTCATCGAAAATAGTGGGGTTGAAATCGATGGATAATGCGCGCGCAATTCAAATCATCACATCGACGTTGCCATATGTACTGATAGGTAAGTGGCATTTGTCCTCATTATTCAACGCACTCCAGCACTTTTATATATGGCAACGTTGCAAATTCTAATTCTGCAGAAGACCATCGACCAATCGTAAACTAAGCTGGTGACGCCATTTATGTTCATAGAAACGGCCATTTGTATATGGGTGCTGTGAACAGCAGTGTTCTGTGGTAAATTCTATAAATCTGTGTTACCCGAAAAAATCTGTGTTTAAATATAATATTCGGTGATACTAGTTGATTCAAATTGAAATCATTATTTTGAGTTTAACAAATTCAAAATTGATTATTGAGATTGTCGGTAATTTTCGAGAGGACGCCAATCATGAATTCTACGGAAATTGCACATGACTTCACGAAAATATGCCGTTGCTGTATGGAAACTGCTTCTTATGACCTTTTCAAAACTTATTTTGAGAACGAACCTTTAGCGAAGCTTTTATCCATCTGTACTAGTCAAAGAGTAAGTTATCACCACCTAAGGAATTATCTAATTTAGATATATTTGAAGTCTTTTGAGTATTTCCTAACGAAACGCCTAGTTCATATTTTCGATTTGGCGCTCAATTCGGCAACATTCAACTCTATGTTGGAAGACTTTAACATAACACAAATTGGATGATCCATCAAACCAAAGAGTAAATATCAATATTATCAATGGAATAGCAAAATCTTTGTTAATTAATATAGAAAATTTGAAGTTTACATTTTAATTAAATTGTTTTGGTATTTCATTTGTTTTCATAGCTAGGTTACTCAATTATTTCCTAAGTAAATACCTCAGAGGAAAACTTATCTTATCGCGTCTTTCAATTCAGCCGTGAATATACCGTGTCATGAGAAAATATATTGATAAAATTGAATTTTCAGATTTCTAAGAGTGATATATATCCAAAAAATATATGCCAGCCATGTCTACAAAGTTTGATAGCTGCATATATATTCAAGGAAAAAGTGGTGAAAACTCAACAGGCCCTGGGAGCCATAGCTCGTATAGTCGATAGAGCTAAATCAAAGAAAAATGGAAATGTTTCTAGAGATCATACTTACCATCATCATGAAAAACAGGCTCAAATGATTGCCCAAGAACTTGATCAAAATGTTGAACAAGTAAGTATTATTGATTGAGAGAATAGGTATTTTAAGATGAAGGAATGTAGTATAACTGATCAAATTAAAAAGGAAAAATATGGAAAAGTTACAGTGGTTAATTTTTACAGGGTTTACCAGCTGTGGGTCATATAAAAGTGGAGATGAATGATGAAGAATACTTGAGTCGAATGGTACAACAAGAATTGCAAGGACAAGATGAAGTGAAGTACATCAAACAAAATGGCGATGATGAAGAACAACAAGAGTACTGGTTGCAAGAAGTATCTGAGGCCGATGGAAACAATCGTAAGTTTTTTGTATTCTATTTCGAGTCGTAAAGTATATTCTTTCATTCCATTTCTTTTTTCAATTTTGTGTAGTATGTAGCCATAAAATACCATTCATGATCATTGAAACTAAAAAAGAATTTTTGTCAATACATTTATTTTGTATTGACATATAGAGTTTCTTGTAGTAGATCCGAATCAAGCTGGGGAGAATTTTGAAGAGGTCAACAATTTATTACAAAACGTGAAAGTTATAAATCCCATGCATTTTGCCGATGGTAATGCATTTGTTGAAGGAGAAGGCCAAGAAGGTGCTGAATATGAAACCATAGAATTCATCGATGGCGATGTCAACTACATAAATGGGGTAAGCATACTTTGATCAATTCAATCAATTCTCTTTTATTTAAACAATTCAATTCTAGTCCGGCATTGAACACAAGCAAAAGGACAGAATTCACGTGTGCCGTGTTTGCAACGAGGGATTCATGACATCTAGGGATCTGAACGCACATGCGGAAGCAGCTGACCATCCCCAAAGAGTCTGCACAACATGCTTCGAATCGTTTCACAGCTACTCCGCTCTGATCAAACACTGTATGGAAACTGAACATCCTCGTCCTCCCATGTTCAAGTGTCCCTTTTGTTTCAAGAAATGCGACAACAAACAGATCTTACAGAGTCACGTCAAAAACCATATGAAAACGAGAAATATCAGAGTCACCAAAGATAAAAAGGGCAACCTGGGGTGTCAGGTAATAATTTCGATGTATATGAAACTTTTCTGTGATAAATTAGCACATTTCTAACCTCAAATGTCATTTGTGACATTTCCGCATTTTTTGAGGTTATGAATAATTTAACTTATCTTTGTTTTCATCACAAAATTGGTATTTATAAGCAAATAGTTACAGCAAGTTGATCTGCAAAATACATTTTGCATTTAAGTAACTTGAACATGTGATTGTACAATCGTAAAATACTTAAATTTCCACAGGTGTGCCGAACAGCGTTCGTTACAGTTTCCGATCTGCGCCAGCATTACCGAGACAATATTGAGACTCATTTGACATGCCATATTTGTCTCGAGAAACTCAAGAATGTAGCAAAACTTGAGGAGCATCTTAAACAGCACAATAATGAAAAACCATTTGGATGTGAAATTTGCGGTGCCAGATTCAACCTGCAGGCTAACTTTGAGCGTCATCTCAAAAAGCACACTGAGAGCGAGACCCTTTATAAGTGCCAGTTTTGCTCTAAAGGTGAGTTAAGCAGTGTTAACACGTCAACTTTTACAAGGATTAGTATTAATTGTACAAGTTATCTTTAATGCAATAAACAAAATTTTTTGCAGTGTTTGCTGATGAATCTATGGCTATAGAACACGAAAAGCTCCATGAGAACATTCACGAGATAGTGGAAGATAGCAGAAATCATCTCTGCACAGAGTGCGGAAAAGTTTTCACCACTGCTGGTTTCTTGAAGAAACACGTAGAGCGTTTCCACCTCGGGCTAAATTACAACAAAGCTCAGCGTATTCCTTTCGAATGCGAACTTTGCGGTAAAATCTTGTCCTGCAAAGCTACGCTCTACAGTCACTTGAAAAATGTTCACGAGAAAACCCAGAAGCTGTATACTTGCGAAATTTGCGGTAAGGTCCTGAAGACCAAAACTTCATTGGAACTGCACACCAATTACCACAACGGAAACTGTCCTTTCAAATGTGGAATTTGCGGAAAGGCCTTCACCAACGCAACAACTCTTAAGAGTCATTCTTTGATACACACCAACGAGCGGCCCCACGAATGTCAAGTCTGTCACAAGACTTTCAAACAGAAACCGCATTTAACCACTCACATCTTGACAATTCACACCGCTCTTAAATTGTTCAAGTGTGACTACTGCGAGAAGACATTCGCTTTGAAAGGTAACCTGTCTCAACATCTGAAGACCCACACCGGGTGTGAATCCCCTTACGTGTGTTCTGTCTGCAATAAAGCTTTCTACTTTGCGAGCAGATTGAGGAAACACGAGAAGATACATATGAAACAATAAACCTGAGTTTGTTCTTTTAATTTGCATTGATACTTTGTTCTAGAAGTTTTCTATCGTTATCGTTCGGTTTTTAATAAAGTTAGTCACAATTGATTGTGAAGAGATGGGATTTGGCTTAACAGACCAAAGATGCTCTTATGGTCGAAGCAGTCAGTAATTGCAATTTGGCCTAATGTTTTCATTAAATGAGAGGTATAATGGTACCTATCGATTTGAAGAATATTAATTTTAATAGATTATTTAACTGATAATTAACATGTAATTAATTGATAATCAATAAATGTTACTGTGTTATTATTTCTGTTTTATTTATTTTCTTCGAACTCAACAATATTTTTCCAATCTTAATCATCAGTTAATACTCAGGTATTGATGCGAAATATTGATCAATTTTATTGTTTCAGTCTATAATTGATGAAAATTCCACTTGAATTATTTCGAAACTGCATATCTTAGGTTCAAATCACGCCACAAAATTAAGTTTTCGAGTTTGATGTTTTCTGTTCTACTATATTTCTTGAAATTAGAAGCCAAGCGTAAACATGTTAAATACCGAATGCTAAAAGAGCAACTTCACATTTCAAGCTATAGTCCGTTCACGAAAGTTTGAGCTGTTGGTTGGCCATGGAAATTTGGCATATTCGACTGTGTATATTAAAATTTTAGGTTATGTTGTTTATTTTCATATCAGATTGAGACGCAATCATTGTCAATATTGCATAGAGTTCTCTGATAAGTCGCAAGCTCGTCGGACGAGGCCGGGTACATTCTGCAACGTTGACTTTATTTTACGTTATGACAGCAAATACTGCCAACTTCAGATAAATAAACAAACGCCTACTATGCAGTCAAACTTTCGTGAACGGACTATAGGTTTAAGTATTGTTTAAAGGCGAATTTTGGCGAGCTGTGGTTACATCTTACTATGGTTACGTAATTTGACAGAAAATACGCGTATTATATTAACTGTCAGCTATGTAACTATGGTAAGCTGTAGTTACAGCGCCAAAATTCGCCTTTAGGCTTGAAAAATGGTTTGAGATCTGAACAGGAATGTTGAATACATCTCTCAGGATATTTAAATTAGATTGATAGTTTTTCTAATATGGACAAGTGCGCAAAAACTGCTTTCTTATATTGTTTAACTTATCAGAAGTAACCCCTAATCTTATTATTGATTCACTCTGTTATGATAAATTTCTAAATTCTTCGACACATATGCAAATACCGATTTCTATTGTTCATGAATTGAGCTAAAAACCCATTTTAGAATTCAATTTATTCAAATAAAACACTTCAATGGTCATATTACACATGTACACCAGCTAATGATAAACAAATTCTTATTTCATATGAATATTTCGACTCTCAATCTTGTTTTGTCGAATCACTTTCGGTATCATCATTTATCAGGAATTGACTACTCAGTCTCTGGCTCATAATATTATACTGTAGTATCATTTTCTCTTGAATTTTGTTTGGAATAACCATAATCGTAGTCACAGTATTCCCGACAAATAAAAAGAAGAAAAACGCTGAAAGGACAGGAATATGCCAAGTTGCTGAAGGTAGGAAACTGAGGTGATATAAAGTATATGCGTTATACAGTTGAAAGAAGTAACCTATGAATAAAAAGGGGAATAGAAAGCCGAGACCTCGCCACATCCAGGAATGGAAACCTTCAACTGTTATATCCATATTATGCCTCTCTCCCAGAGCTTTTAACCTAAAATTAAGTTATATTAGGTATTTGTTTCAATATTATTATATTTTTTTTCATGAACTACACTACTGGAAAAAATTAAAGGATCAAAAAAAATTCAAAATTTTTCGGCAATTTTCAACATGCCGTAACTTTGAAAGGAATGGTCGTACAAGGAATTTAAAAAAAAGGAAATTGTAGCTCCAAGTGTCTAGTTTTTGGATTAGAACTTCAAAAATTTTAAGTTTCAGTGGTTTTTGAGTAATGATAGAAAAATCAGCAACAAAAAAATTCTCAAAATTTTACCACTTTTTTTTTCTTGTCTACGAGCGTGGAAATTTTATTTTGCATAATCGTTATAATGATGGGATACTTTGAATTCAGCTATAATTATTTTTTTTTGATCTCAATACGTCCACTTCTCGCCGAGATATCGGTCTTCAAATGGAAAAGGATCCATTTGCCTTTGATTAATACCCGTTATTAAATCAATAAAATTTTATTTGTTAGTTTTTATTTATTTTTCTTTTTTTTGAATTTATGTACTATCTGCAATTAAAATGTGGAAAAAGCTCGAGAAAATTCTTTTTTGCCTTTTTTAAAGATTATGAGCTTCTCAGAGCAAAAAACGTGATCCTTATTTTTTTTCAAAAATTCAATCGGGTCAAACAAAAAAACGGCTCGCTGGATTGAGTTGGCTCTTCGTAAGGTTTTTATCAACATATTCAACTGTGAAAGTCACACTTAACATTATTGGTTTCCTCAACATTTTCGATCCAGCGGTAGATTTTCCAAGAAACCACCAAAAGCCCTTCTTTTGTTAAATTTTTATATTGATATTGAAAAAAAAATTCTATGAATAAGCAATGGTTGTTCATTAATGGGAGTTCATTTGAGGTATTGAAACCCTCCTTCAATTTTCTGTGCGATCATTGGTTGCTGAGAAATCGATAATCAAAGACAAATGGATTCTTTTCCATTTGAAAACCGATATCTCGGCGAGAAGTGAACGTATTGAGACCAATAAAAAAATATATTATAGCTGAATTAACAAAGTATCCCATCATTATAACGATTAAACAAAAATGAAATTTCCGCGCTCGTAGACAAGAAAAAAAAAAGTGGTAAAATTTTGAGAATTTTTTTGTTGCTGATTTTTCTATCATTACTCAAAAACCACTGAAACTTAAAATTTTTGAAGTTCTAATCCAAAAACTAGACACTTGGAGCTACAATTCCTTTTTTTTAAATTCCTTGTACGACCATTCCTCTCAAAGTTACAGCATGTTGAAAATTGCCGAAAAATTTTGAATTTTTTTTTGATCCTATAATTTTTTCAGTAGTGTAATATGCTAATACGAGAGCCACGAATGTTTCAAAACTTTGTATCTAACTAAGAAACTAGTTATACTGTGTATTCAAATAAGATATCTTGAATAAACAAACCTATACAATACTCCTTGTTGATATCTAAACTGTAAATACTGAACTGTGCTTATATAACAATTAAAAAGCATGAATTGATGCCTAAAAAGGCCCCATTCTTTGTTTTCTGGCCAAATGAGGAGAATAGCGGCTGCTACTGTTGATACAAAATGATGTAGTCTCCACCAACCTCTTATTCTCGAACCATTAACTTTCAAAATGCTTTCTCTTATCGTTAAGGTACAATAATACCAAACTAACAGAAAAAGATGACTGAGTTCCAAAGGCCTGAAGATAACGACTAAGTTCAGTAATGAGAGTATGAAGCATATGATACTCAGAACCAATTTGAATTTTTCATATTCATCTTTGTATTTAAATTTGTCTTCCTTATTTAGTATGGAAACATTAACATTTCCTAAAATGATTTTTAAATAAATGCCATTCTTCTTTGGTAATGTTTGTTCTACAGCCTCTAGTTGTATCCTTCTCTTTAAAATATCATTTTCCAGCTTTTCAATTTGCTCTGTTGATCCCCCTTTTTTCTTCAAGCTATGTAAGGATTTTGAAATTTGCTCAAGACGGTACTTTTGATGAGTTAATTGTTTCAGTACATTATTCTGAAAGCTTCCAAGTTCCTCTAATTTATCTGTATATGTTTTGTTCACAGCCTAGAAAATAAATTTGAATATTTATAATTTGTACCTTAGATAAATATTGTTTAGAGCTACATGTACAAAGTTATTGACTAACCTCCAAATCTTTAAATTCTGTTGATAATTCACTCCATTCTTCCAATAAATCATCAGCCATTCTTTATACGGATCCAAAAGATTCCAATTCGTAGTAAAATAATATAAAAGAGGTACTACAGGTAGTAATACAGTTGGTTTTTGTAGAGGCTTAACCTGAGGTGTTTCAACTGACGTCAAAGTGAAATCACTGGAATAACTGATATTTAAATTGTTTTGAATAATATTTCAATTAGTTATATAATAGAAAGTTTAACAATAATTCTTCGACTTTGTATCTTTAAAATTAATAATTCCTAATTCCAAAATACTTGAAAGATAAACATATTAACCATTGGTGTAGAAATATGTTTTTAATTTTATTAACCTACCTTCGAATAATTGGCCGAGAAATTATCATACATTATATTTTACCGTTTACGAATTACTGAATGAATAGTATGATTTAAAACATATTAGTTGAATACTTCTCTTTGAGGAAATATGTATTATGTACCTTTATATTTAAAATTTTATTTTTTGAATAATAATACACCCGCCACTGAATTCCCCAATTTTCAATTCAGAAAAAAGAGGTTGGTTACCGTGATTTATTGAAATGTTCAGTCGCGGGGCAACAAAAATATCTTAAACTTTATGACTGACATTTTGCTACCTTTGCATTTGAAATTTTAAGAAAGTTAGGTGAATTTTGCTCTTATTTACATTATATCAAATATTTCTGAGTAATTTCTAAATTCGATAGGGAATTTATTTCTCATAAGTTGCACCATGTCATTTCAATGAATTCCCGCAAGAGGTCGCTTTAGGATCATGACGTCAGAATCAGTCAGAAATATGTCGGCATTCTGATAGTACAAGTGATGGTTATTGTGTAAAAATATTTATATTCGGTTATTAAAATTGTGTAAAAAATTAGTGAAAAGACAATTTAATAAATTGTAATTATGGCTGCGGTTTATGGGAGTAAAGACTTGATAGTTGGTGGAAAGTATCGTCTAGTTCGTAAAATCGGCAGTGGATCATTTGGTGACATATTCCTCGGCATCAATATCTCAAATGGGGAGGTAAATATCCATATTTCTCTACCTGAATAAGATATAAAATTAAGTTTTCATATGTATGTTCGTTTCATACAAGTGGATATGGTTTGGATTTTTATAAGAATTTCTATGCAACACCTACTCGTACAACAAAGGCAAATGGCAGAACGACTTGCTCCGTTCTCTTTTCTTTTTTTCAAGCAATTTTTTACCAGTCGGGAAATTCAACAATCCATGAATATAGAGCGTATTTTCATTAGATTTAATCTGTTCACGCTTTGATGAAAAATCATATTTTCCATTTGATTATAATTACGACACGTTTCAAAAGTAGGTTATTTGTGGAATTAAATTTATATGGAGTAGATGTGACAAATGTTTCACAATAACAAATTGACTTGTGTACTATTTCTCTCCACATCGTAAATTTTTGGTTCATAAAATTCGAAGTCTTGTGAAATTGAAATGGGCATACATGATTGTTGTCTCAATTTCTAAAAGATTTTCTTTTTGATAATTGTTAAATATATATGGAAGGAGCAATGAGCGATAAATATTCTTAGGAATTAAAATATGACGATAATCATGCGAAAGAACTTGTTATTCAAGGAAATCTAAGCATTGCTCAATTTTTAGAAATCCTACAGTTTATTCTGGTTGACGTTTGTTGTGGTTTTCACTTCGAAATGATTCATTCTTTATATTGAAATCTTGGTTTATTTGTCAAATTACCTACCTGAAGAAGAATTGATTGAAGTATTCATGGTCAATTAATAATATAAAATCCTATAGGATCAGAATTTTATTATACCCATTCTTGTGATTCATCATATTTTATATTATTTATAGTAAACATCTTGTTGTAAACAAGAAGTTCAATGATATTTTATTTTAAGAATTATGGGGATGAGAGCTTTCCTATTCAAGTTATTTTCATTCTCTGAGATATTATTTACATTTCAAGTTTGTATGGTTTGAGTCACGTTCTTGTATTTAAATTGACATTTAGTTGTTTCCAAATTGAGTATTTACCCATAATATCTTTTATTTGTATTTGAAAATGTTTTAATTGAAAACCATAATACCCAATACCTATAAAACGAGTGAGGCATCAAGATTGATCCACATTTCAGAAAAATTTTATTGAGTCTGAGCTGTTTCTGAATAATTCATCTTTATACTTTCTTACGGATTACATTTACTTCATGTTTTGGTTTCACTTTTGATAGTACAAAATTTGCATCAAGTGAGTAATGAATTATTTGGAATTATTCAGAAAGTGAGTCAATATTTGCAGGAATATAAGACGTGTAAATAAACTGAATGAATATTGATAACTCATTCAATAAAATGGAATTAATTATTTTTCATGGGCATGAAAATCTAGAAAATGCGTTTCTTATTTTGAGAATTAAACACAGGTGTTTTTGTGCATATTGTCATAGTGTTTTATGTTTCTGCAGGAAGTAGCTGCCAAATTAGAAAATATCAGAGCAAGACATCCACAATTATTGTACGAAAGTAAGCTTTACAAAATATTGAATGGAGGTGTAGGAATACCACACATAAGGTGAGAAAATTTTTCATTTAACCATAATTTATTCAACAAATTGATTTGTTTTTGTTAGAAAAATGAAGAAATCGATTTTTGATGTTTGAAAGTTTTAATCTGAAGAAGCCAATAAAGCAGTAGAATTTTAGGGTTTTTCACATGTTTAGAAAGGTTTTCAGTTCATCAATCGTCAAATCGATTCAATAGTTTCCGGGTTATAACGATTTGAAGTTTATTTACCGATCGAGTTGTGATATGAATATTTATCGACCATTATTTGATATTTAGATGACAGTTCGATCAAGGTGGACTTTCTGTGACAATATAGTATGACTTTAATATCGTTTTAATTAACCATACCAGTTTCTTTTGTAAACAACATCATACAACTCACGCTTGTTTATATTGGAAAACTATACTTAATTGAAATTTGCTGAATGTTTTTATGAATTCAATTCTATTCAATTTTTCTGTCCAGATCTACCTAGAGACTTCAAAGTTCTGAATGTGCGAAAATTTTTTAGCAAAGCTCTGAGCGCTCGTTCTATGGTGGAGCAATAAGATTATTACCTCAATATTTTATATGGGATTTGAAATTGATATCAAATTTATAATCTCAGCACAATCGGAATTATATTTTGGCAATTATTCAAAAAATTAAATATTATGTAAAAAATAAATAATTACAAAAATTAAAGTATATGGTTCTGATGATGCGATCCTCTCGAAATTTCGCATGAACATTCAGTATATCAGTCTTGATTCACTGAATAAATTTCACTCGAATCGGTTTTCCTGTTTTGGAAATATAGAGATTATTCTTTTCAATATTCCAATTGAATTTTTTATGGATCTGTTGACACTATAGCCACAAAATTTTGCATGAACATTCAGTGTATCAATCTTCATTTATAAAATGAATTTCCTTCGAATCGGATATTTCTTCATGGAAATATGAAGTTTCTTCTTTTCAATATTCCAATTGATTTTTCCATGGTTCTGTTTACACTATGGCCACAAAATTTTGCATGAAGTTTATTATGACCATCTTGGCCATATGGCCGCAACATTTCATTTCGATGGGTTTCGTTTTGTTTGAGATATTGAGGAACAAAAATTTTGAATGACCATATTTTATGGAACACCCCCTGTACGATTTGGCTGGTTAACGAAGTCATCATGGAGTAGAACCCTATCGATTTAGACCATTTCGTCTAAAAATTCGGAAATAACAAACATTTGGGCACAACGATATAGCACTCGTTTAAGGAGAACGAGCCCTCAAAAAACACTAAATTATAGAATGAAAGAGGATCGCCAATCAGAACAATAGAATTTAATCTCTTTTGTATTCATATATTTAGTATCAATCTCAAATCCTCCTCAAAATTTTGAAGTAATAGCCTTATTGTCCCATCAATAAACGAGCGCTCAAAAGCACCTGCTCAGTGCTTTCCTTGAATTTTCAGATATGAATTAATAACAACTATTGAAATGTAATAAGAATATTATGGCTTCGTCATGAAAAATGACTCCTATATTTGGATTTTACAAACATTTCGAAGTACGTACTGCATTTCCTGAATTGATTTTTTCTCGTCTCTGGTCTTTATAATTGAGCTTAGTTATGTCTAGAATTCTAGTTTTGTATTTTCCTCGAATGGTTCAAACCAAGTAAGTCTTATGCAGCCCCCCCTTTGCGCCTTGGCCACATCATTCTCCCGATCTGCCACCCTCAGACTTTCAATTTCCTCGAAATGTATTTCCCTGGAAGTAGGAGACAGTTCCGATGGAACCGCGTGTAAATAGACCAGAAAAGAGGTCGACCAAAACGCAGTGAAAACTTCAAAGTGTATAACCGAACGTGAACTGAATCCGTGAGCGGTAGAAAACCGTTCGTTTTCGTTCGCGGACGTTACGGATCGATCAAAAGACCGTTCAACCTGTGTGCCCGCACTGGCCCACTGTCGATTCGCAGTTGGCATCGCTCATGTTAATTTCAGTTTTTTTTTGCTCACCGTCCGGTTCGTAAAGACGAACATCTTTCGACTCGTAATTGGCGTAATGGCATGGCTCGTAATTGCACGGTGTGCAACATCCTTGATGGTTCTTCTTCGGGCGTTAGATTAAGAGCTGTTATCGTCCTCGCCAAGTTCATACAGGGCGTTACGTTTTATTAGATCTAGGAAGTATCGTGCGCTGTAACCTTCTGGTCTATTGTGCCCCCTATTGTGTCTCATGAGCTTGGAGTGGTTTTCTACAGCTCGTCATCCATTTCCAGAGCTTTTATTGGCGTTTTCGGATACTTACTCGGGTTAACTCGATCCCTAAACTTCGCGTTTTTTTACCTAACCCGAATATTCAACCCGTGTTCGGAAAGTACGGTGCTATTAACTCGATCATTGACTCAGGTTGATATATCGTAACCCTACACGAGAGCAGGGTCGTAGAGTCACCGCATGCGCACTGCAGGTCAATTTTGTATTTGAAAAAGGCGGAAATAAGTTTTCTAATCTTTTCTTAGTAATTTCATACATTCTATTCGTAAAAATTATGGAAAGAGAAGAGAATTTGGCTCAGTATAAAATGTGTGGTTCCATGAGCCGAGAGAATGATATGAAACAACTCATTCGTAACTTTTTATGCAGATCTTTTTGCGTTAAAACTAAAGCCTTCTTCACTTCTTTAACTTAGGTACTCAAAGATAACATTGAACTTGCTAGGGCACACCAGAAATTATAATAAAGATTTCAAAGAAGCCAATTATTCCAAGCAAGGCTAGAAACAATCAGCAAATAAACTGGAACTGAAAAAATAAATTCTCCACTTCTTCAACATAGATACTCAAAAATAACATCAAACATGGAAGGGCACATCAGAAATTATAAAAAATATTTTACAAAAGCCAATAAATGCAAGCAAAGCTAGAGACAATCCGAAAATAAACTGGGACTGAAAAAATAAATCCATAAAATATTTGGTTATGTTATTGATACGACTGTCACTTCAAATCCTAACCTGATGTGTTACGAACACATCAGTGTCCGTGATCCGAGTAGATCCGTCACGTGATCTCCAATGGATCGAGTTAGTAACCCTGAGAAAGTTTCCGAAAACGCTTTATGAACCTCAGAATCCTGAATTTCTCAGTGTTAAAATTCCCTAGAAAATGTTTGTAGTGCTTCAGACTTGGCAGACTCTGCGTGAGTATATTCCTTTCTGATTTTCTTCTCTTTCTTCGAGAATTCTTTTAATTGGAATTTTTTCCTATGTTACAGAACATATTGTTCTTGTCTTTTGAAAAGAGTTGAAAACCCTTTTCGGGCGATTTTTATCAGCAATAATTGCAATCGAAAGTGCCGAAAAAAGTTCAATGAAGATGGCAAAAAACAAAGCCTCTTTCGTCTGGGTTCCTGGTCACTCAGGAATCAAAGGAAATGAGGAGGCTAACAGAGCTAGTTCTTTTCAAAAAGATTTTTTCTATTCTATTTCTTTATGTTCATTTTTCTGAAGCGATGGAAGAAAATGGTGAAAAATTCGATATACAACGTTGCCAAATCTCCCAAAAATTCTTCAGCTAATTCCCTTGAAATAGTTACATAAATTGCAATTGAAACATTTTCGCGTGTCGTGGTCCAACCAATGGGATCCATATCGAATTTCGGGCATGCATGACGTAACGACAGCGGTAGCGTCAAGTGCACTCAGACAAACTGTATTTCCGCGATGTTGGCCCGTGGTAATAAAAGACGTAACGTGGCAATAATCTTTTGTGCAACAAAGAAAAGATCAAGTTACGCAAGTCAGTATTGAATCCACGGTCGTCGCGTGGTCTGCGATTGTTTAAAAAAAATCGAGCCCGTACAACGAGTCACTTTGTTAAACTGACGTTGTGCAACGTTGCTGCTCTCTCACCCACGAGATCTTGATCTGATCGAGGGCAGTGGCGGCTCGGGAAGTCTCAAATAGAAGGTATTCATGTATTCTTTTGAATCAAAAGCTAACGTGAAACAAAAAATCCCTATAGTCTATTCAAATCCGAGAGGCCAGCGTAAACAAACTAGAAACGCGATTTGGTCGCTCTTATTGGTCGAAAGTGGCGTCCCTGAAGCTTCGACCAATAAGAGCGACCAAATCGCGTTTCTAGTTTGTTTACGCTGGCCTCTCGGATTTGGATAGACTATAGCTGAGTTTAGTACAACTGTTCTGCTTATGATACTAGAGCTCAGGGAAAAACCTTTACAAAAAAACCTGTCTCGCCTTTTTTGCAAAATTGAATCTGGAAATAACGAACGTCTATATAACGAATTTCTCTATATGTCGAATTTCCTATAAGATATTGCACCTTGAATCCGAATTCCATGTTAAAAACACCCTCTAAAACGAAGTCAATTCTCTCTATAATGAAATATTCAAAGAACATCACTTTTTGAATGGGTATTGGAAGGTATAAAGGTGGGTTTTTCGGAAAATTTTCCGGAAAACTAAAATTCAGAGATACCAAACAGTCCCAACCCAAGAGATGGTGCACCTCTTCCGCGCCTTGCTCAGGCAACAATTGCCCTGTATATACAATCGGAGATAGGATCTCTCCTTTCCCATCGAACGTCGATGTAACGTTGAATTTCACATCGAATCAGTTCGTTTGTTATGTATGTAGTTCGCATCATTACATAATTACCTATCGATACTCGTGATCGAAGCGGCCTATTTCATTTCGGATCCGCCTACGTGCCGAACGCGAAAAACTTGCATCAGTGAAGCGGTATATCGCGGGGCAACTAACGGTGATGCACAAGAGGATAAACGGACGCTATTACGTTCAGGAAAAACTGAGGGAAAACCGTTGTTAAGGCGGGTGCTAACTGAGATACTTCGCTACGTCTCGGGTGCTAACTGAACAGTGAACCTGCACTGCGCAAAAAAAAATTACGCACATTATGGAAATCTCAAATTTATTCTACAACTAAAGGCGTTCTCAATGATAATTATTTTTATCCACTTTCAACGTTTTTCTTCAATACATATGTTTTTTTCCCAGAAGGAATAAAAAAAGATGAGATATCAGATTTTGAATGTATTGGCTCCATTCTGAAATCAGTTGTTCTCGATCAATTCTAGTGATCAATAGTTTTTCTTTCGTTTGATTTTCTATACTCGATCGCTATGCTACGCGAAACACGCAATTTGATCCAAGAGGAATGTGCCCAAGCAGTAGTTTTGTGAGAAGAAGAGTGGACATACACAAGAATTGCAGAAAGGTTTGGAGTTTCCCATAACAGTGTGTCCAGAATTGTTGCAGCGATTCAGGGGGACAGGTATGAATGTCCGAAGACCAGGACTGGGTAGACCACGGGTAACAACTGCCATTCAAGAACGTTACTTGAGAGTTTCTTCGTTGAGACAACGGTTTCCAACCGCTCGCCTCCTTCAAAATTAGCTTGATGAGCAAACTCAGGCAATAAGAAATCGTCTCAGAGAATATGATTTAAGGCCTCGTGTCGCGGCAAGAGGCCCAGCTCTTACCCCAGCCCATTTCCCCATACATTGGTGAAAATTTCGTTTTTATGGACGATAATGCCAGACCCCATCGTGCGCGCATCGTTCAGGAGTACCTTGAAGATGTTGAAGTCTCTCGAATGGAATGACCAGCAAGAATTCCAGATCTCAATCCTATTGAGCAGGTTAGGGGCAACCTCAATAGAAGGCTGAGAAGTTCAGAAAATCATCCAGCTACTCTTAATGACTTAGGAATCCAACTCAGAGAAATCTGGGATGGATTAGATCAGAACATTTTAAGATCATTCATTTTGAGTATGAAACGTCGTTGTCGAGCTGTAATTAACGCAAGGGGTGGAAATACCAAGTGTTAAATCACTTATCAGCATTCCAGTATTTTGAAAATTGTTTATTTCTCTTCTTTCACATAAGATTCGGTGAAATCCTGAATTTTCTTCCATTCCATTTGTCTTGTTTCGTTCAAACCTTTCCCGATAGAACATAAAAAATAAGTTATAAAGTCAATGTAGAGATAACTTTCATTAAAATTGGGATTTTCAGAATGTGCGTTAATTTTTTTGCGCAGTGCATATGTGACCAATAATATGTATATGTTGGAAACTACTCTTATTACTGTCACGTGCCCTATATTTTAACATATTGGAAATGCCCA